>VDFB02000014.1:663271-998555 GCA_007258455.2 Sequoia sempervirens | reverse complement strand
AGAGCCAACGAGGTGAAGGCACCATTGCAGAGTATAATCCTGAGATCAGGAAGAGAAGAACCTTTCCACTGAGAATGTCAGAGAGTGAAACTAAACATGGAAAACCATTGCTTGATGAAGAAGGTTTTTGGAAATCCTTTCTTGACATGAAGGCTATGGTGGAAGAGCTTTATGCGGACAAGAAGAAGAACAAAAAAGGAGATTCTTCAAAGTAGGAAGATTCTAGAGATGGAAAAGACAAGAAGAATCAATCTAGAGATGGTGAAGAACCTCTAGAATCTCCTCCACCTTCTCCTCCTCCTTCTTCTTCCCCTTCTTCTCCTTCTTCTTCTACTACTATTAATCCTTTGAAGAGCAAGTCTAAGCCTGTTATTAAACTAGATGTAAAATTTGAATTACCTAAGTACTGTGGGGAGTTAAATGCCGAAAATTTAGATGATTGGGTCTAGCAGGTAGAAGTGTACTGTAGGATTCAAGGCCTAGTAGAAGATTCTTCTAGGATCCTGTTAGCTACTCTCTGGTTGTGAGGTACAACTCTCACCTGATGGGAGAGTAAGACTCAGGAAGAAATTGCTTGCCATGGTAATGTCAATATGACTTGGATGGAATTTGTTGCTACCCTTAAAAAGCAGTTTTACCCTTTAAGTTATATGCAACAATTAACCATGAATTGGTATACCTTTAGGCAAGGTAAGGGGAAGTCTATCCATGATTACACCTGTGAGTTTAGGAAATGGGCTATTGCTTTAAATGTTCCCTTGTATACTCAGGATACACTACTTAAGTACATAGGTGGTTTGCATTCTTACCTAAGACATACTATTCTAATGTTGAGTCCTAATAATTTGGATGAAGTATATGTCCAAGCCACTCATTTAGAGTCAAGGGGTAAGAACACTTTCAGTGATAATTTCTCAAAGAAACCATCTAAGTCTGAGGGTAAGCCTAAGGGTAAAGACAAAGACAAAGACAAAGGAAAATTGAAGAAGACATATATAGTTAAGAAAGAGGGTGATAAGCCCACACGCTCCCATTGCAAGAAAGAGGGGCATGATGATTCAAAGTGTTGGAAGCTGCATCCAGAGTTAAGGTTGAAAAGATATGGAGGCAATAAAGGAAAGCAAAAAATTGCTGCAGTGATTCAACAAAATATTGGATCTAACTCTAGAGATGAGACAAAGATTGTTGCTACTGGGATCCAAGGTAAGGGGAAAGGTTTATCTCTTTCTTCTAATACAAGTAAAGCATCTTCTCCTAAGGTTGATAAGCAAAGAAATGAATTGTTTCACATTCGAGTTGTAACAAAGCATACTAAGGTTGATACACTATTTGATACGGGTTCTCAAGTCAACTTCATATCTGAAGAGGTGGTAAATAAACTCAATTTGGCTACAACACCTCATCCAAAGCCATATCCACTTGGATGGGTTTGCAATGATGCTCAATTGCAGGTAACAAAACAATGTAAATTGAGATTTTCTATCACTATAAACTTTGTTGATGAGGTAGAAGTAGACATGGTTCCCTTGGTTATTTGTGGGCTCGTGCTAGGGAGTCCTTATCTATATGTGATAGGAAAGAAATCTTTTATATGGGGGAGAATAAGTATCATTTTTTTAAGGATGGGATAGAATACATTGCACATGCACATAAGGTTAAGACTAATCTTGCATTGGTTAATGTTGGTCAAATGAAAAGGTTGGTCAATTCTAGTAAGAAATTTGTATTAATGCTTGTAAAATCCAAAGAAGATGATAAATATGAGGCATTCAAGGGGTTTGATCCAAAACATAAAGCTAAATTGGTCAAAATTGTATCTACCTATGATGACCTTTTTTAGGAACCAAAGGGATTGCCACCCAAGAGAGATACAAAATGAGATCTAGTTGTAGTAGGATGTGCCACTTCCTAACATTGACATGTACTATGTATCAGTCATGCAAAATGAGGAAATCAAAAGCAGGTTCAGGAGTTGGTTGAGAAAGGAGTTATTCATCCCGGTACATTTCCTTGTGGTTCTCCAGTTGTGTTGGTTCCAAAGAAAGATGGGACTTTGAGAATGTGCATCGACTATAGAGCCCTGAACAAGGTAACGGTAAACAACAGGTATCCTCTTCCTAGAATAGATGATTTACTAGATCCATTAAAACATGTAGTTTATTTCACTAAGTTAGAATTGCATAGTGGATATCATCAGATAAGAATTGTAGAAGATGACATTTGGAAAACTGCATTTAAGAAAAAACAAAGACTGTTTGAGTGGATGGTCATGCCCTTTGGGCTTTGTAATGCACTAGCTACCTTCATGAATGCCATGAATGATGTCTTTCATCCTTTCATTGATGATTTTGTCATAGTCTATCTAGATGATATTCTTATATTCAGTCAAACTTGGGAAGATCATGTAAGTCATGTAAAGAAAGTTCTTGATGTCTTGATAAAAGAAAAACTCTATGTAAATATGTCTAAATGCAAATTCACTAAGAAATCCTTAGTGTACTTAGGCTATGTCGTAGGGGGTGGTCATTTGAAAGTAAAACCTACGAAGGTCAAAGCTATTGTAAACTAGCCTAAGCCAAGTACAGTCACAGAAGTCAGAAGTTTCTTAGGTGCAGTTTAGTACTGGAGAAAGTTCATTGCAAACTTCTCTTATATTGCATCATCATTACATGCATTAACTAGTACGAAGGCAAATTTTTAGTGGGGAGGTCCACAACAAAATGATTTTAACACTTTGAAGGAAAAGTTGAGCACCACACCAGTTCTGGCTTTACCAGATTTACACCAGCCATTTGAGATCGAGACGAATGTGAGTGGGTTTTCCATGGGAGTAGTACTCATGAAAGGAGGTAAACCAGTCTACTACCAGTCTGAAACCTTTTCAGGAGCAGTAAGTAACTATCCCACTTATGATAAGGAAATTTATGCATTAGTTTAGAGTGTTAAAAAATGGAGACATTACATAATGGGGAAATAAACTGTAATCCACACTAATCACTAGCCACTTCAATATTTGCACTCACAATCTAAACTACAACAAAGTAGGCACTTTTGGTGGATGGGTTTTTTGCAACAGTTTCATTTGGTTATTAAGTATAGAAAAGGTGTGCATAACAAAGTAGTAGATTGTCTAGGCCTCATGTTATGAATGCTTTGATTATCCTTAAAGGTAGTTCCATGGTACATGAAAGTTTTCAGGAACAATATGCTAACGATGAAGACTTTAAGGAAATATATTCAGCTCTAATTGTAGGAAAACATGTAGAAGAGAAAAATTACTATGTGCAGGATAAATTGTTGTATCACTTGGGGAAGTTATGAATTCCAAAATATGAACAAGCACATGTAATCAGAGAAGCACACACCTCATTGATTGCTAGACACTTTGGGGTAAGCAAAATAATAACTCAGCTGTAAAAATATTGTTACTGGCCTCATATGCAAGAAACTGTATCTAAATATATTAGAGGATGTGTAATGTGTGCACCAAGTAAACCTAGTAACAAAAAATTGGGGTTGTACACACCACTACCTCTACCATCCCATCCATGGGAAAGTGTGTCTATGGATTTTTTCGGGGGTCTACCTATGTCTAGGAAGGGACATGATTATCTGTATGTAGTAGTTGATCGGTTTAGAAAAATGTGTATTCTAATGCCTTGTAAGAAATAGGTCACTGCTAAACTGACAACTCATGTACTTTGAATTTGTATGGGTTCATTTTGGGTTACCTACTTCTATTGTATCAGATCAAGATTCTCGATTCTTGGGGGAATTTTGGTCAGCGTTGTGGGGACTCATGGACACTAGACTGAAGAAGAGTACAACCTTCTATCCAAAGAACGATGGACATAAAGAGGTAGTAAACAAGATAGTTGTGCATCTGCTTAGAGGTTACTGCATTAAGCATCCTAAGTTGTGGGATGAGAGTCTTCATTATGTGCAACATGCTTACAACCATGTGGCACACTCTTCTACAAAAAGATCTCCTTTTGAGACTTGTTTCAATTATCTTCCATAAACAACAATGGATTTTGATTTTTGGGAAGGACGATGTTGAAGATGGACTCCATGATGCAGAGAAGGCTTTGAAGTTCATCTAGAAATTCCAAGAAATTTATCAAGTAGTGGAAGCATAGTTGGAGAAGAGTCAAGCAAAATACAAGGCTCACCATGATAAGCATCACAGTGGTCACCATTTCTAGGTTGGAGACAGAGTTTGGTTACATATTAGCAAGGAAAGAATGCAAGGTGAAGGAAGGAAGCACAAGCCAATTAGGTATGGTCCTTTGGAGATCCTTGAAAAGATCGACACCAATGCCTTCCACCTTAATCTTCCTCCATACATGCATATCTATTCAATTTTCAATGTTGAGAATCTGAAGTTGTATGAGCCTCCAATGATATTGGATGAAGACACAAACATTTAGGTTCCATTAGTTGAAAATCTTTCACCAAAATACATATAAGAGTTTCCAGAGGATGTCATTCTCGACAAGAATGTTAGGACTTCACGAAGAGGAGTAGTTGGATACCTCAGAGTGGGATTGAAGGGGATGAATCTAAGTAAGAAAAAATGGATGGAGATTGGTAAAGTGAGGGAACTTTACCCTCACCTGCTTTCTAAGTAATCAAGCTTTCGAAGGTCCAAAAGCTCTCCAGTGGGGAGGACTGATTTGGGGGATAATTTTTCATTAAAAATTGAAGTGTCTCCTATGCTCCAAAATTCAGGGTAATTGTGAAGAGCTTGAAAAATTGAATCCAATGCAACTTAAATGGGGTCAAAAGGAGCTCGTACGCCCAAGTTATGGCCAATCAAAGTTTAGTCAAAGAGGTACCCGAGGCCCGTTAGAAAGGTGGAAAAAATGATTGACTTGGAATCGGTCGGAACCGATGTCAAATAAAAGAGCTCGTTGATATGAGCCCAACATCACTTGTTTCTTCAAAATTTAAGTGTAGATGTCGAAGATATTGCAAGTCAAAGTTGGCGGCTATTAGGGTTGACTAGGTCATACAGACACTTATGTCAGCATGATGGCAACATGACATCAACATGTTGATACAACATATCATACAGTATGGAAAGTTGAGTTGGCCCAATTAGCACTCGACATGTGGTAGCCGTACATCTAGTCAGCAGGTCCATTCAACGGTCTAGTCAGCAGTCTTCGACAACGAGGCATATTACATGTAATTTTTGGTGAATCATATTGCGCCACGTGGCACCTTCTCAGTGAGCTACGTGGCACCCTCGTCTAGTCGTGGGTTGATTTGAATGGTTTTCCAAAATTTTAGGGGGGGTTCGATCCCCTAACCTCCCGTGAAATAGTTTGTGTACTCACCGTTGCGCCAACGCATTTGGATTTACTCGAATATAGTGTTGGGTTTGTTTTGATATATTAAAGTTTTCATTTGGTTGATAAAATTTGGCTGGCGGGGGTCATATAGCTGACCCACTGGCCACCAAAAATGTTACATGTTGTTGCACCACTGTGAGTTGTCGAGATATATAAGGGGACATGTTCTATTTGAAGGCTATGTTAAACCCAAATTGTAACAAATAGGCCTTATATGGAAAAAACCACCCCTAACCAATAAACCCAAAGTCATGAGAAGACAAAATGGGGATTGTAAACAAATGTTTAAGGGGTTAATTTGTTATAGGGGGTATTTTTGTTATTAATCCTTATTAAGGCATATTTTATGTATAAAAGGGGGGTGTAGGTTCTTGAATTCTCAACCAGGTGATGAGTGGGGAGTGTATATTGAAGACATTGTTCCATTTCTATGCAATGGAGAAATACCATGCAACTATGCTGGAAGGAGATGGAGTTGTAATGCAATTGTAATCCAGATTTTGGAGTATAATAGGATCAGTCACTCTATTGGAGAGGGACCCAAAGACGTAGCCTTTTGGCGAACTTCGTTATCAACTAGTTTGTCTTCTTATTTTTGTCTCTCTTCTGTTCTTCTCATCACATTCTTTCCATTCTATTCATTTAAGTATTTCATTTATGTTGTTATGATTAAATTTATTTAAAATTTTAAGATTTGTAATGTTATTATTTCACATGTAATAGTCATAGATCTTAAATCAGATAAGTTGAAGCCATTCCTATGACCTACATAATGGGGAAGCAAATTGCTAAATTTATCCTAAATTACCTAAATTACCTAATCTGTTGTTATGGTGTTCTACAAACCCTTATCTCAGACAATGAAACACCCTTCAAGAATTAGGATGTGAAAGAGCTATGTCAAATATTCAACATCCAACACCAATTCTCCACCCCTTATTACCCCCAGGGTAATGGTCAAGCTAAGGCTACAAACAAGACCATTCTGAAAATCCTGAAGAAAATCGTCAATGAAGCTATCTGTGACTGACATCTTCAGTTAAATCCCACTCTTTGGGCTTATCGAACCAGTATCCACACATCAACAGGTGCAACCCCTTTTTCCTTGGTTTATGGACCAGAAACCATTTTTCCTATTGAAGTTGAGCTCCCATTATTGCAAAGTTTCACTACAGAACCTGATCACTGATGAAGAATATAGAGTATCTTGGCTGAATGATCTAGAATTCTTGGATGAGCATTGTCTTGACACCCTTAATCACTTGGAAGTATATCAAAACCGACTGAAAAAGAGCTATAACAAAAAGATCAAATGTCAATCTTTCCAAGTAGGGGATCTTATCCTAAAGCAGAATTAGAAAAATCTTCTAGATCAGGACAATAAAAGAAAGTTTGAGCCTAACTAGTTGGATCCCTTTGTCATCACAACAAACTATGGATCATGAGCATACCAATTGTCAATTCCTGGAGTACCCTTGTAGGAACCAACTAACAACTTGCATCTTAAAAAGTTTTATGCCTAGTCTTGAAGGGTATAAATTTGAAAATACAAAAAAATCAAAAAATGATCAAAATAAAAAAAAATGAGGAAAAGGATTGAAAAAATTAAAGAAAAACAATCGTCCTCTAGTGAAAACCACTTCGGTGGCACTTTGGGAAAGTACCTTGGTGAAAACCTAGTAAATAGGTGCCTTGCATAAATAATGCACCTCCATCTATTCTTTGGCTGTTTATCCTATCATTCTTTGCATTACCCTCCATCCATCACCTCATTCATCCTATTTATTCCATCACCCATCCGTGTCTCTATCATAGCTTGATGTTGTGAAGTATCATATCCCCTTTAGTACTAATTGGAATATTCCTAAGGTTGGTTCATCCTGTCTATATCGGTAGTCCATCATATCATACTGGGGGTAATTCACTATGGATTATATCAGGTTCTTGTATATCCTAAGATTATTGGAACATTGCATTCGAAAATCTAAAAACATTCATAAAATCTTATCAAAAAGTCCAAAAAATCCAAATCTTGTACAACTAAAATCCAAAAACAGTCATAATATTGTAAAGTCAAAATCCAAAACATCCAAAACACGTCAAAAACTCTAAAAAGATCAAATATCAAAAATCCAAAAATAGTACCTTGTTGAACTACATTGTCTCTAAGCTTGAACGTAGGCAAGGCCATCATTGATGTGCCCCCGAGACACCCTAGGTTGGGCCTTTAGGAGTCTATCATAATAAACTGACATTTCATCAACTGTTCATATCTCATCTTTAAATAAGTTAGGTTAGTCAAACTATGTGGTCTCTGCATGTATAATGTAGGAAAGGATTATCTTTGATCTGCCCTCAAGGCCCCTAGGATAGGTCTTTTAGGTTAGGTTCTTGGTTGAAACTTGGAAAATCCCTAAACATCCAAATACTCATAAAATCCCTAAATATTCAAATATTTCAGAAAACTCCTAAAACATTCAAATATCAGAAAACACAAAAACATTTGAAAATTGAAAATCCCTAAAAACATTAGAAAACAATCAAAAGACCTAAACAACCTCAAAAATCTTAAAGAAAACCCTAAAAGCCTCAAATAAATAAAAAACAAAAACATTCGCATAAACTTTCAAAAATACCAAAAATAGCCTCAAAACATTTTCAAAACACCAAAAACATTGAAATAACCCAAAAAGGTCAAAATCACCCATCCTATGTCACTTTCACCCGCAATAAACCTCCATCCATAATAAATTGATCGTCATCTTCAACCTTTGGCAACACAAATAGAAAACAAGTGTATTAAGTCGTAAAGTGGGAACCTACGTGTCAAAATCTAAAATCTGGATCATAGGTAAATATGTTAGTAGATTTTATATCAACGTCTTATCATAAAGCTCATCATCATCCTACATAAAAAACCCCTGATCAACATGTCCTAGGATATATCCTTCCTGTGATGGACATCAATATCATAAATCATCTTAGCTAAGTTAAACTGGCAAGAGATATAGATAACACCGAATTTTTGTCTTTGATCTTTTCTTTAGATTTATCTTAGTGATCCATTTCGACGACCTCTCAATGATGTCTATCAAAACGATTTAGAGAGAAAGGAATGGGGCATTGATCATTATCTTTCGTTTGTTGTGCTTGTGGGTACTCTTGTAAAATAATCTTGGTGCATACTTGCTTAGTTGTGTGTAGGAAAGTTGTTTGGAGTACGTCGTTGACTATTGCGTATGCTTTGGTCCAATATTTTCTTGGCTTCTAACTTACATTCCAACAAGGTTTCCATATGTCAAGATGTGAACAAGAACTATCCTATCTGTTTGTAGAGTCAAAGTCCATTACACTAGATACAATGCCATCCTAGTTATTAATACCTTGATGCATTGTATCTATGTGTTATATCAAACATTAAGGAACGACGAAAAATCCCAATCCTGAGATATGAAAAAATCATCATCATGCATTCCTCATCATCATGCATTTCTCACCACCATGTCTAATAAAGTCTCTGTGGATCATAGACTATTTGGATCTTTCGAAGCAATCATCAAAATATATAATCAATCATCTTGTTTCTTCTATCTTCTCTCTGTGCTAACTAGGTATCTTGACAATCAACAAAAATATCATCAATGCATCCATCCTGCATCCACAAATCATTAGCATACATACATCTTGCATAATCCTTATCATTTAAGTTGTGAGGAATAATATAGATTTATTATTCTAAGCATCTTAAATCGTTGCACACATATCATAAACATGCATCACATTATCATATCATAAAGCAAAAACATCTACATTATCCATCCATACATCCATATGCACACATCATCATCTCATAACAAATTTCCTAGAAAATAAACAAAAGGAAATACATCCATATCATTTGCATAAACATAACATTTTCATATCATATCATCCATCCCATAAAAGGTAATGAAAAGATATAGAAAAAGAACATATCATATCATCCATCCCATAAAAGGTCATGGAAAGATACAAAAAAAGAATACATTGCATATGTTCTATATCATTACATCTCATATCATCATGTATTATCACCACATATACCATCAAATACATAAGAATATCACATCATATCAACATCAAAATGCATCCATACATTCATAAAGCATGAAGTAAAATGAACACATCGCATCATATTGAATCTGTATTTGTATCATATATATATATCAAAAAAAAACTGTCATGGTACAATATCTAAATCAATGTATGTATATTGATCATAAATACAATATCCACAAGGCTATCAAAAAGGAGCCCATGAATGTATATCTATATAAAAGAATTAGGCAATAAATCAAAAAGTTTCTATACAATCGAGTTAGCCCTGATGGCTGCTCCCCTCTCCAGCCTATCTCTTTGGCTAATCCTCTGTTCTAGGGTGTGCACCACTCCTCTAAGAATAATCTAGCTATCTAAGCACTTGTGGGACATCCCTATGATAGTACATCCTATAGTAGGTTGCCTCAATCATAGCCTCTCTATATAATATCGCAAACACTATTCGCCCCTTAGCTGCAACTATCATCGTCTCAAGCTACTGATGCCATCCAACCTCTTGAGCCTACATCTTGATAGTGTGTCTAAGCTTCCGCTCCTGGTCTCTTTTAGCTGTCAAGGCCACTATATATTGTTTGGCCTGATCTCTCTTAGCAGTGATCACCAAAACCTGCTGATGGGCCTGATCCCTCTCACCTATAATAACTTGAACCTACTACTGCAACTGCTGAATCTGTAAATCTCGAGGATCTAGCCCCGATGGTGGCTGTTGAGGAGGCTGCTACTATATTGGTGGTTGTTGTGGAGGTTTTTGATCCACTGGTGGTTCTCTTGGAATCTTCCCATCCTGTCCATCTTGGCCATCCTACCCATCTTGGCCATCCTTTCCTCTACCTTTTCCTCTGCATACACCCCTCCCTCTCAGTCTCTCTCATGGAGGTGCACCTGCTGGATTTGTCAACCAGCGAGGGGGTGTGAACCATGCATCATATGTAGGCATCATCTGAGCTTCTGCCTGTCCCTGGTCATATGCCCATGGCTGAGCAACCAATTGGAAAAAGCCATCAACCACCTCAGGGGCTGCAATCATAGGTCCCCACGTGGGTACCTCTCGTGATGACCTGGCAAAGATTGCTCTATATGCATCATCTAGCCTATCTTGCCTCTCTCCAAACTATCTAGCCACCCTATCTATCAAGTATCTCTCAATAATTGTATTCTCTTGACTCTGCATATATCGAGTATGTTGAGCGAAGAAAAGCTACTGCACATCATCATACCATGTTGGCATATGAAGCCAGGGCCACCATCTAAAAAATGTCATATCATCAAGCAACCTACGCCAGTAAGGAATCCAAAGCTGCCCAGTGTGTTGTAAAGTAATGGCACCCCTACATTGCCAAACCACTGGATCATATGGCTCTACATTAATTAGCCATCTAAACGATCGGTTGAAGTATAGCGATGTGCTCCCAAGCCCAAATATGTAATAAGGTAACTCCTATGCTGATCACTCTACCATCGCAATATACAAAATCATGCATGTCATGGTACAATGAGGAAAACATCACTAGCCCCTAGGAAAACAATGTCCTCCTGAAGAGCATCTTGTGCCATGCTAGGCCCCATCTTGGGCTGAACCATTTTCTTTGTCGATCTGGAGCAACCAAACCAGAGATGATCGCTGCAACTATCAATCTAAAAGTGGGCACTCGACCTCTGCACATCTCGAGGTCGATTTGCGAAGTGAGTAGAACAATGTCCTCTAGATATTTTTGGTTCCCAAATCAATAGATGCAATGAGTCCTAAAAGAGTAGCCACTCTCTCATATTCAAACTCAACGGGTTGATGTGGCCAATGAACAAGATTCAGTCAAAGAGACTGAAATATTCTACACTTCTGGCTTTGTTAAACCAAGGAGGGTAATCCCAATTGTGTTCTCTTAAAATGTACCTAATTAGTAAACACATTTATTCATAGATTGATTCCTATTCATTTGCAAATAAAACCCTTCATTGCAGATTTGGCAGATTTGTGAATGAATGATTATCTATTTGCTAGGAATCAGGGATATTCCTAACCAAAATTATCCTTGAATATATTTTTAATTGAATATTGTTCTTATTTTAAGTCTAGGGCCAAGTATGCTATTTTCTCATTTCATGCAAGATTTTCAAACGAACTGACCAGTGTCTCATCAATTGGAGCAACAGAGTCAAATATATGAGATTCAATAATATATGAACTACTCAATTTAGAGCTCGATGGACTATTTTCATAATACTTTGTATTTATGAAAACTCACAATGCCTAAAAACACTCACTCCTTACAAATCCTAAGCAATTCCTTATGAAATCTATAACCCTATTTAAGCATTTTAATCAATTCCTTGAGTTAAAGCTGAAAATAAAATGATACATTCAAATGGAAAACTTGAAGATAAATGATAACAGCATTATATTTCTCATTTATAACTTGTAAGAAATATACATAGGAGAGTGATTGACCCCAGACTAAGATTTGTTTCGATATCAGTAGTTTCTATAGAACTTATTTAAGATTATCATATACAGGGCTTCATGTCCAAGACAAATTACTGGCCTATCTATCAGTACTCTATTCTAAGTGCCTTTATTGAACTTAGCTTTCACCTAAAACCCTATTAGACTTAAAAATACAACCCTTGTAATAAGCCCTAATATCCTTTTTATAGAACAAGGGAGCAACAAGCGTAAGGCTTAATTACGTTTACATTTCATTTCATTTGTACCAAAATTCAAGACATTCTCAGTTAGTTACATGCAATCATTAAGGAAAATGGAAGAGTAAAAGACCACATTCCATATTCCTCGAATGAAGACATGCCAACTCCTCAAAAGGAAAATTTTGTTGCAACCGTGTTGACCAAAGAAGATTCTCCAATAGCAGTTCCAACACAAACTTGTATACACACCACCAAGGTCCTTTGGTTCGACACTTCTCCTACACACCAGCTTGAAAACTTTCCACATCAACATTAGAAACAAGAAATCACATGAGTGCTAAATAGGACAATCCTAAAAAAAGGGGGATGGTTTCATCAAAAACAAAAATAGGGCACAGTCATCACTCTAAGTCATCAATGTCAGAGATACTCACCCATGTTTTGCTCATGGTGGGATTGGAATAACCGTCACCACCTACTTGTCAGAATGCCCATACGGTACCAAGGAGGGGGGATATTAATCATCCTCTGGATTAGTGTCACCCTCACTATTTGAAGGGTTGTTAGAAACCTCACATGGAGAATTACGTTCTTTGGGATAAGCCTTACAATGCTTACTCTCCTTCCTTTCCTTCTTTTCATATTCCACCATCCTCTTCTCTTTGTGTTTGACTAATTCTTCTGAAACTATCTGGCCTTGTGGATGGTAATTCTCCTTGTCACTATACTCCTTGAATTTCCTGAGTCCCATTCTATTTTTTGGCGTATCAAGAGTTCCTTGTGTTTCAATTTTATCCTCAAGAGCATCTTCCTCAGACTCAAGAAAACTCAGCTTCTCAGACTCTCGAACCACCATGGAAAACCTACTCATCTAGGATAAGAATGCCTACACACTTCTTAGGAAAATTTAATACTCACACACTTCCTCACTAACCCACACCTCTCATTCACTGTGGACTAAATCATGACAAAGGTGATTAACAAGAAATTTGTATTAGATAGGCAGTTTGAAGCATGTTGAATTAATGATTCAAGAGCTCCTCACGTGAGCGAGTTGATAACTTAACAACTCGGCTTTGAACCTAGGCTGTTGATCTTAAAGCAATTAAAACTTCAACCATGGTGATCAGAGCCTTGTTTTTTATGCCTTTAGCAACTTGCTCATAGAAAACAACAATGCTAGCTCAAGTGTTGCGATCTGTCAATCAACTTGTATCACCAACCTAATCCATGCTCTTTCATTAATATAGGTGAAGTACATAAGATCAGTTCTTCTTCGAGAGAAAATTTCCTCATATGCTTCATCACTTCTTGCTGATCTCCAAATTTTAGGGTACAATTAGCGATGAAAGTATTCATGCTATGGCATCTAGTCCATTGGATCATCTGGTTTTAAAACTTCATCAACGGTTCTCCAGTTCTTCCGCTACTTTCCAATAGCTTTATGTGAAATCCTCAGGATCCTGCCACGTAGCCCTTTCATCAATAGTTATCACCCTTCGCAGATGAATCTCATCCTTATCTATCTCCATCAATGATGTAAGTGTTTTACGTGATGAAATCTCAGCCCTTGGATCTGCGGCCTATCCTTTGATCATGCCCATCCTTCCATTGCACATCACTAATCCAACTTCACACCTAGGCTCCTATCAATGATAGGAAGTATAGTGAAGGCATCAAATCTAGACACATACACCTGCATGAAAATCAATGGCACAAAAGGCATCACACATGAGATCTTATGATATTGGCGAACAAAACATTTGAGAGAATACCACCGCTCATCGCTAATTCTCCTCATATAGTTTGCAAGCAATTTGCGATGGGAGGGTTTACAAAGTTTACAATGTGCATCACGTATCACTAATGTGGGACTTAGCATTTAAAATAGATCCATGATCACATGATGTAAAGGAAATTCCATCATATTGCTCATTGCTGATCCTAAATTTATCATTTTATGACCATCCACGATGAGCGATACAAACATAAGAACATAAGGCCGACACATCGTTCATCATTATTACAAATTTGAAAGCTCAAAAGCCATTAGTGATGAGTGATCCTTCAATGATACCAAGAATATTGCTCATCGTACATTTGATTTAGGTGCCCTGGCAACTATTTGTGATGAGTGATAGCATAGGAATATCGCTTCACCGCTTGTCGCTAATTCAGAACATGCACTTTCGAAGAAATCAACGATGAGCAAGAAAGTAAAATGACCATAAGGACTTAAGTGAAAACTTTAAGCACATGCATTAAGTTGTTCTAATAAAGGGGATCCCTTGGATGACATGAGAATAATAGGCTCAAAAACTTCCGAGTCACGAAATGCAAAGGATGTAAAGGCCAAAAGACCCTTTAATTAACCTATTAAGATGGGAAACTTAGACCTAGGTGAGAGGGGACGGTCACTTGATGACATTGAATAACATAAGATGTTTTAAAATGACTGACAATGGGCAATAAGGGGTCAACAACCAAATATAATGTTATAAGTATTTATAACGAATAAAACCCTAAACCCTTAGATAACAACCCTATGTCCAAATGTAACAAGGTTTTGAGATGGAACAATTTTTTTTGAGGGTTTCATCAGTGGCTCCAATTGGGGATGCATGGCTCCTACAAGCATGGTGATATCTCAGAATCTCAGGTGAAGCAGACTAGGTACAAAAACCAAAACAAAAGAAACAACATATGTACAAAATTTACACAGGCCCAAAAGACCTAGAAAGGGAGATCCAATCTCCACCCTACTTAAAACTTCTCCAAAGGTGCAAGTTGTAGTATGCATTTTACAATCCAACCAGGCATATTTCCTATTTGGTGGCACTAGGCCACCAAAACTTCAGGTCAATTCTTGCCTCTATCAAAAACCAACCTTTTGAAAGAACTAATGTCCTTCCACCCACATTTGTCCCTATTATACCACTGCAATAAGAGTGATTTTATTCTTGCCAAAATAAGTGCCAGGCCTCTTCTGAACAAGTGAGAATATTCCTAATTACAATCATTACTATTAACATCCCTCTTAACTTTTCTGAGAAAAACATTTCCAATGTAATCTTTGTCATCCTTTACTATATAATTAGGCATAAATTGCAAAATTTCATCATTACGTGACACATATGTGGTATGTTTATTATATGAAACATGTGCATACTGAAAGTAACATTCCTTGTTGTTCATCTCATTGTCATGCTCCATTAGAATACCCTCCAACTGAATTGGGAACTTAAAGTATTCATATCCCTCCAAGTGATTGGCATCTTGATACTCAACCTTATTTGCAACATCTGTATCAAATGTGAAATATTCACAGGCATTTCCCTCAAGGATTACATTAATGTATTGCTTTGTTTGCATAAGGCCACACTTTAACTCTATTTCAGATGTATCATTAAAGTCCTCAACAAAAAGTGGATTATCTCTACACCAATAAAGATCATCATTTTTCATCTCTAGTGAAGATGGAAACTCATCAAATAAGGGGTTTTCCTTTACATTCATGAAAGCCTCAACTTCCTCAATATGAAGGTCTAATTCCTTAGAGTCATTACTGCATTCAAAATCATTGTAATCACTAGAAGAGTAGATAGACACATTTTCAACTTAATTTCTACCCTTATATTGTCCTATACAGACATAAAACAAGCTTGTCTATTCCACATGATTTGAAATATCATAGTCAAAAAGCTCGTTGAACTCTGTATCATTATCAACCAGAATTAGTGGCTTCAAATTATCATTACAATGCATAACATAATCATTTGAGAGTGAACCTATGTCATTCGCATATTATATACTAATGTTATCCTCATTTGAAATGAAAATTTCTAAATCTATTCCATAGAAACCATTTTGATTAGCAGAATAACAATCAGCAGGATCTACCTCCTAAGTTGAATATGCATTAATAGGTCCAACGATAGTAAGCTCATTATTGACAAAGCTTTCAATCTTATCAATATTGAGATCAAGACTACATGGTTCTTACATGTTGAATGATGAACAAGTTAGTTCATCATCATTATTATCCTCAAACAAGTTACCAGATTCCTCCGAACCATAAGAGTATTGATGAAAACTTTCTGTAACCTCATCATTGTTATAACTAGTAATCCTTTTACAAGGTATGATTGGCCCAATATCTGAAATTGCTTCCATTTCTTTATTAGCTGTGCTATGTAGTGCATTTGAAACTTTATGAACACAATCACCAGGTGCATACATCTCATTATTTGAATCATAACTCATAACATGGCTAATGTGATCTAAATTATAAAATGATGTATAAGTTGAAACAATAGGGTATAAATGCTCTGATATTCATTTTTAACTTCTGGCTTACACCTTTTATTAACATTTGGTGTCTCAAGGAAGCAAACACTTATAGACAGATAACTTCTTTGCACTCCATATTTCAAGTTATTTTCAATATTCATGGCTATCCCATATGCTTGATGCAAGGTTTTGGGATATTTATCTCTCAACAGATTGCTCATATTATTATCAAAAGCTCCCAAATAGACAACCAAACATACTACATCACTTAGTTCCAAAACATCAGAGATGTCCCTTAATGTTTTAGAAAATCTTCGGTTAAATGCTAGGACCAGCTCGTCCACTTATTTCTCAATGTTCATAAATTTATTTAACATAGAACCAGTACTAATTCTTTCACCAAATTGCTCCATGAACACTACTTGGAACTCACTCCAAGAATAGACAGAGTATGCTGGTAAATCAGAGAACCAATCTCTTGAGTCTTCTTTTAGAGACTGAACAAACAACCTCATGATCACATCCTCATGATTAACTTCGTAATCATCCATGAGATTATTGTATTCTTGTAGATTCTTACTTGCGATTCACACGTTGTACCACTAAAATTTGGTAGCTCATTTCTGATTTCAGATGGAATAAAATTTGGGTAACCAAAAATGCCATCAAAATTTATGGCCATGTACCTTTTGATGTTGAAACTTCTTTTATTACATGACAGGGGCTGATTACAAACCATGGTTGCACTAGGAACCATACAAGGATGCATATATTGATGCACTTTTTCCTAAACCCTTACAAGATTTTTCAAACTAACTCTGCAGTTACAGGGTGACTAAAATTTCTTTTACAACATGATCTTAAGCTCTTACAATGCAAATTTTATCTCTACTTGCTTAAGACCTACTAAATGGGTTTCTTCAAGAATATTGCATACATCATGTCACAATAGATACTACAATCTAGTAATACAAAAGTATGCAAGCCTAGCATGCTACTATTTCCCTTTCTTAGTGCTTATTTTCAATTAATATGGAATCAATTTTTTTCAAGTCTTACAAATATGGTTTCCATTTATAGATTAATCTTTCTTTGAAAACCAAAAACTGAGAAATACCTGGATATGTGCAGTAAAGGGTTCTTCTTCCTGACTGGAAACATTTGTAGATCTGAAACATTCTTCACATCTTCATCAGGTTCTTTTGACAAAGTCACCACCTCTTTTCACAAAGGATTGAACTTCAAGCAATATGAAGCTCCTTTAAAGATGAATGTCCTTCTGAGTTCTTTTGACCAGCAGAGCACCACAAATCATGCAACTTTCACGTTTACTATAACAAATTCTTTCTCTAGGTATAAATTCCATCAATATTTGAATGAATCTTTGATAATACAATTTGTAACCAAATTTCTAAGCGCAAGTCCCCAATAGAGTCACCAATCTGTTGATGACTCATATGGGAAAATACGACTCAACAATTTCCAATCTCTAGTTACAAACTATTTTGAAACTTCAATGACTCTTAAGGCTAGATAATCTTCTATCAGATATTTCTCAAATTCTCCCCAGGGGAGTCACCAATCTATTGGTTCCCAAATCAACAGATGCAATGAGTCCTAAAGAGTAGCCACTCTCTCATATTCATACTCAACTGGTTGATGTGGCTAATGAAGAAGATTCAGTCAAAGAGACTAAAATCTTCTACACTTCTAGCTCTGTTAAACTAGGGAGGGTAATCTCAATTGTGTTCTCTTGAAATGTATCTAATTAGTAACACATTTACTCACAAATTGATTCCTATTCATTTGCAAATAAAACCCACTTCATTGCAGATTTGGCAGATCTGTGAATGGATGACTAACTATTTGCTAGGAATTGGGGATAGTCCTAATTGACATTATCCTTGAAAATATTTTTAATTGAATATTGTTCTTATTTTAAGTCTAGGTCCAGGTATTCTATTTGCTCATTTCATGCAAGATTTTCTAACGAACTGACCAGTTTCTCATCAGTTGGAGTAGCAAAGTCAAATATATGAGATTTAGTAATATATGACCTACTCAATTTAGAGTTCGATGGACTATTTTCATAATACTTTGTACTTAAGAAAACTCTCAATGCCTAAAAACACTCACTCCTTACAAATCCTAAGC
Source organism: Sequoia sempervirens (assembly GCA_007258455.2). Lineage (NCBI taxonomy): Eukaryota > Viridiplantae > Streptophyta > Pinopsida > Cupressales > Cupressaceae > Sequoia > Sequoia sempervirens. The sequence continues at coordinate 980,013 of VDFB02000014.1, read as the reverse complement.
AATTCCTTACGAAATCTATAACCCCATTTAAGAATTTTAATCAACTCCTTGAGTTAAAGCTAAAAATAAAATGATACATTCAAATGGAAAACTTGAAGATAAATGATAACACCATTAGTATTTCTCATTTATAACTTGTAAGAAATATACATAGGAGAGTGATTGCCCTCGGACTAAGATTTTTTTTGATATTAGTAGTTTCTATAGAACTTATTTAAGATTATCATATATAGGGCTTCAGCTTCATGTCCAAGACAAATTACTGGCCTATCTATCAGTACTCTATTTTAAGTGCCTTTACTGAACTTAGCTTTCACCTGAGACCCTATTAGACTTAAAAATCTGACCCTTGTAATAAGCCCTGATATCCCTTTTATAGAATAAGGGAGCAACAAGCATCAGGCTTAATTACATTTACATTTCATTTCATTTGTACTAGAATTTGAGACATTCTCAGTTAGTTACATGCAATCATTAAGGAAAATGGAAGAGTAAAAGACCACATTCCATATTCCCCGAATGAAGACACACCAACTCCTCAAAAGGTAGAGTTTGTTGCAACTGTGTTGAATCCTCATCCTTGTTGACCAAAGAAGATTCTCCAATAGTAGTTCCAACACAAAATTGTATACACACCATCGAGGTCCTTTAGTCTGACACTTCTCCTACACACCAGCCCAAAAAATTTCTGCATCAGCGCTAGAAACAAGAAATCACATGAGTGCTAAATAGGACAATACTATCAAAAGGGGCATGGTTTTGTCTAAAACAAAAATAGGGAACAATAATCACTCTGAGTCATCAATCTCAGAGGATACTCACCCATGTTTTTCTCATGGTGGGACTGGAATAACCGTCACCACCTCCTTGTCAGAATGCCCAGACGATACCAGGGAGAGGGGATAATAATCACCCTCTGGATCAGTGTCACCCTCACTGTCTGAAGGGTTGTTAGAAAAATCACATGGAGAATTACGTTTATCGGGATAAGCCTTACAATTCTTACTCTCCTTCCTTTCGTTCTTTTCATATTCTACCATCCTCTTCTCTTTGTGTTTGACTAATTCTTCTAAAACTATTTGGCCCTGTGGATGGCAATTCTCCTTGTCACTATACTCCTTGAATTTCCTGAGTCCCATTCTATTTTTTTGGCGTATCAAGAGCTCCTTGTGTTTCAATTTTATCCTCAAGAGAATCTTCCTCAAACTCAAGCAAACTCAGCTTCTCAGACTCTCGAACCACCATGGAAAACCTACTCGTCTAGGACAAGAATGCCTGCACACTTCTCAAGAAAATTTAATACTCACACACTTCCTCACTAACCCACACCTCTCATTCACTGTAGACTAAATCAAGAAAAAGGTGATCAACAAGCAATCTGTATTAAATAGGCATTTTGAAATTAATGATTCAAGAGATCATCACATGAGCGAGTTGATAACTTAATAGCTCGGCTTTGAACCTAGGTCGTTGATCTTAAAGCAAATAAAACTTCATCCATGCTGATTAGAGCCTTGTTTTCTATTCCCTTTAGCAACTTGCTCATAGAAAACAATGATGTTAGCTCAAGTGTTGCGATCTATCAATCAACATGTATCGCCAACCTAATCCTTTCTCTTTCATTAATATCGGTGAAGTACATAAGATCAGTTCTTCTTCGAGAGAAAAATTCCTCATACGCTTCATTGCTTCTCGCTTATCTTCCCCAAATTTTAGGGTACAATCAGCAATGAAAGTATTCATGCTATGGCGGTTAGTCCATTGAATCATCTTATTTTAAAGCTTGATCAATGATTCTCTAGCTCTTTCGCTACTTTCCAATAGCCTTATGTGAAATCCTCAGGATTTTGCCACGTAGCCATTTGATCAATAGTTATTGCCCTTCGCAGATGAATCTCATCCTTATCCAACTCCATTAATGATGTAAGTGTTTTATGCGATGAAATCTTAGCCCTTGGATTTGCGGCCTATCCTTTGATCACGTCCATCCTTCCATCGCACATCGCTAATCCAAATTCACACCTAGGCTCCTATCAACGATAGGAATTATAGTGAAGGCATTGGATTTGGACACGTACACCTATATGAAAATAAATGACACAAAAGGCATCACACATAAGATCTTACCATATTGGCGAACAAAACATTTGAGAGAATACCATCGCTCATCTCTAATTCTCCTCATACAATTTGAAAGTAATTAGCAATGGGAGGATTTACAAAGTTTACAATGTGCATCGTGTATCGCTAATGTGGGACTTAGAATTTAAAACAGATTTGTGATCACGCGATGTAATGGAAATACCATCATATCTCTCATTGTTGATCCTAAATTTATCATTTTATGACCATCCGCGATGAGTGATACAACTATAAGAACATAAGGCCAAGGTATCACTCATTGTTATTACAAATTTGAAAGCTTTAAAGCCATTAGCAATGAGCGATCCTTCAACAATACCAAGAACATCTCTCATCGCGCGTTTGATTTAGGTGCCTTGGCAGCTATTTGCGATGAGCGAGAGTATAGGAATATCGCTTCAAATTTCTCGTCGCTAATTCAAAACATGCAATTTCGAAGAAATCAATGATGAGCAATAAAGTAAAATGATCGTTAGGACTTAAGTGAAAACTGTAAGCACATGCATTTAAGTTGTTCTAATAAAGGGGATCCCTTGGATGACATGAGAATAATAGGCTCAAAAACTTCTGAGTCATGAAATGCAAAGAATGTAAAGGCCAAAAGATCCTTTACTTAACCTATTAAGATGGGAAAGTTAGACCTAGGTGAGAGGGACCGGTCACTTGATGACATTGAATAGCATAAGATGTTTTAAAATGACCAACAACGAGCAATAAGGGGTCAATAACCAAATAGAACGTTATAAGCATTTATAATGAATAAAACCCTAAACCCTCAGATAACAACCCTATGTCCAAATGTAACAAGGGTTTGAGATGGTACAATTTTTTTTTGAGGGTTCCATTAGATCCATCACTTCATGACAGGCATCGTAACTGACATCGACATTGTATATCACATGCTCACCATGTATCGACAAATGCAATATTCGCCATACATCCTCTAGCATCATTGTCACCTCATCGGTAGGAAGATGGAACAAGGAGGTCTCGTTGTCCCATTGTTCGTACAACGCTGTCATCATCGTCAAATGTGTCTCGATGACAGGCATGTAAGCAATGTACCATAGGCCAATATCCCCTAGGTGATCCTATTGCAACTCAGACAAATCACCAAGTCCTGACAAAAATATGGGTAAGTGCTCGCAAGACATTAAAGGTGGAATGACCTACACCTATGAAGCACACGATGTTAAAATTCAATTTTTTTTTTGGTTAAGTTTGGAGTTTTTATCCCCCAAAATAAGAATAACATTGCTATTTACTATAGTGTCGCTATAATTCAAATTCTAAATTGCAATGCTGAAGGCATTTAAAGTGCAAATCACAAGTTGTGTCGCTAAAAACATATGCGTCACAATTTAAACTTTTGAAATCCCTAACCCTAATTTTCAAATCGAAAAGTGCGTCACTATACACATATGCATCGCAATTTAAAATTGGAAACCCTAACTCTAAATTGTGAACTGTGTTGCAATTCACATATGCGTTGCTAAAATTGAAATTAGCGTCACCAATTCTAAAATTAGCGTCGCTCTAGAGAGACGCTGCCAAAGTCTAAATTTCAAAAAGTAATAAATGCAACAAAAAGTCAAATTTCAAATCAAGTTTTAAATCACATACCAATGGTCTTGTGCCTGGAAGCCTCTAGTACTCTCGAACTTGGTCAAAAATGTGTCGCAGGAGCAATCATTGCACCATTTCACCAGAGGGTTAGAACTCAAAATCCAAGAATTCTTTAAGGTGTGAATGCATAAATGAATTGAAAGTGACCCTTCTTAGCTTATTTATACATCAAAATTAGGGTTTTTTGCCCTAATTTAACCTTAAAGCTAAGGTTTATCATCACTTTCACCATTTTTTCCAAACTGGAGCTTATTTTGCAAAGTTTTTTGCATTTTTGGCATGTTTCTTGCATCCCGGAGCCTTTCCGGACCCCTGGGGAAAATTTTCATCTTTGTTGAGAAATCAACTCAAAATTCAAAATTTTTGCCTGATTTCTCGAGGGGGTAGGGAATTAGCTTTATCCTTCTCTTGGGGAATCTAAAAAATTAGAATTTTTTTATTTTTTGATTTAAGCAACAATTTTCATCTGAAGAGCATCAGTCTTGAACCGAATCAATAGGTACCTCACTTCAAAGAGGGGAAAAATGTCCTGAATGATATCATACACTCGAATAAGGTATACTAACATCATTTCCTCTTGATACCTATCCTCTTCTCGCTTAATTAATTAAATTAGCCTACTATTTAATTAATTGCATCATTTGCATCTATTAACCTAATTCAATTAATCAGGTTAATTCCCCCCCTTTCATGCTAACATTTCATCTCATTAAATTAAATAAATCAAACTATTTAATTTAATTCCTTAAGTCTTCTTATTTAACTAAATAAACCTAAGTTATTTAATTAAATGTCATTCCACCTTCCCCCCATTCATTAAATCATTTAATTTAATGAATTGATTCTAATTCTTCTAATTCCCCTAATTTCATGATTAAACCCTTGTTTAATTAGCAATTATCTAATTAGTCTAATTTCCCCCACTTGCAAGGGAATATTCTAAGGGAATATTACTCCTTTGCACATTCCTCCAAAAGGGGAATATTCCCATGGAATAGTCTTTCCCCTTTTGTACAATTAAACTTGTTTTAATTTGCAAAATATCATTTTTCCTCACCCATGAGAATATTCCAAAGAATATTATCTCTCCTTCGATCATTTGAAAAAGGGAATATTCTCACTTAGCTTAATATGCAAGTTAACTTGTGACTTCTTGTGCAAGTTAAATTTTGACCTCTTGTACAGGTCAAAAGTGTGCTTGTTTGAAAGGAACAAGAACCCTTGATTAAATCTCATCTTTCATTCTCACCTGTTGATGAGAATCCATGATCCATGCCTCCAATTTCCTCCATCCTTGACCATTGATTAGCCTTTTCGATCTCAACCCTCCATTTCTCATTTGATCTCCTATAAATAGGTCACTACTTGGAGACAAATGGATCAATCTTTTTCAGAGAAAAAATATGATATTGAAATCACTCACACCCACACTCCTTTTTAACTCACATTTAGCATATTTTAGTTTAAATTGGTTGCATAATAGCTTAGCTTCCATTAATGGCTTCCATAATGCATCTATTTAGCTAATTAGATAATCAGGGTTTAAATATTTTTTAGTTTAAATTTCATTTAGATTAGCTTAGCAATTGCATATCTAAATCATTTTAGCATAATTCATGTTAGATTAGCTTTTGCATCATACTCATTTTTAGTATAAATCATGTTTTCAATCACATCTCACAACCATTTCATCGATTCTCTTCAATAAAATCAATTAAAACAAGTTCACTGATCACAAGATTGGGAAAGGGTCACCATTCCACATCAACGTGACACCACTCCCAAAACGGGATAAGTTTCAAATGGGTTAGAATAGGTGTTTTAAACATTTTTATAATTTAGAATACTTTGTTTTAATGAATGTTTAGTTTAAATTCAATTTGATTGATCTTGTTTAGATTGAGTATGAGTGGCTTCATTATGCTTTGATTCTTCATGAATCAAGCACATTCAACCCATACTAATATCCTCGGTCACAATACCAACATAACCATCTACTTTATTTTCATTGATTTGATATATGAGTGGTTGAATCCAAACAGTTTTGGGTTCCACAGCTTCAATAATGCATTCATCAGTTTTGACCAAAAATGTGACATCATCTTGACATTTCTCCACTACAAACTTAGGGATCCTCTCTTGTTCATGTACTATCTTTTGAAATACTACAAAGAAAGCAGTAAGTGCCTCATCTTGAGCTTTCATATCACTAATGCTATGCAAATGTTCAAATATTTGATGGGATACAGTCTTGCTTCTACCCCATATAATATAGCTTCTTCCTAAAAGTTCCCTTAGAAAATAGAACAACAAACAAACTACCAAAGATCCAAAGTTGAAGGGGTATTTCTTATCTTTAGTTCTCTTTAGATTTTCAAAAAGTTGTTGTTGGAGCAACTCACACAAATCATAGTCTTTTCCTTTTTCCACCATTTCATGGGCTACATGAATTGTTGTAGCAGACAAAAATTCTCTTTGTTGGTGTAGTATATTTTGTATCTAATGACCATACCTGCATATCTTTCCGTAGGATTCCATATGTTGTTCACTATGAGAGCCTTTTGATCAAATGTGGATCATGGTAGTTCCATTACATCCTTGTTCTTTACAGATTTTAGCACAGGTACAGGTCCAATGTCACAAAGTCCAATAATTTCCCTTGACTTCCTTAGTTATCAAATTGGGCATGTTAGTCCATAAGAATTTATCATGCACTCTATTTAATGCTATTCTCACATACTTAAGTTCATCGCCATAGGTGAAACATGGAAACAACTTCCAAACATCCAATTTCTTCTTCACTAGGTTTTCATACTCAGGTTTGATGTTGAAATTTTCTCCAATTAGTTGGACTATCCATAGGTCTATAAGTTTTTTGTGTTTGTATTCTTCCATCTTCCCATGGATTTATGCCCTAATATCCTTAATGGGAAAAACCCTATATGGAATACTCAAAAAGGCTCTGAGTGGGTCGTTCTCAAACATTTTCATGGGGTATTTCTTGAATTTTGGTTGGGGTTTCTCACTCACATTCACTATTGTAGGTGTTTCCATCTCTACTGAATTCAAATTCTTCAAAAAAAAATTCTATTTCAGCTTTGGACAATGGTAAATACCTTTTTCTTGCTGAACCAGAATTAAGGTTCAGATTCTCTGCTTCTCAAATTATCTTTGGACTCTTGAATTCACTTCAACTCGCATTGATTGCTCCAAATGCATAAAAGTGAATGAAATTGACAAGGGATAGGTATATAATTCCTTTGATTTTTCCCTAATTCACATTTAATTCACCAAACAATGAAGTTGGTAAAACTTTCTATGTGCAACAACAAACCTTAAATCACTCCGTAAATCTTTGCAATTGAATTTTCTTCTGGAATATTCTCCAAAAGATCCATACTATCCATCTCCATCTCATGACTTTGTGCCAAGCCATGGAACCTCATATCAACAAGGGGTTATGTGATTTTTTTGTTATTTCCCCCCCTAAGCCAATGCCTAAGCTCAATGCCCAAAGGAATCATCTGACCAGAGGGTGGTACATATTCATTTGTAGTCTCTGATTCTTCCTTGTTATCATGATCTTCTTTCTTTCTCCAAATATTTTCCATTTCCTTCTTTACTTTAGTCAGACCAATCTTTTTAACTGTTTCATTACTCTTTATCAGATTATCCTTCCTTGAATTTCTGCTTCTACAAAATTTAACAATATGTCCAAGTCTTTTGCAATTGTTGTATATGATATTTCTTTGATCATTATTCCTTTCATTCATTCTAGATCTACATTGATTAGCCTTATGTCCAAATCCATAGCATGTATAGCAGTAACCAATAAAATATTGAGTCATTCTACCACTGTTATATACATTCATCATTTGACTTCAACATTTATTTGCTCTATGCCCAAATCTCTTGCATATAAAGCATTGACCAATAAAGGATGGAACATTCTAATTAATTTACTTCTGTATTCCATTGCTCTATGTCAAAATTTATTGTAAAAATAAGAAACACCATTAAAATATGGGTACCTTTGAGCATTTGGTTGTCTAATGGGGGTCTTCTAGCATTATTTCTTTGATTATGGAACTTTCCATTGAACAACATATCAGATCTGCATAGACATAGCATCAACATAGAAGAAATGTGGAGCAGATCCCTAAGAACGTTCTGAACACTTACACAACATTATTTTCTCTATTTATTAAATTTTCTCAAAAGCACTTGGAAACCAAGTACTAGAGACACCACCTCAACACTCATTCCACCACTTCTCTAGAAATTGCAGCATAAAGATAGCTCCATGTACTCACAACACTTCCTCAATATATCAACTATACATGCACATAAACTGTAACAAACTGTTTCCCTTTTTTTCACAATTTTCTCAACATCCTTGACATCTTCATCATGCAAAAAGCTTTATCAACACATAGTTGACATCAATGAAAACACTAGATTGTTGAATTCAATGAAAACACCTTCATACTTGCAACAATTTCCCCATTTGTCATTGATGAAAACACATGATGTGAACAACCATCAAAGACCACAACTGCTCTGATCATACCTATGATTTCCTTTTACTTTCTCTCCCCTTGTGTAGATAGACTTTTTCACATGTTTCTTTCTCCCCCTTTGACATTAATGGAAAAGGACAAAGTATTTTGTATTGTTCTCCTCCTTTGATACTGAACCAAGATACTTGCTCTGAATACTGACCCTTAGGAGTAAACCCATCCAAATCAGAAATTCTACACAATAAAAACATTCCTTACTCGTAATAATGATACCACCTACTCCCCCTGAGAGGTAACCACCAACATCAATGATCCAAACAAGGGATGAATCCATAGATCCATTGGATTGATGCATCTCCATATGAATCTAGTTCAAAGGAGGGGAAATAACCCCCACCTTCTCTTGGAGATACTCAAAAGTATCCTTAGGAAGGGCCTTAGTGAATATGTCAACAATCTAATCCATTGTAGGTACATATTCAAGCTTCACCTCATTCTCCATAACCTTCTCTCTCAGAAAGTGATACCTAATTGATATATGATTTGTTATTGAATGCATCATTGGATTCTTTGAAATGTTAATTGCACTTGTATTGTCACAAAATATAGAAATGGGCTCATCATACATTACTCTGATATCCTTCAATATTTGTCTCATCCATAATACTTGTGTGCAACCAAATGCTGCTGCAATATACTCAGCCTCTATAGTTGATAAAGAAATTGAATCTTGTTTCTTACTTAACTATGACACCGATCTACATCCAAGAAATAAAGCACCACCACTTGTACTTTTCATGTCATCAACACAACTAACCCAATCTGCACCTATGTATGCACTTAATGTGAAATCAATATCCTTAGGATACCATAATCCATAATCTGGAGTGCCTTTTTAATATCTGAATATCCTTTTTATTGTTGCAACATGTGTCTCTTTAGGATCTTCTTGAAATCTAGCCACAAGATAAACTACATGCATAATATTTGGTCTAGTAGCAATTAGATATAGCAATCCACCAATCATAGATCTATATTTACTTTGATCAGCCTTAGGCGATTCATCATCCTTACTCATTTTGCAACTAGTCACAATAGGATTACATACTAGTTTGGAGTCTTCCATTCCAAACTTCTTCAACATCTCTTTGACATACTTTGACTATGAAATGAATATACCTTTATCTGTTTGATTGATTTGTAGCCCAAGGAAGAAATTCATCTCCCAAACATAGACATCTCAAACTCTTTCTACATCTATTTTGCGAATTTCTTACACAGCTTCATTTCCTCCAAAGATAATGTCATCCACATACAAGTCCACTATCAAGATTTTATCTTCCTCAATTTTGAAATAAATATTACTATTTGTGGTCCCTTTGTTGAATCCTTGTTGTATCAAGTATCTATCCAATCTTGCATACCAAGCTTTGGGAGCTTGCTTTAATCCATACAATGCCTTTTTCAAGCTGTAAACCATATCTAGTTGATTTGATAACTAAAATCCTTCTAGTTGTTCCATGTAAACCTATTCTTCCAATTCACCATTCAGAAAAGCAGACTTCACATCCGTCTGATAAACTTTAAAGTCTTTATGTGCTGCAAATGCTAAAAACTTCCTAATTGCTTCCATCCTAGCCACCAGAGAAAATGTCTCCTCAAAGTCTATTCCTTCAACTTGTGAGTAACCCTTACACACAAGTCTTTATTTATTTATTACCACTTCTCCATTCTCATTCAGTTTGTTTTTGAATACCCATTTAGTTCCAATTATGTGTTTGTTTTCCAGTCTTTGGACTAGCTCCCAAGTCCGATTTTTCTCAATCTCCATAAGTTCTTCTTCCATTTCCTTCGTCCAATGTTCATCTTTACATGCATCACTCACAATTTTAGGTTCAACTATAGAGAGTAAACACAAATTTACGTCAGCTTCAACAACTCTACTACTTATCAATACTCCTTTCCTCTTGTCTCCAATGATTTGTTCTTCAAAATGATTTCATTACACATACTTAGGGGTCTTTTTTGGAGCTTCTTCCTCTTCATTCCACACTTCCTTTTCTTCATCTTTTTCTTCTTCTTCTCCGCAAGCAGGTTCATCTAACACATATCCATATATAGCAATTGAATTCTACAAATCTTCATCAATCTTAACATTTACACTTTCAACAATATTTCTTAGCCTTTTGTTGTAACATCTGTAAGCTTTGCTTTTAGTAGAATATTAAAGGAAGATACCTTCATTAAAACTTGCATCAAACTTTCTTAAGTTTTCTTCATCTCTTTTGATATAACATTTGCTTCCAAATACTCTAAAGTACTTGATACTAGGAATCCTTCCATACCACAACTCATAGGGAGTCTTTGTACTATTAGTTTTGGCTTGAATTTTGTTGAGTATGTAAACATTAGTATGAATTGCTTCTCTCTAGTAGACTTTCATTAGGTTAGCTTCTTTCATCATAGTGCTTGCAACTTCTTGAATGTATTCCTATTTTTCCTTTCAACCACCCCATTTTGCTGAGGAGTTCTAGGGGCAGACAAGTGCCTCTTTATTTCATGAACTTCACAAAATATTTTAAATCATTGGAGGTGAATTCTCCACCTCTATCAGACCCTAAACATTTTATTTTCAAATCCATTTCATTCTCAACCATAGATTTAAATGGTTTAAATCTATCTAGAGCATCAAATTTTTCTCTAAGAAAAGTAAACCATGTCATTCTAGAGTAATCACCAATGAAAAGCATGGAATACCTGTTTCCTTGAAGACTTATCACCCTTGTAGGACCATAAATATATGTATGTATTAATTCTAGTATTTTGATAGTAGATTGTTCATTTCCTTTGAAACTACTCCTTATTTGCTTTCCAAATTGGAAATTTTTGCAAATGGTATTTATAGGCTTTGTAATTCTTGGTAGGTCTCTTATTATATGAACTGAACTGATTCTAACTAAATTGTCAAAATTCATGTGACATATCCTCTAGTGTCACAACCAACTATCATTAATCTGAGACATAAACCAATGATCATCAACACCCTTGAGTTGATAGATATTTCTATCTGTCCTCATAAGTAATCATAGTTCCAAACCATTTTCTGATCTCACATCTTTCATCCTTAAACACAGGGTCCTTTACTACACATTTTTCCAACTCTCAAAGATTATGCCTTAAGCCTTTAACATAGTGAAAATCTTCAGTATTATGCTTGCCATCAAAACTGATTGAACCTATTCCAAAAATCTTAGCTCCTAAATTATCTCTAATTTTAGCTAATCCTCCATCATACTTTTTCAAGTTTAACAAACTTAATTTTGTCTCTAGTCATGTGATTAGAGCGGCCACTATCAACAACCCAATAGTTAGTATCCTATTTAACATGAAAAGCAGAAACCAAAGTACCTTTAACCTTATCCTTCTTCTTTGGAGCACTTTCCTTCACACAACTTTCAGAGTTAGCAGACGTAGATTCATTTTGTAAAGCTAAGAACAAGCATTCATTGTCATCAACATCATCATAATGAGATTCATCATTAGAAATACCATCATCTTCTCTAACATAGTAACTTCTTTTAATCATCTTTCCTTTGTTCTTTTTACTTTTATTATTCATAGCTCTGTTTGGACATCTTGAGGCATAGTGACCTATATTTCCATAGCTAAAACATTTAAAAGGTAGTTTACCTTTGTACTTAATGGTTCCCTTTTTCATCCTACTTACAAAGTTAGCTTCCACATCATCAAGCTCCTCTCCATTTGAATTTTTAACCTTTTCTAATTTTCCAGCCTTGAAAGTAGTCTCCACTTTGTACCATTTTTTAAACCAAGTTTTCTCATTTTAAATGAATTTAGTGTACCAAGCAGCTGATCTCTAGAATAAGTATTGAAATTTTCAAGTTTCACAATAGAAGATACCTTTTCACTATAAGAATTAGGAAGAGATATGAGAACTTTACCACTCTAGGTTCTTTGACTTGTGCACCAAGACCTCTCATTGCACTTACCAACTCATCAACTCTCTGCATGTAGATTATAATTGTTTCATCTTCAGAAATTCGTAGGGTCTTAAATTGTGTCTTCAGATTCTACAAATTTTCTTTTTTAACCTTATCTTCTCCTTCACAATTGCTCTCTAGCTTGTCCAAAACTTCTTTAGCAGTTTTCAGATTCATAACTTTTACTAATTTAGAGTTTGAAAAATTATTCAAAAGAATAAATCTTGCCTTAACATTTATTTTATGGGCCTTGATCTCATCACTTGTGCTTGGACCATTCATAGGTGCAACATATTGAGTCTTTATTGCATTTTCAATCTCATACCCATAGGATTCCAGATATCCTTCTATCTTTGTCTTCAAAAAAGCATAGTCTGTGCCATCAAACTTAGGGAAATCTAGTTTGTTTGCCATCCCAGATCTACCTCAAGTGGTTAAGCTCTTCTCCAAGGAACCTTTTTATGATACCAATTGTTGAACAAACAAGGTAGCTGAGAGGGGGGGTGAATCAGTTGTATCAAATTAAAAAATCAAAACCATCAACAATAATCAGATCCACAAACAATCATTAAACCCTTATTTTGTTAAAGTGATTAATCATGAAATGTAGCTAACATAAATTGAAACAACAACACTATATATAAGAGAACACTAGATTTATGTGGAAAACCCAATGAGGGAAAAACCACAGTGAGGATTAGCTCACAATGTAAGTAATTGCAAAACTGCTACAAGGTCTCATTGCCAGAATAGGACACACTGTCCAATACGACTCACAACCAGGGTGCACTACCATAGAAATAAAAAGAAGATAGAAGATAAATGTTACATAGAGAACAAATCCTCAATGCAATAGGGAATCCACCACAATTTCTCCAACACTTTTGTAGCCATGTTTGAAATATTGTGGACGCCTTCAACTCACTTCCTTCAGAAGTCCAACACTTTGAAGTTCACACTGCTTTGCTCAAATTCATATCTATACTTCTACAATTCACATCACATTAATCACTCACATCTATCTCACATCACTCTTAAGATATTCCAACAACACCACTCTTATTTATACCATCCTCAACCTTCAAAATCTTCCCCAAGGTTGGCAACCATCCTTTACATTTACAATTTCAAATTAGGTCGGCACCTAAACATTCCCGCAGTGGATGGGAATGAAGGCAACCCATATAATCGTTAGTTAGGACCCAAATTTGTCCTAACACACCTCAACACACTTCCAAAAACATCAAAAAAACTTCATATGTAGTGTTAACACTAGGTCAGCCATTATCCGTGCTAAATTCCATAAACTATTAAGTACACGCTTCCCACTAGATCAAGACAATACAAAAACAACATAAATATCTTTTGCATGATCTAAAACAATCCATATACCACCTAAGATCCAACAAAGAATTCATCCAAACTCACATCATAGAAATACTTCATCTCTTAACATCTAGTTAACCTCATACGCGCCATGACACATGAAACACACATTGTACTACACCAAATCAAGAGAAATCTTGAATTCTGAAATATATAAACAACATAAACAACTTATCAAATCTACACAACCTGAAACCAAACCATGGAGAAATGCAGAGGAAATGCATTTCTCCCAGACCACAACAAACCACACTAAATACCTAGTTCAAACATTAGTGAACATATCTCACTCTGCACAATAATATAGAAATTCAAACTCTGGATATAATAACTATTGGAAACCCTGAACAACATATTGGATCTACATAGGCATAACATCAACATAAGAAATGTGGAGCACATATTGGAGCATGTTCTGAACACTTGCACAACACTGTTTTCTCTATTTATTGAATTTTCTCAAAAGCACTTGGAAACCAGGTACTAGAGACACCACCTGATCACTCATTCCAACACTTCTCAAGACATTGAAACATAAAGATAGCTCCATGTACTCACAACACTTCCTCAATATCTCAACTATACATGCACACAAATTTTAACAAATTGTTTCCCTTTTTTCACAATTTTCTCAATACGCTTGACATCTTCATCATGCAACAACCTTCATCAACACATAGTTGACATCAATGAAAACACTATCTTGTTGACATCAATGACAACACCTTCATACTTGCAATAATCTCCCTCTTTGTCATTGATGACAACACTTGATGTGAAAAACCATCAAAAACCACAACTTCTCTGATCATACCTATGATTTCCTTTTACTTTCTCTCCCCCTATGTAGAAAGACTTTTTCACATGTTTCTTTCTCCTGCTTTGACATCAATGGAAAAGGATGAAGTATTTTGCATTGTTCTTCCCCTTTGACACTGAACCAAGATACTTTCTTTGAATACTCCCCCTTAGGAGTACACCCAACCACATCAACAACTCTACACAATGACAACATTCCTTACTTGCAACAATGAAACTACCTACTCCCCTTGAGAGGTATCCACCAACATCAGTCCAGAAAATAGATGAATCCAGAGATCCACTGGAATGATGTATCTCCATATGCATCTAGTTCAAAGAAGGAGGGAGAATAACCCTCAACTTCTCTCAGAGATACTCAAAAATCTCCTTAGGAAGGGCCTTAGTGAATATGTCAACAATCCAATCCTTTGTATGTAAATATTCAAGCTTCACCTCATTCTCCATAACCTTCTCTCTTAGAAAATGATACCTGGTTGATATATGATTTGTCCTTCAATGCATCACTGGATTATTTGAAATGTTAATTTCACTTGTATTGTCACAAAAGATAGAAATAGGCTCATCATACATTACTCTAATATCCTTCAATGTTTGTTTCCTCCATAATACTTGTGTGCAGCAAGATGTTGCTGCAATATACTCAGCCTTTGTAGTCGATAAAGAAACTGAATCTTGTTCCTTAACCATGACACCAATCTACATCAAAGAAAGAATGCACCACCATGTGTAATTTTCCTGTCATGAACACAACCAACCCAATCTACATCTGTGTATGCACTTAATACGAAATGAGTATCCTTAAATAATTGAGAGTGCCTTTTAAATATCTGAATATCCTTTTACTACTACAACATGCATCTCTTTTAGGATCTTCTTGAAATCTAGCCACAATACAAGCTACATGCATAATATCTGGTCTAGTGGAAATTAGATATAGCAATCCACCAATCATAGATCTATACATGCTTTGATCAACCTTAGGTAATTCATCATCCTTACTCAACTTGCAACCAGTCACTATAGGAGTACATACCAGTTTGGAATCTTCCATTCCAAGCTTCTTCAACATCTCTTTGACATACTTTGACTGTGAAATGAATATAGCTTTATCTTTTTTATAGATTTGTAGCCTAAGGAAGAAATTCATCTCCCCAAACATACACATCTCAAACTCTTTTTGCACCTCTTCTACAAATTTCGTACACATAACTTCATTGCCTCCAAAGATAATGTCATCCACATACACAACCACTTTCAAGATTTTATATTCCTCAATTTTGAAATAAAGATGACTATCTACAGTGCCTTTACTAAATCCTTGTATCAAATATCTATCCAATATTGCATACCAAGATTTAGGAGCTTTCTTTTATCCATACAATTCATTTTTCAATCTGCAAACCATATCTAGTTGATCTGATAACTAAAATACTTCTGATTGTTCCATGTAAACATCTTCTTCCAATTCACCATTTAGAAAAGAAAACTTCACATCCATCTGATAAACTTTAAAGTCTTTATGTGCTACAAATGCCAAAAATATCCTAATTTATTCCATCCTAACCATCAGAGCAAATTTTTCCTCAAAGTTTATTCCTCCCACTTGTGAGTAACCCTTACACACAAGTCTTTAATTTTTAATTACCACTTCTCCATTCTCATTTAATTTATTTCTAAATACCCACTTAGTTCCAATTATGTTCTCGTTTGCTAGTCTTGGGACTATTTACCAAGTCTGATTTTTCTCAATCTGCATAAGTTCTCCCATTTCCTTCATCCAATGTTCTTCTTTGCATGCATCACTCACTATTTTTTGTTCAAGTTTAGGGAGTAAACATAGATTTACCTTAGCTTCAACAACTCTACTTCTTGTCAATACTCCTTTCCTCTCGTCTCCAATGATTTGTTCTTTGGAATGACTTCTTTGCACATACTTAGGGGTCTTTTTCGGAGCTTCTTACTCTTTATTTTGTACTTCCTTTTCTTTCGCTTTTTCTTATTCTTCTTCTCTGCAAGCAGGTTCATTTGACACATATCCATGTATAGCAACTGAATTATGCAAATCTTCATCAAACTTAACATTTGCACTTTCAAAAATCTTTCTTAGCCTTTTTTTGTAACATTTGTAAGCTTTTCTTTTAGTAGGTTCAATCAGCAGGAATGAAGGCAAGATCGAGATTTCTATAAGCAACTCCCTCCCCAACTACCAGGGTAGTGGGGAAGGGATAGGGAGGAAACAATTATACCAAGCAAGGAAAGTGATCCTGACCCAACTCTATAGCCTCCCACCCCCCTGGTGGGGTTGGGGCCTAGGTTGGTGGGGTCTGCTTTCCCCACCATCTGTTGGCCCCAACCCCACTGACCAAAGGAGAGCAGTCCCCACCGACTGAGGCTCCGACACCACCCAACTTCTAATCGCCTTCCAACTCGAAGACTAAAAGTCTAATCTTGGTGAAGAAATTTGATTGATTGGCCAAAAACTTTTGGGTCTTTACATCATTTTTATTCATCGGAGAATCAAAATTCAAGTTATCCTCAACCATGTTTCATTGAATAAATATCACTTGACTTTTTTTATAGGAGGAAGAGTACTAGGTAGAGATGACAGGATTTGAACTTGCGACATTTTGTACCCAGAACAAACACACTACCAATCTGTGCTACATCCCTTTTAATCATGAGTATTTTTATTTGATATTTTATATTACAATAAAATTTAGTTTTCTTTCCACATTTATCCAAAATCTTGCTGGAAGGAAGCAAACTCTCTGAGAAAAAAGAGAGAGTTTATTTCTATCCTGCCTAACTTACTTTCTTATCCAAGGAAGATACCTTCATTAGACCTTGCATCAAACTTTCCTAAGTCTTCATCTCTTTTGATATAGCATTTGCTTCCAAATACTCTAAAGTACTTGATAGTAGGAATCCTTCCATACCAAAACTTATATGGAGTCTTTGTTTTGTTAACTTTGGCTTGAATTATGTTGAGTATGCAAATAGTAGTATGAATTGCTTCTCTCCAATAGACTTCTGGTATGTTAGCTTCTTTCATCATAGTCCTTGTAGCTTCCTGAACAATCTTGGTTTTCCTTTCAACTAATCCATTCTGCTGAGGAGTTCTAGGGGCAAACAAGTGCCTCTTTATTCCATGAACTTCACAAACATTTTAAAATCATTGGAGGTGAATTCTCCACCTCTGTTGGACCTCAAAAATTTGATTTTTAAATCCATTTCATTCTAAACCATATATTTAAATTCTTTGAATCTATCTAGAGCATTAAAATTTTCTCTTAGAAAAGTAATGCATGTCATTCTAGAGTAATCATCAATCAAAAGCATGAAATATCTATCATCTTGAAGAATTCTCACCCTTGTAGGAAAAAAAATATCTGTATGTATTAATTCTAGTAGTCCGATAGCAGATTGTTCCTTTCCTTTGAAACTACTCCTTATATGCTTTCTAAATTGGTAATTTTTGCAAATGGTATTGATAGGCTTTGTAATTCTTGGTATGTCTCTTATTATATGAACTAAACTGTTTCTAACTAAATTGTCAAAATTCATGTGACATATCCTCTAGTGTCACAACCAACTATCATTAATCTGAGACATAAACCAATGATCATCAACACCCTTGAGTTTATAGATATTTCTATCTGTCCTCATACCAACAGTAATCACAGTTCCAAACCATTTTCTGATCTCACATCTTTCATCCTTAAACACAAGGTTATATATCCTTTACTACACATTTTTCCAACACTCAAAGATTATTCCTTAAGCCTTTAACATAGTGAACATCTTAAGTATTATGCTTGCCATCAAAACTGATTGAACCTATTCCACAAATCTTAGCTCCTAAATTGTCTCTAAATTTTACTAATCCTCCATCATACTTTTTCAAGTTTAACAAAATTAATTTTGTCTCTAGTCATGTGATCAAAGAAGCCACTATCAACAACCCAGTAGTTAGTATCCTATTTAACATGAAAAGCAAAAACCAAAGTACCTTTAACCCTTATCCTTCTTCTCTAGAGCACTTTCCTTCACACAACTTTCAGAGTTAGTAGAAGTAGATTCATTTTGTAAAGCTAAGAACAAGCATTCATTGTCATCAACATCATCATAATGAGATTCATCATTAGAAATACCATCATATTCTCTAACATAGTAACTTATTTTAATCATCTTTCATTTTTTCTCCTTACTTTTATTGTTCATAGCTCTGTTTTGACATCTTGAAGCATAGTGACCTATATTTCCACAGCTAAAAAATTTGAAAGGTAGTTTACCTTTGTACTTACCCGTGCCCTTTTTCATCCTTCTTACAAAATTAGCTTCCACATCATCAAGATCTTCTCCATCTGAATCTTCAACCTTTTCTATTTTTCTAGCCTTGAAAGCAGTCTCCACTTTTGTACCATTTTTTAAACCAAGTTTTCTCATTTCAAATGAAGTTAGTGTACTAAGCAATTGATCTCTAGAATGTATTAAAATTTGCAACTTCCTCAATAGCAGATACCTTTTCATTGAGAGATTTTCATATTGGAGAAATTTCTTTACCACTCTAGGTTCTTTGACTTGTGCACAAGACCTCTCATTGCACTTACCAACTCATCAACTCTCTGCATGTAGATTATAATTTTTTCATCTTTAGACATTCACAAGGTCTCAAATTGTGCCTTTAGATTATGTGACTTTTCTTACTTAACCTTATCATCTCCTTCATAAATGTTCCCTATCTTGTCACAAACTTCTTTAGCAGTCTTCAGATTCATAACTTTTACTAATTTAGAATTTGAAAGACTATTCAAAAGAATAAGTCTTGCTTACCATTTATTTCATGGGCCTTGATCTCATCACTTGTTCTTGGAACATTCACAGGTGCAACATATTGAGTCTTTATTTCCATTTCAATCTCATACCCATAGGATGTCAGTCCTTCCATGTTTGTCTTCTCGAAAGCATAGTCTATGCCATAAAACTTAGGGAAATCTAGCTTGTTCGCCATCCCATATCTACCTCAACTAGTTAATATCTTCTCCAAGGAACCTTGCTTTGATACCAATTGTTGATCAAACAAGGCAACTGAGAGGGGGGGTGAATCAGTTGTATCAAATTAAAACATCAAAACCCTCAACAATAATCAGATCCACAAACATTTATTAAACCCTGACCTCATGGATCCTTGGATAAATAACATGTTCCTTGGAAATTTTCTCTTGAGATAGTGGGGGATTTGGAAAATTCTTTAGAATTCCAAGATAAAAGGAAAAACATAAGGGTTGATTGATAGGTAGACAACCAATGGAATTGTAAATTATTTGTACCTCTGAATACAAAAGATGAATTTTAGAAAAGAAATGTTCTTGAGCTTAGTTTTGGGAACATATCATAGGAGAATGAGGTGGAAGGGGAATCCTTCTTCAAATGGATCTAGAAAAATTAATTCAAAAGGAGGAAGGGAAGTTCCCTCCTTAGACAATACAAAAAGAATTGGTTCTACTAGCCACTAGAATCATTAAATCATGCTCAAATATTGTGGAGAAGGTGCTCTCATAGGCTAATATAAATATTCCTTTGATTTAGAAAAATAGGGAGGATGATAGGGAAGGTTCTTAAATAAACACCTTGCCCTTTCCTAACTAGGATTAGGAGTAAACAATGCTTAGGGCTAGGTCTAGTTCTCTATGAAATTCATAGAATACTAGGATTAGAGACCTATAGGTTTGAATTACCGCTAAATGAAAGGGAAAATGAAATTCTAAGAATTTTGTTGATGCTGAAATGGAGGGTAAGGAAGGAATACCATCCCAATAGGAAACCAAACAAAAAATAAATTACTTGATAAATTGCCAATGGGAGGTAAATAACTTAGGAAATCTCTTCTAGAAAAATTGTAAATGAAGATATTGTAATGGAATAGTAGAGGACTCAATAGTCCTCACCAAAATTTTTTAGTTAAAAATTACATTTTCATAAACAATATTGACATTCTCTTTTTGCAAGAATTCAAAATGATAAAATCTAACTTCAAAATAATGGTTAAAAACATATGGTTGAATCTAAATTATTGCATCAGTGATTCCCATGGGATGTCAAGAGGATTTTAATAATGTAGAATCATAATAATGTTGTGGTTTTTACTTAATCCATTTTAGAAATAGTTTGGAATTTAATTTTTGTTCTATTAATATAGAGTGGTTTATTGCTAAAATTTATGCCATGAATTCTAGAAATGGTAAAAAAGATGTCTAGGAGACTATCTCTTCCCTTATTAATGTTAGCAAAGAATCTCATTGGATTTCAAAAAGAGATTTCAATATTTTATTATATCCTTTTGAAAATATAGGGGTAATAATGGACTGCTCATAGAATATGGAAATTTTTTATTGATTTTCCATGTGTTTTTGGTCTTATGGATATAGATCTTAATATTCAATTGATCACCTAGACTAAGAGGAGATTGGGGGAGCATATTATTCAATTCAAGCTGGACATATTCCTTATTTATTATAATTGAGAGATTGTAAACAACATTAAACTCTCTTCTCTTCCTAGGGATGGTTCAGATCATAGCCCTTTTCTCATTTGGGAGGGAATAAACCACAAGGTTCCTTACCCATTTAAATATTATATCATGTGGGACACTCACCCATAATTCAGGGAATGCATTTCTTCTTGTTGGAACATCCCCATTCAAGGGTTTTCTATGTTCATATTGGATAAATAATTGTCAATCATTAAAAATAAGGTCAAATAAAAAATCTCATTTGCTAATGTTTTTGAGCAAAAAAAAATTCTTCCTAACAAGTTATTAAATGTCCAAAAAATTATGGTTGACAGAGACACTTTAGAGGAGACATCTCTTTTATAAAATGACTCATCTCTTTTATAAGTCATTTTATAAACGAGATTTTTGTTTTTTTTTTATGGCATAGGGAATATTGGTGGAAGAAATAATAGTTTTTATCCCCTTCCTTTAACCACTAAATTCTATATTTTTGTTTCTAAAATATATCATCTCTTTTGTTTCTATATTTATGACTATATTTTACAAAATGGAATAAGTAACTAGTGGAAAGTTTTATCTGATTTTTACAGTAGTCAAAATGATTTGGTCATGGTTGATAGAGAGATCTCCAAAGGAAGTTGAAGGACCTACAAATTCCCATTTCCCTAAAGAGGATGAAATAATTTGAGCCTAAAATGATAGAACTTTTCACTGTCAAATATGTGTATAGTCTATTACTAGACCCCCCACTAGAACTAGCTTCTAGAAAATAATTTGGAACCATAAGCTAATTCTCAAAGTCAACTTCTTCTTGTGGAATGATTCCCACAACAAAATACTTATACTTGAAAACTTGCAAAAGAGAGATTTCCTAATTTCTAATAGATGTACCTTTTCTAGAAGGAAGAAGAATTGGTTCCCCGCATTTTTTTCCATTGTGATTTTCCTAGAGATGTTTTTGAAAGGTGCATGTAGAAATTTAAATCATGTTGGGTTATGAATGAGAACATGTCCTCATTCATTGACAATTGGTTTTCCACCTGTCTATCATTCTATTATCGAGGAGCTTTGTAATACTCCCTACATCTTTTGTGGAGCCTTTTTAAGGAAAGGAATAACCAAATCTTTAGTGATTTGTCAAGAATTATGAGGTCTTCTTTTCCTTATCAAAACTCCTCATTGAAAATATTTCTATTTGAAAACTAAAAGTCCCTGAAGTTCTTCTTACTTACGATTGATGATGTGGTGCTTGGCATATTGTTTATTATAATGATGAGGCAAAGGATTTGAAAGGTTGATCAAATGAGGTGTACACCAAAGTACAACCATAATACAATGCCTTATGTTAATTATTACCACCTTAGTACTACCATTTATTTGAATTGTTGGAGGTTGAATATGGATCATATAAATCACATGATTGAGGGGAAATAGTTCAATGACTATACCTTCACCATTAAGGTTGTTTGAATATTTTGGCTTAGCCAACATTTTATTTGGCTGTAAAATCTTTGTATTTTTATAATTGCATATCATCTCTATTAGTTTTTTGGTTTTCTAAGTCTCTTCTCAAGCTAGTCATCTATTGTGTTATCATGGGGGGTGATAGGGTTCACATAGATCCCAACTCTTCTGATGAAGTGAAGAAGGTTGACACACTCTAGTATATTTGTAGTGAGGGTGGCATTGCTTCATACCTTGAGCGGTTGAATAAATATGATCAAAAATTTTCAATTCAATTTGTAGAATCCTAGGACATGAGAAATGTTCAACTAGGAGGGATGTGCTTTGAAGTTAGCAATGAGGTTATTAGTAAATATATTGAGATGAGTACCATGGAAAAAAATTTTGACAATAGAGAAAAACTCTAAACACTAAAATTATGGAGAAGTTTTTTAACAAGAGCAAAGAACCTATTAAATCACAAAATAGGTTTGACTGCCAAAATTTGTTGCAACTAAGGGACTAGGTATGTTAGGTTTTCATAAAATACTTTACCCTTGAATGGAATTTCAAGCATTACTACCACTGCCACTTTTCTTAGTTGAATCAGTTTCAACAAAAAATCTTAATGAGCTTTCCTTTTATTCTTCTCTCTTCTCTAGAGAGTTCAATTATGGAAGCTAGAGATTTTAACTCCAAAAAAATTAATAATCTAGTTATCTCACTTCATCAAGGCCTAACTCTATGCCTCTACCAATTTCACCTTTCCTTTTATTCGACTAAGCCCATTAATGTTAGCCTTGTGTAAAGAACATCTATTTGTCATCATATGAAAATGAGAGAAAAGACCCTTACTTTTGTGGGGCCTTTGTCCCATCTCCCTATTATTGTGAATAAATCCAAGGCTAATAAGATGGAGGATGGATCCAATAAAGCTAAAACCAAAACTTTTGTACAAGTTAAATTCCCAAATATAGTTAAACCCTTGACCATCTCTCTAGAAACCAAAACCAAGACCTAGGAGGATGTGATGGAAAGGATATGTTATCTCAAATAAATCTCCCTTACCAATCAAGATTCTAACAAGGGGTCAATGAAAATAAATCAAGTTGAAGATTAAAACAAGAATAAAGGTAAGAAAGTGAAAACTTTCCATGACTCAGAAGGTGATAAAGTGCAAGGAGGGTCAAGCCAATTTGCGAGCTTGGACCTATTCATTCCTAATGAAAAATAACCTCAAATGGTGGAGAAAAAGGATAAGAAATGGCACAGAAATAGGATACTAAAGGTATTATTGTTAGAAAATAAACTAGACTAGTAGTGACATAGTAGCATAATCTGAAATATATTGAGATATCCAATGACTCCCAGTAGGAGGCAGATAAAATTTATGATGAATAAAAAATGTTATTGTCTCTCTTGAGCCTTACCCCCCATGGTATGGAGATAATATCCTATTTAGTGAAATAAATGTACTAGACTTTGACTCTGAGATTGAAAACTTTCTGAAGGCTCCCTTTACTATTATTGAGATAGAGGATTCACCCAAGGTCCCTTATACTATGACCAAGGTCTCCCCTAAAGCCCCTACTATGAAACACCAACAATGTGAGGTTTTTTCTTAGAATTCTAAGGAGGTGGAGGTGACGAATGAAAAAATGGAGGAAATTAAGAAAAATATTTAGATTATGAGGTCCAACATCAAAATTATGCATAGGTCTACCACTAACCTCTTGATTTTGAAAGAATTGGAGCTAAAGAGGCATGCGAATAAGGATATGGGGAAGTATGATGATATGTATAAATTCCTTGTGAGGATTGGAGACATATTTCCCCTTAAGCTATTTTTTTCTTTGTTATTTTTTATTAAGTTTCCCTTGAACTCTTATATTGTTTTTAAACTATTAAATTGTTGCTAATGTGTTGTTTTTGGCCATTCTTCCGCCTCTTTTGTTTTCCCTTAGGGGCTTCTTTTGTTTAGGATTCAAGACCTTGGTTTCCTGCTTATCTTAATAAACAACATCTATCTCCACCTCAAATAGTTTTTTAAATTTTAAAGAAGCAACATGAGTGTATTTCTTGCTTTATTGTTTAAATCTGTAAACAAATTTTGTTTCAAATTATCTAGATTGGTTCTCTTTCCATGAATAAATTTTATTGCATGTAAAGGTGTAGCTACAATTTATAAAATGATTCAATTCCATGAATTCAATAATAAATAGAATGTGCTTAAGAAAATATTAAAATATTAATAATACGGAGAATAAATAAATCATCATAAGATAAATACATGAGCATAGAAAAACAAAATATATCACCATAAGATAATACTGAATATGGGTTAGGATCATGACATCAAACATCATAAGATAACCATTAGTAATAGAGCATAAAAATTTGAATAGAATGAAATATAACATTAGGAACATAAAATATAGAAGCATAAATAAATATAAGGTGAATGAGAAAAAGGAAACATAAAAAATAAAATATCAAAAAGATTGAATAAGAATATAAAGGAAAGAAGTAGGACAACAAAGGTCATATGTAACAACAAAAGACATGGAACCAAAAACAAGAAGAGTAAAAGGATAAAAAATTGAATTAAAGGAATATATCCACAAGTGAGGGGAAAAGGCATGAAAAAATAGTAGAAGGTGAAATGAGAAAATAAAATTACAACAAATACAAGATAAAAAATTATCAGAGTGAAAATATATACATGGAAGTAAAAGTTAATACAAGCTTATACCTAAGTATAGTTATGCTTGATGTACTAGGGACCATATTTAGAGGTAACCTTTCTCCTAAAAATTGGTATCATATTATTCATCCTTAAATGCATGAATTTCTTCTTTAATCACATGTGTTTCCTCTTGATAGGAATTATTAATTTAATGAACACAATGTCAATAGGTAGAACCATATGATCTTATCACTTTTTACATTACTCTAGCTTTCTTCTAGGTGGTTCCATAAAAAGATTTGGCATTGTTTGAATAATTGAGTTCCACTTTAAAATCAATGAATTGGTGCTTTAGCATGAAACACTATTTTTATTTTATTTTCTCTTCTAAATATTTTCATATATGTCATAGATCAATTTTTCCTTATCAAGCATACAAGTCAAGCCTAATTTGGATATTGGAGCAAAGGACACTCAACCACACATAGCTAATGTCAAGGTAGAGGCCAAACCAAGATTTTATATTGGAGAGGAGTCAAGATCACTTCCATCTATAGAAATGTATCATATTAAGCTAATTAAAGAGGTTAAAAGAAATTTATTATTAAATATAAATCATTTACTTTATATTGATATAGAAAAATTGAAATTTTATGTTGAACAACCTAGTGTAGTTACTAAGAGGTCATTAGATAAAACTTAAAATGAAATAATTGATAATCATTGTAAAAAAAATGATACACTTGGTGAAGCCCAACTATTTTCAATTATACTTACTTATAATGAGCTAAAAGATCCATTACATTTTTTGAGTGTAATTTTCACAAAATAGAGGAAAAGAAAACTAAACAATATATTGTTCAAAATTTTAAAAAATCTTTGAGTTCCATTGGTAAAAAATCTCAATCAATTGATAATATCATTTCCAGAAGAGTGATATTGACCTCTATTCTAAGTCCACAAATGTCAAAAGTCATCAAATATCTTCACTTTCAAGTGAAATTTTCTTAAGCATAAAGAAACTAACAAGATATGTGAAAAGGATAAAGGTTTTGGATGATAGTAATGTAAAAGGAAATTAGGAATTGATGTGTAGGGATCCTTATTTTGACAAAATTTAAGATGGTGTTAGAAAGTTGATTTTTTTTTGCATGATCATACTCATACCTCATCAAATAATATAGATCTTATCAAACATAAGATCAAGCCAAATTATTATTAATTGTATATAAAACATAACACACCATGAGATATCTATTAAATTTGTGACGAAAATCCTCATACAAAGATTGGGAAAATAATGCTTAAAATGTTAAGGTCAAGGTATGTGGAGCAAAATATATATTTTTTAAACTTGCTATTGTTGTCACCATATTGAAATTTATCTCTACTATTAGGTGTACCTATAGATCATGAAGAAATTGATGGTGTTGAAAATGCACCTCAAAAATGGGCAAGTTAGTTAATAGAATCCGTTTTATGTGATAAATTTGTTGATAATATATAAATGTTCCAATGAAATTCATAAAAGGAATTTGTGAAACATGTGTAAATTAGATTAATTTTCATTTGATAAATGAAGATACTAAAATAAAAATCACGCTAAATTACAAGAGATACAAGTACCTAAAGTATCAAATTAAATTTGGAAAGAATACACAAGGTTAGATTATGTAAAAGTGGAACTCCCTATTAGAATATTTATGGAAGAACCAATTGTTGATGATAAAAGTGGTATAAAAAGGGTCCACACTCAACTAATTGTTCACCAATGAAGCACCAAGGTATACCTCCACAATATCCTTCTCTATATTTTCTTCTTCATTTGGGGCTCTATTTGGACATTCAAGCATAGTAACAAAAAGGAAAGACAAAGGGCTTTCCCTATGCTCTAGAATCCTAAGAGCCTTAGAAAAAGGTAAAGAAATCCTCAACTAGATCAAAAAATGTATCCAAAATTACTTGGATTGTATATTGTAAAAGGCATATTCAGTGTTATGGTCATCTCATTTGCATCTAGAATGCAAGGTCCAACTTGATTTGAAGATTAAATAACTAAATCATCTCTTACATCCTTCTTAGCTTGATCATCTATAGGCACATGGTTTGATGATGTCTCCTTATCCTTTTTTTGATTCCTTTGCATTTGAAACCTTTTCCATAGGGACCATAGTACCACTTGTTTGCACATGATGATTTTTTACCTTGAGCATGTGCTTATTATATACCTGTAGCTTCTTTGAACTTTTTCTTTTATCAACAACCTTCTTTTCTAGGATCTTTTGTTCATCCTTATCATTCACCTTTTTTTACTAACATGAACCCTTGGAACTACCACACTTGATTTTTTATCTCACCACCCTTACAATGAGATAGACCTATTTCTCAGTTGATAACCACTTTGCACCTACATAACTATTGCATCAGTAAGGGTTTTGATGTTCTTATTTTATGAAATTGTTCTCTTGTACCTTTGTTGCATGAGAGCCTTTAAATTATTGAAGTCAAGAGGAGGAAGTTGAGATTGATAATGACTAAAATTACCTTCACATTAAAACAGATTGCCACTTGAACCAAGGTTGTCACACATATTGCATCCCTTTCTTGACCATAAACCAATTCATCAAATTGTTCAATGTTGTCCTCATAATACTCTGCACTACCATCCTCATTTGGAAATTTACCCTCTCTACTCAAAGAAATTCCAACCACACAATTCAAAGAACCATGAGGGAGGAAACATGACACACCATAAGTTATCCTCTTGATAATATATATGCCCCTTCCTTAGAGGATCTAGTGTGTCTTTGTCATGTTGTTAAAAATTCACATGTATTGGGGCAGCCCGCTTATCATCTTGCTATGGTATTTTGGAACAATCAATGTTTAATGGAATATTGTGAAATAATTTACCTTCATTAAAATGTGTGGATGCACCATGAGGTGGAAGCCCCTTCTTAGTTCATGCCACCTTATAGGAGAAATTTTTCATGGATCCCATTAGTTTTTCTAACTTATCCTCAATTGAGAGAGGTTTATTCATAACATATTGTGACAACCTCATGTGAGATATTTTTAATTTTTTAATAGATTCCCTCATATTTATCTCAATGTTTATGGTAGCTGCATATGCTTCCTTGAGTGTTTGATGATTTTTATCTCTTAATCATTACCCTATCTTAGAATCAAAAGAACATTAATATAATACAAGACACATAGATTCATTAGGTTTGAGGTATTGGTACCTTTCTCATTGTCAAGAAGAACCTACCGCCCCCCTCTCATCATCTGTCGATGGATACCGGAGATGATGTCCTACCACGGATCTAGGTCCACCATGTGGTCATCAGGGGAATGAGCAGCTGCCCCGGAAAGAAATGGAAGCTTCGAGACATCTCGAGATGGAAGAGAAGGAACATGAGACAAATCTGTTGCCATCACAGCTACCCTTTCTCACCCTAACCTATTCCCCCCTACCAGCTCCCATGCCCGGACCATATGCCTTTCTCTTCGTATCCGACTCCACATCCTCTCCCATCCCCCGGTCAAGCGTTAGTTCCTCTCCCCCCCCTCCTATTGGATTCTATCACTATTTCATTGATGCTATTTTTTATGGTGGTGAGCTCATGGATAGAAAAATTTGGATCAATCTATCCTCATATTCCATTATAAAAGAATCTACAAATTATTCTCAAGAATAGATATTATTGTCTAAGATATTCCTATGCCAACTTTAGCACTCTCCTCCAGAGAGTGCACAAAAAAATTCATCATCACATCCTCATCCTCAATTTTGTACTCAGCCATGAAATTGATGAATTACCTTAGGTTCTATTCTATTATGAATAAAAATGTTGTTTCCTTGAAATTTTGAAAATTTCCACGTGATGTCATTTGGTATATGATTTGAGTATAATTGGGAATGCCAAAAAAATAAAGTTTCATGTACCTTTCTACTCCTAGAGGCTATTGGATTGGTGCAAACATCTGAGCATGTTTCCTAGGGTTGTTCCCCACATTAAGTCCTCTATTTTGATGTTATAGGTTTTTCTAATTTTGGGAAACATTTAAAGCAATTTATTGGTTTCCCATCTACTAGTGAGTAGGTTGGGCATGAGTCTAAGTTAGGTGCTAAATTTCTACTTGAATTTATTTCCTTCTCTACCTATCTTGATGAATCAATTCTAAATTTTTATGTATCTATTGAACAACATCATGAAATGTATAATCAAACTGAAACATAAAAATGTGAGAAATTCCCTAAGTTTAATTCTCAAAACCTAGGATTAATGTTCCATCATTTCTAGGATTTCATTAGGTTGCAAATAAGCAAGGTACAAAGATTGAATTTCAACCTCCAACGTGAGTCAATCAGACTTGGATCTGCATCTTTTGAAGTCTTTAGAATGGATTGGAAATAAGTTGGAATGATTAACCTAATGATCCTATATACCCTAATATGAAAAATGTAAGATCCCGACAACTAATAAACAAAAATAGTCAATTTATGGCAGATTTGGAAGGTTCATATGACTGTGTACCTACCTAGAAAAATTGGTTTAACTGTACCTACAAGGACTGGGTTTCCCAAGGGAAAATGGGTCTTTGTAGGTCTTTTCTAATCAACTTTTGGGGTGCTCTGGTGTTAGATCTAAGCTTCTATTTTCTAGTTGCAAACCTATTACAATGTCATCAGTGAATTCTATAAGTGAATTTCTATGGCTTGACAAGGTTGATGACAACAAATACAACAATGCAAAATAGATCTTCAAGATCTCTTCAATCCTATTCAACCTATAACCTGCACATTCACAAAGAGGGAAAATATTGTGCTATATAGGGGTTTTCCTCTGTCAAACCCTGTGTAAGTGTTCCCACTTCCACAATGGAAATGTTAATGATAAAAGCTTAATGAAAAGGAAGGAAACGATGAATGAAAAAAATGCTACATCTCACCACCCTTCAATGACTTCCTTGAAGGATTGAAGTCATACACATCTCTTCAAGGATTTGGATCTTTCTTTTCTTGAAAGCTTGAATGCTTTGGAGACCTACATAAGGTCACAAAACAATGACAACATGAACACATAAACTCACATACACTTTGACACAATGCTTGGATCTTGAATTGCTGAAATAAGACTCTGAAATGTTTCTCTTGACTTGCTCTTGATGATAATCTTTGCTCATAACTTTTTCTTATAATTGTGTTCTTGTTTCAAATGATGAAATGACTAGGTATTTATAAGCATTTATCCAATTTCCCAAAAATTAGATCTCAGAAGCCAATATTTGAAATTTGAATTCTAAATGTTAAATTGCCACCAAAAACATATTTAAAAATGGGTCCTGGATAAGAAGGGGGACCCATTCTCCCATGGACGAATGGGTCCTGGCCCAAATTTCTAGGACACTTAGTTTTAGGGGAAACACATGAGTTGGATGCATTTATTCAATGCTTGGTGTTTATTGAAAAATGGGACAAATGGGATCTAAAATACATAATTTTAGATCATTAAGGGGTCAATTAAGCTCAATAATTTTCTGCTCACATTAAAGTAGAAAAACATGTCAAGAGGGGTTTGATTGTCCAAATATTGAAAAAATAGGATGATTAAGGATCAAGGGGGTTATGCAAGCCCCCTAGGATCCAAGATCCCATGGAAAACCTACATGAGAACAAAGGAACACATACACATGTATGATATGCAACAAGACAAGATACATGAACATAAAATGTTGAAATAAATGCAGAAAAGGGGTATGTACTAGCAAGTTGAATTATGCTAGCAACTATACAAATAGAATGGGTCAAACATGTCTAGTAATCTATATTATGCTAGGTTCCATGAAATATAAAAATAATGAGAAACACACACTAGGTCTACAAGGTGTGTACCCATAACAAGGTGGAAAAAATGAGAAATGCACTAGGTCTGCAAGTGTGTACCCATAACAAGGCAGAAAAAATGAGAAACACAGTAGGTCTACAAGTGTTACCCATAACAAGGTGGAAAAAATGAGAAACACACTAGGTCTACAAGTGTGTACCCATAACAAGGTGAGAAACACATTAGGTCTACAAGTGTGTACCCATAAAAAGGTGGAAAAATGAGAATGCACTAGGTCTACAAGTGTGTACTCATGTCAACCATACCAAGAGTTATACTCCCTGATAACTCCGATAAGGTGCCAAAAAATATGAAAAATTCCACATGGCCAACAAGCTGTATTATGCTAGGTTCCATGCAATATAATATGCCTTCCCCAAGGCTAGCAATTTCTATTATGCTAAACACTCATGAAACACATGGCCCCAAGCAAGGTGTATTATATTGGGAAACCATGAATACAACAAGGTTTAACATCTCGACATATGAATGCAACAAATCTAAAAAGATGAACAATCAAGATAATCAAAGGAACTTTACTTAATGCATAAAAGGTCACACCTTAGGGAACATCACACTTGAAATCACCACTAAGAGAGGAATCAACCGAGGAATAAAAGATCATACCTTAGGGAACGTTAGCAATAACATTACCACCAAGGAGAAAGTCATATACCAAGAAAGGTCACACTCTTATAGGATATCAAGCATAATATCACCACAAAGGAGACACATCACATGGATTAAGAATGCCACACTTTGGTTGAAAAGGTAACACTTCCTAGGATATGTATACCATCATCACCAAGAAGGGACTATTTCTTATGCAAATAATGATTAGGGGACTATATGCCCCCCTTTAAAATGTTAGTGTACTTGCTACACTAATGTTTTAAGGAGACACAAAAGGGATCCCTTGCTAGAAGGAATATGCATAGGACAAGGCTACCTAACCCCTTTCCCCCCAAGTGTAAGGACAAAAGGTGAGCCAAAAATTGATGATGATATGTTGCTCCTTGTAAAAAAATTAGGAAATATGATTGCATAAAGCCAAGTTTATACCCTCATGCATGATAGTGAATATGCTATGATACTACAACTACCACATGGAAAGGAGTAGAAACTAATGTTATTTGTTAATTGAAGGACAATAACCAAGACCTCTTTCTTCTTCTTGTGTGTTAGGCTTTATAGGGACATGGATATCTTGTTCTTTCACTCCACATTATTTTCCATTATAGAAAATTGTTTCAAAAGTTGGTACCCTCTTCCATAAAGTTTTCTATTTCTTTCGAGGAAGGTGGTTTTTTATAGTCAGTTTCATTATAGGTAGATGTATAATCCATGTTGCCCTCATTAGTAGAATTTATGAACTCTTGTGTCTTAGATATTTCAATATTAGAATGTGTCGATACCACCGCTGCTTCTTTCCCTTTTTATTTTATGGTTTTTGTTATCTTGTATTCCCCCATGAATGTCGATGTGAAATCTAATGGCTCCCAATCATCATCCAACCACTTTGTTACTGAAGAAGGAGACTCATATTTCTCTTTTTATTTCAAAGGCTCTATTTTTGAAGTTGGTATCAATGTTATTAAAGGAATTTTAATTCCCTTTTCAATTTGTAAAAAAAATTTAGATTTTGGAGTAGCTTTCACTATGTAGACCTTGTTGTTGTAAGTGTATTACAACATACGATGTAGCGTTGAAGGAACTACATTCATTTCATGAATCCATGGTCTACCCAAGAGTAGATTGTATGAAAGTTCTTGGGGAATGACATGGATAGGAGTTTCTAAGGTAACATATCCAACTTTGACAAGTAATGTTATCACTCTAAGTGGTTGCTTTCCCACATTTTTAAAATGACAAATGGACAAAGAGCCTGGTTGAATTTTAGTCTTGTCCACTTTGATTTTATCTAAAAGAATTGCACTACAAATATTAAGGCTCGAAACATTTTCAAAAAGGGTGCGCCTAATCCCATCCTTATTGATAACAACAATAATCATCAAAGAATCATTTTGTTTTTTTATTTCCATTGGAGGTAATTCACTTTTATGAAAGAAAATATAAAGATTGACTGAATTCATGCCTTGAATTATGGCTGCCACATCATTCAGTTGTGAACTAAGAGGGACCACAACTTGTTTTAGGGAACTTTGAAGAATTCCATGGTAGTTTTATGATGTTTGAATTAGGTCCCACAATGAAATATTAGTTGGATTATTATGAATTTGTTCCACAAGATCATACCATTTCCCACTATGTTGAGGTAAATGAGGGGCACTGGGAAAAATAGGTTATGAAAGTAGTATTGATGCAAGAATAGTTTGTGTTTGTCTTGATTGTCTATTATTCCTTCTGTTATATGTATGATCAATTATGTGGTAACTTGGTTGCTATGATACATTACCAATAGTGATTTGTCTTGAAAAAATCAAGATATCCCTTGGAGGTTTCAATTTGTTTTGAGGTGGTCCTATAATAAGCATAGGTTTGGTTTGAACTTGAGGTAATTGTGAAGGTGAGTAAATGATGAGTTAAGGTGTGATTTCATTGATTGTTCATAGTTGGGTTGGGATGTTACAAGCATTAGTGGATGATATAGGTGAGATGAAGTCCTCAAGGGCTTCATCTAATATATGGAAGTCATCACGACTAAAGGGCTTGAGAGATATACAATGCACTCAAAAAAATATATTTGACATGATCAAATGACTAAACTTTCTCCAAGGTTAATCATTAATTTATAATTCATGTTTAAGCTAACTAGGGTTGAAAACAAGCTTACAAACCTACTATAGATCTAGAAACCAGATTGCAAACCTATAAACTGATAGTAAATATCAGTTTTCTTTTGACTTTTGAAGCTGTTTTTGGAGGACTAGGTTTCCCAAGGGTGATTAGGTCCTGGTAGGGATTTTTTTTAAAATGCCAGTTTCAAAAGTTCAATTAACAAAGATTAACTTTATTTCACCCAGGTTTATGATAGATTCTACTACTATTTTATGAGTTTTTAATTTGTGTAATGTGTTGTAATAATCCGGGGTTTTAAATGTTTGTAAAATGAAAAATAATCTACCTAGATTATGCAATGATTCAGAAAATTCAAACAATTGCTCTACAGATCTAAAAAATTTGAAGCACTAAAAAGTAAAATTATTTCAAAACTTTTACTAAGCTAAGAAAAATGACAAATTTGTTTAACATGCAATAATACTATTCCAAAATTTCAATATAGAGATTTACTAGTATAAACAAAATACAAACACAAAGACATAAATGTGTGAAAAAGACTATTGATGCACCTGTAAAAGGATAGGGTCGCCTAGGGGTGAATGGGTCCTTGTTCAGGGTTCTCAAAACTAAGAAATTGAATGTCTAAGTTGTTCTTTGAAGTTACTATTCCTATCTAAAAATAGGTTTCACAATGATTGTTTTCTAGAATTTTCCAATGTAATGCAAATGCAAGTGTATGACAATTTTAAAACAAAATGACACTTTTTATTTGCAATTTTGAAATGAAAATAAGATCGAAATGACTAAAACACTTCCTAATGCAAAATATGATGCAATATTTTTGGATTTTATGACTTTTTTCTTTTTTATGATGCAAATATGAAATCCTAAATATAAATTGCAACAAAAAATGATGCAAAACCTAGATCTAGGGCTTGAAAGACTAACAAATTAGAAAGTTGTAAAATGTAGGGTTCACCAAAATGAAACATAAAAATGTGGGGAATTCTCTAAGTTTAATTCTAAAAAACTAGGGTTAATGTTCCATCATTTCTAAGATTTCATTAGGATGCAAATCAACAAGGTACATGGATTGAATTTCAACCTCTAAGGTGATTTAATTAAACCCAGATGTACCCTATAACATTCTTGATAGTATGAAAAAGACAAATGTAACAATGTCTATGTGGGATTCATTATCTATCCCAGGTCAAAAAGATATGTTACACTCAGCTTTGTCAAATTTTAAAGTGTCTGATGAATCCGAGTCTCCAATAGGTCAAGTTAGAACTGTGTTGACAAATAATCCTCAAGGAGATGATAAACAACCCAACAAAGAGACAGGAAAAGAAGTCAAACCACCTCCATTTTACGTATCTGTAATCATAGGTGATAAGTTAGTTCATAACTGTATGGTAGACAGTGGAGCTAGTAGTTTAGTAATGCCAAAGCAAATTGCTGAAAAACTTGGACTTAAATATCAGCCTTTAGAGAAAGGAGTAATTCAATTGGATGGTACTTCGGTTAATACATTGGGTGTTATTAAAGATTTGAGTCTTACCCTTCATGCTTGTCCTAATTTTTCAGTTCCTCAGGACATATGTGTCATAGATCTCCCACCTTTCTTTCCTTTGTGCCTCTCAAGAGACTTTACAACTAAGATAGGTGGTTGTGTGTCAGCTGACTGGTCGCATATGCTGTTTAGAACAAGATATGGAGCTAAGGTTACCATTAAATCTGAGAGGTTGGCTAAAGATCACATTGAGCCATATAACCCAAGTCCTATCAATGCTGTTCCTACTGCTGCAGACACAAATTGTGTCATTTTTACTAACCGTGAGCTGGCTGCTACTCAAGAAATTCAATCAGAAGTTGTTCCTGATGTGCTTCTACATGAATGGGCGGCTGAAAACATGTTGAATAGTCCTGTAGATTTTATTCAAGATGCTGATATGGGTAATTATGTGATGCTTGAACCTAATGCAGTGATTCCAAACCTTGAAAAAGGTATAGATCAGTTGTGGCAACAACAAGGTGGACTTTGGGAAATGTTTTTTGATGGTTCCAGAAGCAAGAATGGAGCAGGTGGAGGTGCAATGCTGGTTTCTCCACAGAGTGATAAGTATTTATCAACCTTTCATTTTGCTTTTGCATGTTCTAACAATAGTACTGAGTATGAAGGACCTATCCAAGGCCTTGAATGGGTAAGGAAAAGAGGAATCGACTGTTTGAAGGTATATGGAGATAGTGAATTAATAGTTAATCAGTTCAGGGGGTCAATGTTGCCAGGAATGATGCTTTGAAGTCTTACAGAAACAGATTATGGAACATAATTGAAGAATTTAATGCCTTCAATCTGATTTCTATTCCACGAAATCAGAATAAGCATGCTGACAGACTTGCAACAATTGGAGCACAGTTTGATATCCCAGGTGATATTAAAAAAGACAAAATACAATAGTATGTTAAGGTGGTTATTAGGCCATCAATTCCTGATAACAACATTAACTGGAAGGTATTTGAAAATGATCAACATATTTTAACCTTTATGCTCCAAGAAGATCAATTTTCTATAATAAACCAAGAAAAGATCAAACAACCGTATGATGATCAAGTGATACAGCTGAAGAAAAATAAACTTCCCAAAGGATTGGTTACCTTGGAATTCATATTCAATTCTGATGATACTCTTAAGAAGAACAAAGTCGGCATTCAAGTGAAAGAAGATCATTATGAAGAAGTGGAAATCTTTAAAGGTAAGCTTCTCAAATTAGGCAAAATCTGTTCAGATGAAGATAAGAGAGCTTTCATTGTTTTATGCCAAGAATATCATGATGTTTTTGCTTGGCAATATTTTGATTTAAGAGGGTTTGATCCTCATAGTGCACAACATACAATTGAGTTAGAACCTGATGCCAAGCCTGTTAGACAAAAATAGAGACCATTGAACGCCAAGCTTGAACCCTTGATGATCAAAGAGATGACCAAGTTAGTTGAGGGGGGTATCGTATTTCCAATTAAGCACACATCTTGGGTTTCTAACCTTGTTCCAGTTAGAAAAAAGAATGGTGAGATAAGATTATGTGTGGAGTTTAGAGATCTTAACAGAGCATCTCTGAAGGATCATTACCCCTTACCGTCTATGGAACAAATTCTTCAAGCTGTTGCTGGATCAGAAAGATTTTCTCTTCTGCATGGATATTCTGGTTATAAGCAGATTCTAGTCAAAGAGGAGGATCAGTATAAAACAACATTTACAACAAAATGGGGCACTATGGCCTACAAGAGAATGCCTTTTGGTTTATCTAATGCCGGTGCCACCTTTCAACATGAAATGGATATGGCATTTCAGAATTTAATTCAGAAATGTCTGCTAGTTTATTTAGATGACATAACTATATATTCAAAGAATGCAGATGAACATTTGTCACATCTCAAGCAAGTTTTTGAAAAATGCAGGGAATATGGAATATCTCTCAATCCGAAAAAGAGTATTTTTGCAGTTCATGAAGGTAAACTGTTAGGCCACATAGTATAAAAAGACGGATTTACCATTGATCCTGAAAGAGTCAAAGCTATACTTGAACTTCCATTACCCAATCACAAGAAAGGATTGCAAAGCTTTTTAGGGAGAATCAACTTTTTAAGAAGGTTCATTCCCGATGTTGCAAATTTATTACAGCCTTTGACTGACATGCTAAAAAAGAATGCAATTTTCAGTTGGACTAGAGAAGCAAAACATAGTTTTGAAGAAATCAAGGAAGCTTTAGCATCAACTCCAACATTGGTAAATCCAGATTTCTCTAAAGACTTCTTCTTGTATGCTTTTGGCAGTGTTGGTTCAATCTCTGCTATGCTGGTCTAGAAAAACAGTGATAATTTAGAGTAGCCAATAGCTTTCTTTAGTCAAGTACTTGCTGATTATGAGGAGAAATATACATTTGTTGAGAAACATGTTCTCGCTCTGATCAGAAGCCTAAAGAAGTTTAAGCCTCTAGTTTCAAACAATAAGATTCATATTTTGGTTGCACACCCAAGTGTGAAGGAGTTTTTGTTGAACACAGATCTGGGTGAGAAAAGAGAAGGGTGGATCACAAAATTAATGTAATTTGATGTCAGCATCTGCATCACAAAAACTGTCATAGGTAGAGGACTTTGTGAGCAACTTGCCTCTACTTCTGAAGATGCACATAAATTGGAAATTGGTGGTGTTTTAGCTATTACTGATCAGCCTCAAAATG
Organism: Sequoia sempervirens; assembly: GCA_007258455.2. Taxonomy (NCBI): domain Eukaryota; kingdom Viridiplantae; phylum Streptophyta; class Pinopsida; order Cupressales; family Cupressaceae; genus Sequoia; species Sequoia sempervirens. The sequence goes on along the minus strand of VDFB02000014.1, from coordinate 941,999 downwards.
TTCAAGATGCCGCACCTGCATTAACAACAAGTTGCATTCAATAAATGACCCACTTTCTTCATACTGGTGAATGTCCACCAGGTCTGGATAGAGAAAAATGAAGATACTTCAGATTGCAGTCAATTCCTTATGTCCTTATTGATAATATCCTTTTCAGGAAAGATCTGAATGGTGTCTTGTTAAGGTGTATTGATATTGATCAAATAGAAAGAGTATTGCATGAGTTGTATGATGGAGTTTCAGGAGGGCACTTTGCTCCAAGGACAACTGCTTGGAAAATTATGAGAGCTGGTTACTATTGGCCCAACTTGTTTAAAGATGCATATGCATGGTCAAGAAAGTGTGTTAAATGTGCTTTATTTTAAGGAAAAGAAAAGCTGCCTGCTATGCCTCTACATCCAATTCAAGTGGAGCAACCCCTTCATGAGATGGTGCATTGACTTTATTGGACCAATTAATTCACCATCTAGTGATGGTCACAAGTGGGTGTTGACTACTACTAACTATTTCACACATGGACAGAGGCAGTAGCTTTGAAAGAAGCAAATGAATCTTTAGTTTTGAGTTTTTATGAAGATATCGTCACCAGATTTGGAGTTCCTGCCTCCATCATTTCAGAGAATTCTCTTGCATTCGTTGGATTAAGAGTTACAGATTGGGCTGTTAAACACATAATTCATTTGAATACTTCCTCCAATTATTACCTGCAGGGTAATGGATTAGCTAAAAGTACAAATAAAAACTTGATCAAAATCATTAAGAGGACTACGGAAGAGAATCAAAGAATTTGGCATACCACATTGAAATTTTCACTTTGGGCTGATAGAATAAGCCCTAAGAGATCAGTGGGTAATTCTCCATACGTCCTTGTTTATGGTAAAGAGGCTAGGTTACCTCTGTCTGTAGAGCTTCCAGCTCTAGACATTGTTCATCAGTTCAAGATGTATGAAGAACGAGATCCAATGACCATAAGATATGCAGAGCTCATGGAGCTTGAAGAATCAAGAGATAGGGCAATGAAAACTTTGGAGTATCATCAATGCCAAATGAATAAACATTTGATAATAAAGCTACACCCAAAGTTTTCAAGGAAGGTGATGTTGTTCTCAAGTGGGATGTGCTAAAGAGTGATCCAGGAAAACATACAAAATTTGACCATTTCTGGGCAGGCCCTTTTGTTATTACTGAATGCAAAGAGCATAATGCATTCCAGTTATCAAACATGAATGGAGAAAATTTACCAATCCCAGCTAATGGGATTCAACTCAAACGTTGTTTTGAGGTATGATTTATCGTTGTACATAGTAGAATAGATTTTATGCTTTCAATAAGTGCTTTGGCACTTTAGTTTAAATGTTGTTTCGTTCCCTAGGTGTTGTTCCAGCACAGTTTGATAGTTTCACCTCAGTTTCTCCAGTTTCAGCAAGTTCCAGTGTCCTGATTTGCTTCATGAGTTTCAATTGAATTGCAGCCATGTGCGAGTTGCTCTTGGTCTGTTCTGAGGGTTTTTCTAAGTGACTCCGAACCCAATGGATAGGTTTGGCTACTGGTTTCTAGGTTTAGCAGGCAAACATCCAACAAAGGTCACCAAAAATGTTGCTCGATTTTCACCTACGGGCTCAATTAGGCAGGGCAATCTATGTTTCAGGTGTTCATAAAGGCCAAATGGAGACATTGTTGTGCATGATTAAATCATACCCTTGATGCATTTCTCAAGGAGCTCAGTTGAAAAGTCTGCCTTAGTCAAGTTTGGCATAAAGTTCCTCTAAGGAGAAAGTCGGCAAGAACTTTCATTTGTCTTGCCGACTGGTAGGGGTTCTATTCATTTTGAAATGTCCCGGTCGGCCAAACATTTTAATTGCTGTGAGGTTTTGTATCTCCCTCTGCATTGGAAGTATCTCGCCGACAAGTGGTGGTCTCCCCGAAGGAAGGTCCAAGCTCGCCAAGAGATGAAGGCTTCGGCATGAAGTCTCGGCGACCATGGTGGTCTCGCTGAAACGGCTTGCATCGGGGTGATGTCTTGCCAACCCGTTGAGGTCTCGCCGAAAGGGTAAGATCTCGGTGTAATGTGTTGGCTTTGATGAAATTTCTTGCCGACAGATGAAAGTATCACCGACAGTTGTTCACAAGGGTCTGGGCGAAGAGGAAAAGTATCGCCAAGGGTTCATGGCTCAGTGCAACGTCTTGGCGACTTCTGAGGTCTCGGCGAACATGCATAACTTCGGGGAGAAGTCTTCCTGACAAGTGGTGGTCTCCCTGACAAGAAAAGAAGCGGCATCGATGAAAGAAGGGTGTTCACCATGATATCTTGTCGACCCAATAGGGTCTTGCTGAGATGAAATGGGCTCATCGAGAGATATTGCCTTTGGCATAAGGTCTAGCCGAATGACAAAGGTCTTGCCGACAGAGGGGTGCCTTCGGTCTAATATTTTGAGTTCGGGGAGAAGTCTCCTCGACTCGATAGTCTTGCCGACCATTGTGCACAAGAAGGTAAGCTCTCGCCAAAACAAGATAGCTTCAGCAATATGTCTTTCCGACCCGATAGGGTCTTACCGAAATGAATTAAGCTCAGGGAGAGGAAAGGAGCTTGCTATGGGGTCCTACCGAGAGAATTTTGTCTTGCCAATAGTGATCACTTTCCCATAGAAAAGGGATATCTATGTGACAATAGGAACTCGCTATGACCTCTTGCCGATAGTGATTGTCTCAGCGACCACAATGGATATCGATATAACTCTGGTTGCCCGCTATGAGGTCTTGCCGACCATCATATGTCTTGCTAAATGTTGCTGCGAGGTCTAATCGCATCGAGGAGACATGATTAGTGTCTCACCGACATGCGATTTTTTCTAAAAAATTTTGATCCCCCGAGGAAGCTTACGTGACATCTTTTCAACCAATCAGAGAGGACCATGGGCAGTTTGACTGTCGCAACTATCCTTGTGAGGAAGATCAACTGAATGAAAGCAACATGGATCTGCTCTGTGATCAAGGGTGTTGAATTGGTTTGAAGGTAGTAGTGTTGTCTCTGTGGAGGCTGACTACAGGGAAAATCTGATGTTGTTTCCATAAGAGATCAACTTGTAGAAAGATATGGAGCAGGAATCAGGTAGAAAGGAAGAAGAAACCGTGAGTCACGGTGACAACTGGGATTGCTACTGGTAGAGGGGGATCAACATTAATGATAATGCTTTAGAGCATTCAAAGTAGCCCTTCAAGGAGGTTCGAATATGGACACGGAGGCCAGAAGTAAATGCAAGTATTACAGAAAGATCTGAAGGCTCCTCCTAAGGGTGATCCTTCACATCGACATGGACAACAAGGATACACTTGAATGCAACATTAACTTCATTTGAAAAGATCTAAGGGCAGATCTTTATGAAGGCTGATATTTTGGTAAGCCCTAGGGGTCGACATCTTTTTGTATATAGGGAATTTTTGCCTCTTTGTAAAAAAGTTCGGATTATGCATTCTCAAGAGTTAGTGATTTTTAACAATCATTCCTCAGCTGATGTATGCTTTGTAACTCATTTCAATTTTGGAATATAAAACACAGAGTTTACCTTGGAAGCCAGTGTTAGTGTTTAGACTACTCCCATTTCTTTATTTTTAGACTATGCAAGTTTTCAACTATGCTTTTCTAAGTCTGCATTCATACCTTAAAGCTGTGAAATTCATCTTTCCTTCTTAAAATATGTATGTAGATCAAGCGTTTTTAAGAATGATGCATAAGGTCAAAAGGGTTATGTTGAGTAAATGAAATAGCTACCATTAGTTTTCCAGTGTATGTTCATCTTGTTTTCATTTCATGATTTCTTATAAGTTCGGTGTACACCATAGTATTTAGTTTTATTTTTATGCACTCCTCCCTTTTCCTTTACAAAAATGAATAGTTTAGGTGATACCAAAGGAAGCCAGCCTTCTCCGGAGGTTGACCTCTGTCTATAAGTGACCCACAACTTTGGAGGTCTTCCCATGTTACACTGAGGTGTTGAACATTAGGTTCAACAAGGCTGCAATTTAAGGTGATAACAGTTTCTGGCATGCCCGGTGGGACAGACTTCAGAACTAGTGCTTTTACAATTTATGAGAAGAGTTCAGACAAGGGGCAGTTTAGGTCCTTTTGAATATTTGCAGCTGTCACTGCCCAGAAGACAAAGTAGGGTAACAGAGAGGTCAGGGACAACATTTATCTATTCTAGAAGAACCAAATCTACTCCTCCATCTGTGAGATTCTAGACTACTGTCCTAGCTTTTGTTTCACCAGGAGTGCAGGCAAATCCATCTCTAATGGCTGCTCCCAGGAATCATCCTTTTGTGCCATTTAATGGAGGTGGTCCATTAAATTTGACACAGCACAATGACATTCCAATGACAGCTTTGAAAAGCTTGCAAACTTTCACTGGAGAAGACCAGACTACCCCGATTGAGCATATATGAGATGTGGCTTCCTTATGTGGTGTGCATTACATTACACAAGAAGACATAGCTGCAAGATTTCTTGCAACATCATTCAAGGGAAGAGCATTACATTGGTTTAGGAGCCTTGGAGTAGGTTCAGTCGCTACTTGGGATGAGTTGGGTGACAAATTACATAGGCAGTTTGAGGATAGGTCTAATAATTTGTCTTTGTTGGAGCAATTAACTACACTTAAGAGGGCTCCTCAGGAGCAAATGAATGATTTCAATTTTAGATTTCAAAGAACTTGGGATAGGATTCCTACAACAGTGAGACCACCTCCAGAATATGCATTTTTTAATTTTTTGAAGGCTCTTAATAGCGATATAGCTGTTATGATACAATCAATGGGGGGTGTCTCTCTACCAAATGCATTTGAAGTAGCAATCAGAGCTGAAAACAACCTAATATAAGCTGGTAAACTTGCTCCTAGGCCACCAATGCCTATATTTCTAGATATTCATTTGAATATCCCTTTGCAAATACCACCTTTCACACCTTTGCCACCTGTTCTAGTTGCCATAACTCAAGAAAATACTGTTCCAAGATCTTCAAATGAGCTACAGGAGATCAAAAGTTTATTACAAACTTTTGGAAATAAGCTTGTAACCTTAGAGAAGCAGCAAACATATAACATGCTCTATCAACAGCAGAATTTAGGTCAACAACATCAGTATCAAGGTAATAGACAAGCTTATCAAGGCAACTATCAGGGCCCAAGACAAAGTGTAAACACTAGACCTTTTCAAGCTTATGTTCCAGCACCTGTTAGTGCAGTTAAGGATCTTGTCCCTATTCAAAACAACCTAGTAGCAAATTATGAGTGGTGCTACCCTTGTAACCAACCTCACAATCAGGTCACTTGCTCAAATGGACTCATTAATCAGGCACTTATGGTGCAGAATGGCTCGAGTTCACAACAAAATGAATTCAATGATGCATCTCCACAACACTAGGATCAGTAATTATACTACCCTACTTAACTGGCAAGGTGAAGAATTATGTGGATTGAATGTAGATGATTCTCCAATAGCAGCTAACACAAGGGCGAAGAAAAGAGCTTTTGAGCTTGATCAAGCAGCTGATAAAGGAAAAGCATCAGTGATAGAACCATCTACCTCTCAAGTGACTCATGGATCACAAAGAAATCAACAAATCCCAATGAAGGAGCAACCACGCTTACAAGCCGAGCACACTAGCATAAAGGTACATCATAAATTAAGCCTAGCTATACACTATAACATTCTTGATAGTATGAAAAAGACAAATGTAACGATGTCTATGTGGGATTCATTATCTATCCCAAGTCAAAAAGATATGTTACACTCAGCTTTATCAAATTTTAAAGTGTCTGATGAATCTGAGTCTCCAATAGGTCAAGTTAGAACTGTGTTGACAAATAATCCTCAAGGAGATGATAAACAACCCAACAAAGAGACAGGAAAAGAAGTCAAACCACCTCCATTTTATGTATCTATAATCATAGGTGATAAGTTAGTTCATAACTGTATGGTAGACAATGGAGCTAGTAGTTCAGTAATGCCAAAGCAAATTGCTGACAAACTTGGACTTAAATATCAGCCTTTAGAGAAAGGAGTAATTCAATTGGATGGTACTTCGGTTAATACATTGGGTGTTATTAAAGATTTGAGTCTTACCCTGCATGCTTGTCCTAATTTATCAGTTCCTTAGGACAAATGTGTCATAGATCTCCCACCTTTCTTTCCTTTGTGCCTCTCAAGAGACTTTACAACTAAGATAGGTGGTTATGTGTCAGCTGACTGGTCGCATATGTTGTTTAGAAAAAGATATGGAACTAAGGTTACCATTAAATATGAGAGGTTGGCTAAAGATCACATTGAGCCATATAACCCAAGTCCTATCAATGTTGTTCCTACTATTGCAGACATAAATTGTGTCATTTTTACTGACAGTGAACTGGCTACTACTCAAGAACTTCAATTAGAAGCTATTCCTGATGTGCTTCTACATGAATGGAAGGCTGAAAACATGTTGAACAGTCCTATAGATTTTATTCAAGATGCTGGTATGGGTAATTATGTGATGCTTGAACCTGATGCAGTGATTCTAAACCTTGAAAAAGGTACAGATCAGTTGTGGCAACAACAAGGTGGACTTTGGGAAATTTTTTTTGATGGTTCTAGAATCAAGAATGGAGCAGGTGGAGGTGCAATGCTGGTTTCTCCACATAGTGATAAGTATTTTTCAGCCTTTCGTTTTGCTTTTGCATGTTCTAACAACAGTGCTGAGTATGAAGGGCTTATCCAAGGCCTTGAATGGGAAAGGAAAAGAGGAATTGACTGTTTGAAGGTCTATGGAGACAGTGAATTAATAGTTAATCAGGTCAGGGGGGTCAATGTTGCCAAAAATGATGCTTTGAAGTCTTACAGAAACAGAGTATGGAACATAATTGAAGAATTTAATGCCTTCAATCTGATTTCTATTCCACGAAATAAGAATAAGCATGCTGACAGACTTGCAGCAATTATAGCACAGTTTGATATCCCAGGAGATATTAAAAAAGACAAAAAAATCAGTATGTTAAGGTTGTTATTAGGCCATCAATTCCTGATAACAACATTAACTGGAAGATATTTGAAAATGATGAACAGATTTTAACCTTTCTGCTCCAAGAAGATCAATTTTCTGTAGTAAACCAAGAAAAGATCAAACAACCGTATGATGATCAAGTGATACAGCTGAAGACAAATAAACTTCCCAAAGGACTGGTTACCTTGGAATTCATATTCAATTTTAATGATCAACTTAAGAAGAACAAATTCGGCATTCAAGTGAAAGAAGATCATTATGAAGAAGTGAAAATATTTAAAGGTAAGCTTCTCAAATTAGGCAAAATATGTTCAGCTGAAGATAAGAGAGCTTTCATTGTTTTATGCCAAGAATATCATGATGTTTTTGCTTGGCAATATTTTGATTTAAGAGGGTTTGATCCTCATAGTGCACAACATACAATTGAGTTAGAACCTGATGCCAAGCCTGTTAGACAAAAATAGAGACCATTGAACCCCAAGCTTGAACCCTTGATGATCAAAGAGATGACCAAGTTAGTTGAGGGGGTATCGTATTTCCAATTAAGCACACATCTTGGGTTTCTAACCTGGTTCCGGTTAGAAAAAATAATGGTGAGATAAGATTATGTGTGGATTTTAGAGATCTTAACAGAGCATCTCTGAAGGATCATTACCCCTTACCATATATGGAACAAATTCTTCAAGCTGTTGCTGGATCAGAAAGACTTTCTCTTTTGGATGGATATTCTGGTTATAACCAAATTCTAGTCAAAGAGGAGGATTAGTATAAAACAACATTTACAACAAAATGGGGCACTATGGCCTACAAGAGAATGCCTTTTGGTTTATCTAATGCCGGTGCCACCTTTCAACGTGCCATGGATATGGCATTTCAGAATTTAATTCAAAAATGTCTACTAGTTTATTTAGATGACATAACTATATATTCAAAGAATGCAGATGAACATTTGTCACATCTCAAGCAAGTTTTTGAAAAATGTAGGGAATATGTAATATCTCTCAATCCGAAAAAGAGTATTTTTGTAGTTCATGAAGGTAAATTGTTAGGACACATAGTATCGAAAGACGGATTTACCATTGATCCTGAAAGAGTCAAAGCTATACTTGAACTGCCATTACCCAATAACAAGAAAGGATTGCAGAGATTTTTAGGGAGAATCAACTTTTTAAGAAGGTTCATTCCCGATGTTGCAAATTTATTACAGCCTTTGACTGCCATGCTAAAAAAGAATGCAATTTTCAGTTGGACTAGAAAATAAAAACATAGTTTTGAAGAAATCAAGGAAGCTTTAGCATTAGCTCCAACACTGGTAAATCCAAATTTCTCTAAAGACTTCTTGTATGCTTTTGGCAGTGTTGGTTCAATCTCTGCTATGCTGGTCTAGATAAACAGTGATAATTTAGAGTAGCCAATAGCGTTCTTTAGTCAAGTACTTGCTAATTATGAGGAGAAATATACATTTGTCAAGAAACATGTTCTCATTGTGATCAGAAGCCTAAAGAAGTTTAAGCCTCTAGTTTCAAACAATAAGATTCATATTTTGGTTGCACACCCAAGTGTGAAGGAGTTTTTGTTGAACACAGATCTGGGTGAGAAAAGAGCAGGGTGGATCACAAAAGTAATGGAATTTGATGTCAATATCTACATCCCAAAACTTGTCAGAGGTAGAGGAATTTATGAGCAACTTGCCTCCACTTCTGAAGATGCACAAAAATTGGAAACTGGTGCTTGTTTAGCTAATATTGATCAACCTCAAAATGTTCAAGACGCCGCACCTGCATTAACAACAAGTTGCGTTCAAGAAATGACCCACTTTCTTCATACTGGTGAATGTCCACCAGGTCTAGATAGAGAAAAACAAAGATACTTCAGATTGCAGTCAATTCCTTATGTCCTTATTGATAATATCCTTTTCGGGAAAGATCTGAATGGTGTATTGTTAAGGTGTATTGATACAGATCAAACAGAAAGAGTATTGCATGAGTTGCATGATGGAGTTTCAGGAGGGCACTTTGCTCCAAGGACAACTACTTGGAAAATCATGATAGATGGTTACTACTAGCCCAACTTGTTTAAAGAGGCATATGCATGGTCAAGAAAGTGTGTTAAATGTGCTTTATTTTTAGGAAAAGAAAAGTTGCCTGCTATGCCTCTACATCCAATTCAGGTGGAGCAACCCTCATGAGATGGGGCATTGAATTTATTGGACCAATTAATCCACCATCTAGTGCTAGTCACAAGTGGGTGCTGACTGCTACTAACTATTTCACATGGTGGACAGAGGTAGTAGCTTTGAAAGAAGCAAATGAATCTTCAGTTTTGAGTTTTTATGAAGATATCGTCACCAGATTTGGAGTTCCTGCCTCCATCATTTCAGAGAATGCTCTTGCATTCATTGGATTAAGAGTTACAGATTGGGCTGTTAAACACATAATTCATTTGAATACTTCCTCCAATTATTACCCACAGGGTAATGGATTAGCTAAAAGTACAAATAAAAACTTGATCAAAATCATTAAGAGGACTATGGAATAGAATCAAAGAATTTGGCATACCACATTGAAATCTGCACTTTGGGCTGATAGAATAACCCCTAAGAGATCAGTGGGTAATTCTCCATACGTCCTTGTTTATGGTAAATAGGCTAGGTTACCTCTGTTTGTAGAGCTTCCAGCTCTAGACATTGTTCACTAGTTCGAGATGTATGAAGAACAAGACCCAATGACCATAAGATATGCAGAGCTCATGGAGCTTGAAGAATCAAGAGATAGGGCAATGAAAACTTTGGAGTATCATTAGCACCAAACGAAGAAAACATTTGATAATAAAGCTACACCCAAAGTTTTCGAGGAAGGTGATGTTGTTCTCAAGTGGGATGTACTAAAGAGTGGTCCAGGAAAACATACAAAATTTGACCATTTCTGGGCAGACCCTTTTGTTATTACTGAATGCAAGGAGCATAATGCATTCTAGTTATCGAACATGAATGGAGAAAATTTACCAATCCCAGTTAATGGGATTCACCTCAAACATTTTTTTGAGGTATGATTTATCATTGTACATAGTAGAATAGGTTTTATGCTTTCAATAAGTGCTTTGACACTTTAGTTTAAATGATGTTTCATTCCGTAGGTGTTGTTCCAACACAGTTTGATAGTTTCACCTCAGTTTCTCCAGTTTCAGGAAGTTCTAGGGTCCTAATCTGCTTCATGAGTCTCAAGTGAATTGCAGCCATGTGCGAGCTGCTCTTGGTCTGTTCTAAGGGTTTTTCTAAGTGACTCTGAACCTAATGGACAGGTTTGGCTACTGGTTTCTAGGTTTGGCAGACAAATATCCAGCAAAGGTCGCCAGAAATGTTGCCCGATTTTCACCTACGGGCTTAATTAGGTAGGGCAATTTGTGTTTCAGGTGTTCATAAAGGCCAAATGGAGACATTGTTGTGCATGATTAAATCATTCCCCTGATGCATTTCTCAAGGAGCTCTGTTGAAAAGTCTACCTCAGTCAAGTTTGGCATAAAGTTCTTCTAAGGAGAAAGTCAGCAATACCTTCCAGTTGTCTTTTCGACTGGTAGGGGTTCTATTTGTTTTGAAATGTCCCAGTTGGCCAGGAATTTTAATCACTGTGAGGTTTTGTATCTCCCTCCGCATGGGAAGTATCTCGCTGACAAGTGGTGGTCTCCCCGAAGGAAGGTCTGAGCTTGCCAAGAGATGAAGGCTTCGGCATGAGGTCCTGGAGACCATGGTGGTCTTGCCGAAATGGCCAGCGTTGGGGTGATGTCTTGTCGACCCAGTGAGGTCTCGCCCAAAGGGTAAGATCTCGGTGTAATGTGGTGGCTTTGATGAAAGGTCCTACCGACAAACGAAAGTTTCACTGACAGTTGTTCATAAGGGTCTGGGAAAAGAGGAAAAGTATCGCTGAGGGTTCATGGCTAGGCGTGCGTCTTGGCGACTACTGAGGTCTCGGCGAAAAGGTGTAACTTTGGGGAGAAGTATTCCCGATAAGTGCTGGTCTCCCCAACAAGAAAAGAAGCGGCATCGACAAAAGAAGGGTGTTCACCGTGATGTCTTTCCGACTCGATAGGGTCTTTCCGAGATGAAATGGGCTCACTGAGAGATATTTCCTTTGGCATAAGGTCTGGTCGAATGACGAAGGTCCTGCCGACAGAGGGGTGCCTTCGGTATAATATTTTGAGTTCGGGGAGAAGTCTCCCCGGCCCAATAGTCTCACCGACCGTTGTGCACAAGAAGGTAAGCTCTCACCAAAACAAGATAGCTTCGGCAAGATGTCTCACCGACCTGACAGGGTCTTACCGAAATGAATTGAGCTTGGGGAGAGGAAAGGAGCTTGCTATGGGGTCCTGCCAAGAGAATTGTGTCTTACTGATAGCGATCACTTGCCCATAGAAAAGGGATATCGGTGTGACAATAGGAACTTGCTACGACCTCTTGTCAATAGCAATTGTCTCAGCGACCACAATGGATATCGATATAACTCTGGCCGCCCGCAATGAGGTCTTGCTGACCATCGTATGTCTTGCCGAATGCTGCTGCGAGGTCTAATCGCATCAGAGAGACATGATTAGTGTCTCACCGACGTGCAATTTTGTTTGAAAATTTTTAACCACCTGAGGAAGCTTGCGTGGCATCTTTTCAACCAATCGGAGGGGACCATGGGCAGTTTGACTTTCGCGACTATCCTAGTGAGGAAGATTAATTGAATGAAAGCAACATGGATCTGCTCTGTGATCAAGGGTGATTAATCGGTTTGAAGGCAGTAGTGTTGTCTCTATGGAGGCCGACTATAGGGAAAATCTGATGTTATTTCCAGAAGAGATCAACTTGCAGAAAGATCTGGAGCAGGAATCAGGCAGAAAGGAAGAAGAAACCGTGAGTCGTGGTGACAATTGGGATTGCTACTGGCAGAGGGGGATCGACATTAATGATAATTCTTTAGAGAATTCAAAGTGTCCCTTCAAGGAGGTTCGAATATTGACATGGAGGCCAGAAGTAAATGCAAGTATTATAGAAAGATCTGAAGGCTCCTCCTAAGGGCGATCCTTCACACTGACATGGACAACAAGGATACACTTGAATGCAGCATTAAATTCATTTGAAAAGATCTAAGGGTAGATCTTTCTGAAGGATGATATTTTTGTAAGCCCTAGGGGCCGACATCTTTTTGTATATAGGGAATTTTTTCCTCTTTGTAAAAAATTTTGGATTATGCATTCTCAAGAGTTAGTGATTTTTAACAATCATTCCTCAGATGATGTATTCTTTGTAACTCATTTCGATTTTGGAATATAAAACATAGAGTTTACCTTGGAAGCCAATGTTAGTGTTCAGACTACTCTCATTTCTCAATTTTTAGACTATGCAAGTTTTCAACTGTGCTTTTCTAAGTTTGCATTCATACCTTAAAGCTGTGAAATTCATCTTTCTTTCTTAAAATATGTATGTAGATCAAGCCCTTTTAAGAATGATGCATAAGTTCAAAAGGGTTATGTTGAGTAAATGAAATAGCTACCATTAGTTTTCCAGTGTATGTTCATCTTGTTTTCATTTCATGATTTCTTATAAGTTCGGTGTATCACCATAGTATTTAGTTTTATTTTTATGTACTCCTTCTCCCTTTTCCTTTACAAAAATTAGTAGTTTAGGTGATACCAAAGGAAGTCGGCCTTCTCCGGAGGTTGAACTAGTTCTATAAGTGACCCACAACTTTGAAGGTCTTCCCATGTTACACTGAGGTGCTGAATATCAGTTTCAACAATGGTGCAATTTCAGGCGATAACAGTACTAATTAATATTTTTTTATTTTGGATGATTGGTTCAAATATTTCCAGACTAGTGTTCATCTATGTGTAATAGAGTCAAGTCAACAAGGAGAAATCAATGATATATAAAATATTGATCTAAGCATAAGAGTGAATCAAATACAAATATTATAAACATAACAATCTTAGTTATCTATAATCAATCTACACAAGTCTACATGTAAATTATGAAAGATTACTACGATCATTGTAAATGTTTTATAATGATGTCACATTCTCTAACAAAATTTACATTCACAGTACTAAATATGGTGAAGGGAATCTTTGAAATACCCTTAACATGTACCTATGATTTTAGAGATATTACATCTGCAACAAAATATTCCATGGTACCTCTAGATATTCAATGACTTTTACTACTCTCTTACACTTATATTTTAGTTATTGAAACCCTAGAAATTGTTGACACCTCTTCTGCACTAGGAACAACTACTGAACCATCCTTAAATGAGTCCCAAAACACAAAATTACCTCTAGGTCAAAACCCTAACCCGTGGCATTGTAGTTATCACAAAATATGTGGATGGGGATGAATCCCAAATAAAATGTACACTCCATATTCAAGGAAATAACCTAAATTAATATATAGTACAAGGGTGGGATTCCTACATTCATAGTGATAGTGGGAATAAAAAACTAGGAGTTAAACTCTGGCACCCAAAATTATTTTTACAAAATATGCCTCAAGTTCTAGGTTCTTGTTGGGGCCTAGATTTCAAGAGGGAACAATGTGGATATGTGAGTGGGAGAAGACTTGAAATAAGAACCTTGGGTTCTAGGTTCATGTTTGGGCCCAAATTTTGAGAAGGAACAATGTGGAGCAGGGAGTGGGAGTAGAAGAAAACCTAGAACTAGAACTTGAGTTTCAGGTTCTTGTAGGGGCCAACTTTTGAGTAGTGTGGAATAGGGAGTGGGAGCAAAAGTAGACCTAGAATTGGAACCTTGTGTTCCATATTCTTGTTGGGACCTCACTTATGAGAAGGAACAATGGAGTTGAGAGTGGGAGTGGAAGAAGGATTGGAATAAAAACCTTGGGTTCCAGGTTCTTATTGGGGCCCAAATTTTAAGGAGGAACAACATAGTGGGGAGTGGGAGCATAAACAAACCTGGAACTAAAACCTTGGGTTCTAGGTTCCTATTGAGGCCTGAATTTTAGGGAGGAATAGTAGAGCGGGGAGTGGAATTAGAATTGGAACCAAAACATTAGGTTCTAGGTTCTCTTTTGGGGCCCAAATTTTGGGGAGGTTATAGGCCTAGCAAGGCCTAATACCCAAAAAGTACCAAAGGAAAAGAATAACCAAGGGCCTTGATAAAAAAATACCAACTCCTCCAAAATTCTAGAAAGTATCAACACTACCTATATTGACTATCCACTCATACCCTTGTGAAAATTTATCTAAGTGTTGGTTTATTAGACCTTTTTATTTATCAAGTATTTCATTCCGTCCATTTTGAGTTTCAAATGCTGATTTTTTCTTTAGAAAATTATTGTATTAGTAGGCTGTCAAACCTAATCATACAATGATGGTATTTCTTCAACCACACATTTGATCCTTGATCCTCAATATTTTACCTTTAAATAAATCCCCCTTTTAGGCCTTGAAAATTTCCCATCCCCACATACCATTTCCATCCAAGCCCCACCTTCTCAATCCTCCACCAATTCAAAATAATTTATAAGTATATTATAGTCTTAAACATCATCCTACATGAGTTATCTTTCATTTGATTCCAATTCCTCAATTCCAATATCATAATGATGTCACCCTTCCATTATATTTGTGAGATAATCCACCTATGTTGATGTCATGCTAACATTATCTTTATATGGTGTTGATGTCATCCATTTTTCAAAGTCCCCTACTGAGTCATATTTACTAATGTCACCTATTGCACTCCAAAAAATCCTAATTATTTCAAACCAATATGTTATACCATCCATCTTCTAGGTACTCATTTCCTCTTTCCTTGCAACTTTGTTGATCCTTTGTAAAAGCCTTTTGGAGTCAAACTTTCAAACTTTTTTGATATTGGTACCTACCTACAATCATCTCTATTTCCCAATGTTGACATCTAATGCTCTATTCCTTTTTGGATTTCCTCTTTCATTCTTTCCCCTTCCCACATCCTTTTTTGGCATGAGTTCCTCCTAAACTTTGAATTCCAATAGTCTCACCCTTTTTCAATTTCTCTCTAACTCATTGTAATAGCTTGAAAAGCCATATGGATGTTGAAAAAGGACCCAAAATGACAAAGAAGTACTGACAACTAACAACATCATTATTTTCACTAAGGTGATTTTAGTGTAATTTTGGTGGGTTATTTTAATAGTTTCAATGGTAGGTTGCAAAGGGTAGTTAGGGTTTTCATCAATTAGGTTATTTAGCCCTACACCTACCAAAAAGATCCTAGAATTATTATTTTCATCAAACACCAAATTCAATGTAGAATGGTGCCATGTCCATATTGAATTTAATACAACAATCAAATATTGTAGGGAAATGATTCTCGTGTTGTCTCAAATTATTTTCACTTTAGTTTTCATAGTGTTTTTGGTTGTTTCACATGTGGGTAGGAATTCAAATAGTGATAAATTGAACAATAAAATTCTATGACAAGATCATGATGGTGGGTGGCATGTTCTTCAACCCATATTTTCATGATTGCAATATGTGGATCTCTTTGTATACCCTAATTTATTGTGATAGTTAAGATCTCAAAACCCTAACTTCTATGCCATATCCAAGCTATTTTTTAGTATATTTTGTAAGAATATTTCCTATCTTTACACTAAAACTCTATAGGCCATTAATACATAGAATGATTTCATTGATTTATTAGTGATTTATAAATCTCAAAGATTGTTCTCTACAAAAGGAATTTATCATGATGATAACTAGAGCACAAAAATTATGCATGAATCCAAATTTATATATTTCCTTCTTCATAGCTTATGTATCCAAGTTGTAGATCTATATATTGAGGTTTCTCATTGATTCAAAGGGTTAGTCACTCTAAATTTTCATAGAACAAAGGTGTAAAGACTCCTAGGGCTTCCATTATTTCCATTCAATTTTCTATTAGGGTTGTCACTCAAAATTAGTAGATATTGTAATCATATGTCTCTTTGATTAGTTGTAAACATTTTTTAAAGGTCTTGAAAGAACCTAAGAAAATCATCAAGCCAAAGCTGAAGCTACCTTTTTGGGCATCAAGAATACGTTTGACAAAGGATTTTAAAAATTTTGGGTTGAGGGTGAATCCCTCAATATTATTAATTGTTTACAAGGGATAAGTAAGCCTAACTAGACTATAGAGGATCTTATTAATGATTCTCTTGATATTGCTAATTCCTTCAAAGATATTTGGTTTAGTCACATTTATTAAGAAGGAAACTCTCTAGTAAACTTTTTTTTTTCTAATGAGGGTGTCAGTCTGATGAATATTAAGATATTGGAAGGGTATGATTCAATACCTAATATTTCTCTTTCATTATTAAGATATTACTATCAGGTTATATCATGAGGTTGAGTGCGATAGGAGAGTAATCATTTCCATCTCTTCCACTTGCTTTATAGACATTATTGTGCCCCTTCCCAACACATTTGTCAAAAATAGAAACCTCTTGATTATAAAGATGAGTGAGAAAAGCTTCAGGTTTTAGAGAGGTATTTTTAGGAAGGCAATGTGGGGTGATTGAAGTCATGTAGAGCTCATTTCTTGTGATAAATAGAGGAACAGGCTAAAGGTCTGGATAATTTTAGAAGGAGGACTAACACCTTATATGGAGAGGATTTATGGTTTCGACCATGAAGCCTCATTATTTCATCCAAAGTTTGCACAATATATCCCTAATAGTTAATGGTGTTTTTTCCCCCATCACAAAGGAGTTTATAGCTCAAATCACTAGATTGAGCTGGTAGGGGAGGAAGTTCTTCAAAGAGAGGAAGGGAAATGATGATGCAATGGAATAGGTTTTTAAGGGCAAGGAGAAAGAGAATATTGGAAAATTGTACTCCTAGGGCCATGACAATATGTTATTCTTTGTTCTATGGAGGCATTGATTTATGCTTATTTGAAGAATCCTCATTCCTCAGTCCTCCATGTGGGGCTCATTTTACTTATTATGGAATATGTTAAAGAAAATTCACCAGCTAAATTGGTTAAGGGAAAAGAGTCTGATATTGGGGAACATATGGAGGTGGTAGGCTACTCTGCTATGGACATTGGCACAGATGATGGTGAGGATGCTGACTGGAATGTGGAAGAAGATGCTAAGGTTCAAGTTTTTGAGGTCTCATCCTCTTCTCCATTGGATTTGATGCCTCAAAAAAGGAAGAAAGGTGGTAAGAAGAAGCCCTATCCTAAGAAGAAACCCAAGAATCAAATTAAGGAACCCCAGTGGTTAGGTGGGTCTTAGATTGGTGAGGATGATGATGTCCTACCCTCTTCCCAAAATTTGATGGCCCCAGATGTGGATGTGAGTGGTGGTGTTCCTATGGAGATTAGGGAGGTTTCCTCTCAACAACCTTTGATGTTTCAATAGGTAGCTTCCAAGGAAAAAGGTAAAGAGTGGATTTTTGATGTTGCAGCCAAGGAGGTGGGTACAAAACCAAAAAAATTCAAGTATAAAGGTAGGGTTGACCCCCTTTCTGATTAATTTTCTTACCTAGATGATGAAAACCCTAAAATGATGGATTTGTTAGACATGGCAAGAAATGGTGCCACTTACAATTTCAAGTTGGCTAAATGGGTGATGGCTAAGTTTAACAAAGTAAACATTAAGATTAGAGGCCTAAAGTAAAACCTTGCAAATCTCCCCAAGAGGTCGGCCTCTTATCTTCTTATTGAAAGAATTGTGGATTTGGAGAGATTGATCTCAAACTTTAAAACTGATTGTAAAAATCGTTTAAAAAGTATGGAGGATAAGGTGGCTAAACTTGACAAGGATATTCAAAAACTTTTGCAGATTAGCCACATGTCTATTAAGAATAACATGGAATATCTTAGGGTTATTTTGGAGAATCCCAGTACTCTCAAGGAGGATTAGATTGCTGAGTATTAGGTGAAGGCTCCCCCCACCAAAGACAAAGGCAAGAAACCCAATAAAGAGGAGGACAAGGGTTGAAGTGCAAGAACAAGGGGAAATGTGAAGAAATTATTGGAGGAAGAAAAGAAGGAGCTAATTTCCATGGTTAATCTTTATTATAGCTAGGAAATGGAGGTTTCCAAAACATTAAACAATTTGAGATAGTTTCTTTTTGTCTCTTTGTTTGATCTTTCAATTCACTATTTTTGATTGTTGTCTTATTTGTCTACTTTGTTGTTCTAGCAACATTTTGTTGTTTTGTTTTCTTTTTGGCTGTTACTTTAGTTGTCTTTTCTATAGGCTCTGCAACATTTGATGTAAAGGGTTTTAGGTCCCTTCAAAACATGTTTTAAATCCCTATTAATCAAAACATAATAAGATAGATTTTGTGATGTTTTTAGATATTTCTTCACCGCATTTGTTGGTGTAAGTGTAACAAATATTTGATAAATGTTGTATCAATTTAAATCAATACAAGCTAGATTTTTTGGTCATATTTATGTTGTATGGGAGTTTTTGTGATTTTGGTCAAGGATAAAAAATTAGATGTGTTTACATAATATCACACCTTTGCTGTAACTTCTTATCTAATATTTTAATTGTTGTACATGACTTTGCTATCCAATAAGGAACCAATATTGAAGACATACCATCCACATCATTTTAAAATAAAATAAAAAAATTAACTTCAATTTAAAAAATAGGAATAGATAATGTATGATGTTCATGGTTCATTATTAAAAACTAGGGAAAAACTTAAATAAAACCTAATTGTAATATCCTGAGAGAACCATGTTCAACGTGCCTATACTTTGTCAATGTTTATAGAACTATAAATGAAACCATCACAAGAAATTGTTGCACTATTATCTTCTATTAATGCATGTGCATATAATTTATCAGCTATAAAGAAATTATTGCAGTTGATCACTCTTGAACTAGTGATAGTTATGGGATCAAGTGTGTAGTTGGGTATAGTTGTTTTTTAATTTTGGTTACCCATTTTTTTATTTGAATTTATACTAAGGTATAAATCTAGGAATACCCTCCTAAGTTTAATATAAGCTCAAAAATTAGGATATATTACCCACTCTCAGAGTTATCCTTTAACTATCCTAGGTCTATTAATGATGCCATGTTTCCCTTCTTGAAGACAAACCTCCATCCTTGAAGTTGGAGAAGAGATCTAGAATTTAGGAGAGAAATTTTGGGACCTAACAATGTGAATGAAGTTAATCTAAAGTTCATGGAGGTTAACATGAAATGGATCCCAAAGTGGCTATTATAAATATTATCAATGAAAATTTTAAATATGAATCTGAATTCCAAAGGAGATCACTTCCATGTTGAGACCACATACCTCTTCAACAAGGCCTCAACATTCCTCTTCAAGTTGTAAATGCTATTAATGGAGTAGGAAGAGGGATTCAAGGGATTTATTAAGTTGGTATTTCTAGATATAATATGCCCCAATGATTAATTAAAGGAAATTTATATCTAGAAAGGTGATCTTGATAACTTGATTCCTATGTGGCTAAATCATATTTTATAGAGAAATAAAATAGATCCTACATTTTTTAGCTATAAAATGGAAAAATCCATTTCCCTTAAAAGTATAATGGATAATTTTATCAAAAGGTTCAAGATTGTATTGAATGTTAAGTATGAAATGTTGCAAGGTGTGTGCCCTTGGCCTCCTTATGATGTGCAGCGTAGTGCTCAGGTTCGTGTCATGGCTTAATTGCCTCCCATGGATTCATTAACTCTAACGGTTGTATCAGGCATGAACAATTTGATCTTTTGGTGCAACACCAACCTTCTTTGCAACAATTGGTAACAGAGCTAGGGTCATGGGTTTGAACCCCTTACTTGCATTGGGGGGATTATTGCAAGGTGTGTGCCCTTGGTCTCCTTATGTTGTGCAACACAACACTTGGGTTTGTGACATAGCTTAATCGCCTCCTGTGGATTCATTAACTCTGGTGATTGTATCAGGCATTAACAGGTCGATCTTTTGGTGCAAAAAAAACCATATTTGCAACATGCAATCAAATTCAACAACATCAAGACTACCTTGGGAGTGATGTGTCCATTTAACAAAGAATTTGAGGAGTGGACAAGAAGATACAAAAATACATATTAATCAATGAGTTGTCTTGTCCACTTAGTATTAAATTTATTCCCACACATTGTGGAGCATACCATCACATCCATTTTTAGAGTGCCAAGATTATGTTTTTGTAAGAGGAGGCATTAATTCTTCCCTTGTTCCTTGAATTATGTCTATTGGAGAATGATGGATAATTTAGCATAAGTATGCATTTATGTCACATGATTAAACTTCTCTCATTTTAAGCTATATATTTGAAGTGACATATTTCATAAAAAAATATCTTTATAGAAGCTTTGTATTATATAGTGCACTCAAATTATTGTTGCAAGTATAAATTCATTTATGTTTGTAGCAGCTATGTAATATGAGGTTTTGGTAATGAGCCTTATGCTTTATTTGTCAAATATTGTTTATCTTTATCTTTTTGTTGGCTCTCCTTTCTCTTCTAGTTGTACAAGTACTTCAAGTTAGTCCTACAATCTTAAACCCACTAGTACACAAAGAACAATATATGATTAAATAAACTACTAAAAATTGCATATAAATAACTAATTTTAGTCATGTGACTATTAGTGGTTTATTTGTAGTCATTTATAACAACACCAAATTTATGACTAAACTATTTTAGTCATTTATTTGGTCATTGATTTAGTCATTGATTTAGTCATTGATTTAGTCGTTAATTTAGTCATTTATTTAGTCATGGTAGTGATTTATTTAGTCATATATTTAGTCATTTATTGTTGTTGACTAGTCATTTATTTAGTCATGGTAGTGATTTATTTAGTCATATATTTGGTCATTAATTTAGTCATTGATTGTTGTTAACTGGTCATTTATTTAGTCATTACTTTAGTCATATATTTAGTCATCAATTTAGTCATATATTTAGTCATATATTTATTTATTACTTTAGTCATATATTTAGTCATTATTTTAGTCATGGTAGTCATATATTTAGTCATTGTAATCATATATTTGGTCATTGTATTCATTTATTTTAGTCATAGTAGTCATTTATTTAGTCATGGTTTAGTCATTTATTTGAGTGAATCAATTATTAAAGTTATAAATCAAATCTAACTTAATTAATTCTCACAAATTTATGCATATAAACTTCAAATATCATAGATATTCAAATGTTTTTTTGTATTGGATTAACATGAAATTTTTTTTTACAATCAACAAATAACTTTATGCATATAAAGCTCAAATATCATAGATATTCAATTTTTTTTTTTGTATTGCATAAAAAAAAAGAATATACAAATAGCAAACAACTGCATAACCAAATGAATTACAAACAACATACAACTGCATAAAAATAGATCCAAGAAATACATCCTTCACTGCACTATTGGTTTCCATTGAAGACAAATCCAAGATACGATACAAATGCTACAAACATTGAAGGGAGAAAAGACATGAAAATATATAGTAAATGTAGTTATATTATTTGTGGTGCATATATTGCCCAATTCACAATAGCCTTGCCCTCCCATTCCAGTCGAACGACCCTTGAGAGAAGATTGGAAGGATTCAAATGAGAAGGATGGAAATTTCCTATCTAGAAATCTCATTGGTCATGGTCAGATGAAAGTAAAGAGTGCATGTTCACCTCTCCAATTTAACCAGTTGCAACCTGAAAATAAGATTTCAATGAGGGTTTTAGAATATGTTTATTAAAATAAAAATATAGTTATTAAAGTGAAAATACAACTAAGATCTAATAATGAGCACATTTAGATTTTTACAATATGGCATCCTTTACCTATTTCAATGGTTTTGTGAGATTTCCCATTACAGATGCTTAAATTGTTAATGATGTATGCTGAAAAGCTATTTCAAGAAGGCTTTCTACAAATTATTTTTAAATGAACTGATTTTGAATATGGTAAAGCATCACCACATACTAGATATGACAACATAAAATCTAAATTGATAGAGTTGTTTGATAAAAGTTTAATATTTAAAATTTCATCTCTCTATTTCTTAGAACTCTAAACTTCTGATATTAGCTGTTAGGTTTTTTATTATTTCTCATTTAGAAGCATAAACCCAAAAATCACAAGAATATGCGATGTTTCAACAATTTAGAGTGTGAAAAATCAATCAAAATCATTCAACAATTTCATTTTTATATAATGCCCTTCCAAAAACAAATGTGATGCTTATCACTGTGATATAAACCCAAAATTTGTATATATACCCTTATTTGTTTTCATATAATTTCCTACAAATACAAAAGACAGTCCACCATTTAAAATTCGATACTAGTAAGAATATCTTTTAGTTGAAGCTAACACTTTGAGACTTCAAACTGTTAGTGGTAACATGGGTAAGATTTGGACATATAGAACAAGCCATGCTTGGCTTTAATGAAACTGCACAAAGGAATTATTTTCAATCCAAACTTTCACACAATACCATGTGTTCCTTCAGAAGTCACCATAACATAAAAAAAAGGAAATATACCAAAATTCCCCAGGGATTCGAAAGACATCATTGTTTATGCACTGTCAAGGACTCTAGGTAATGATAAAAAATTCAAGCGTAGCTAACAACAGTACAAACAAATGCTAAAGTTCCTAACAGTCATACTTAGAACAATGCCAACATATGTGCGACTTAATTCCCATTTGTTTAAGTCAAAATTTATTACTAATATATATTATAGACCAAGGATCTTACAATCATAGACTTGTGAACTTCAACAAACATGTTTGCTCCATAAGCAAAAGACTTCAGCCACATGGTTCCCAACAATATCAGGACTATTCTAAAATCCAACTAGAACACAAAATTTTCATCTTCAATTCCAAAGGCCAAATGTTTGTTTGACTGTTTTGTGAAAAGAAAACAAGGGAAACTTACTGGAACCTTGAAAACCCCAAAAATGAATAAAAAACTAAAGCAAATCATGGTTATTCAAATAAATATTCATTATCAAATGTCTGTATCATGTCAAAATACCACTGCCTATTGTACATTTATATAGATAAATTGTTGTTATAAACTTATATATATCAACAAAGCAATGGATGTGGCAAACACTTAAAGGCCAACAATCAATGTTGTATGACTCAAACCATGATCATAATCTACACACAGTATAATTAACAATAGAAATACCAATATTAATTAAAAGCTCATGTCAACAATCTGCCATATAAAATGACTTGGGATAAACATTGAGAATCTCAGTCTCGAGCATACTTTTTGGACCAAAGGACTGTTAATTGCTTATAATTTGAACTGACCGAAAAAGTTTAAATGGTTAGGAAATTATCACAGTATCTAGCAACTCCTTACCTCGCATAAAAATTATACAACCAATCTATCCTTGAGCTAATAACACTGTACTTTAGCAAGACCCAAGAGTATTCAAAATATAGGTACTAATTCAAGGTATTCACTATCATGTTTACACATTCCCTAAGTATCTACTAAACAAATAAATATTGCGTAGAATGTATATATTTCTAATTTGAAGATCATATTTACAGTCATGGAGAGTTACATGAGGTATAGGTTAGGTCTCTAGCTGATGTATAATTGGTGCAAATCTAAGGTTTTAAGTTGTCCTACCCAATAATATTTATTCCATTCTTTAAATGACATAAAAGATTGAGGCTTATCGTTTGTTGTTCTCAATCAAACCATATTAACCATATCATACTAAAAGTTTGTTGTCAAGACCAAAAAATGTAGGTTTTGAGAGTCCCACTCAATCTCAAGGCCAAAAGCATAACATTTGGCTTAAAACAGGTACATACAAAAATATTCAAATAGTATAGTGATATCTTTAACAAAACCCTAAGTACTTAAATCCTTCAATGGTTTTTTGTTGATGTAATTAAATTATCACAAATGATCTAAAAGGTCAAAGGGCCTTCATTTTTCTTGTAAGTTGTAAGCCCTAAAAACAAGTTAGTCAGTCATCAAGGTAAATGCATGATTGGAACATGGGTGAGGTAACAGTCATCAAGGTGATTACATGACTGGAACAAGTGTGAGGTAACATAAGGAATTATACCTTTGTCCTCATCACCCAATCAAGATTTGAGGCAAGCGAAGGAATGTAGCCTACTCACTGCTTCTTCACAAAAAAACTTTATCTATACTTTTTTTATAAATGTTCTAAAAAAGAATGTCATATGACCACCAAAATAATTTCAACTATCACAGTTATATGATTGGTCATGAACACCATCTCATCACAAAAGCATCAGTTATAATTTAATCCTGACTGAGGAAATACATACCTGGTACATCCTATTCAATACAAGGAAGTTGAGCTCAGTCACTTGTTCAAGCCAACAAGTACTCCACAACCTCTCTCCTCCTAGCAAGTAACATCCCTTGAGTTCTCTTAATGGGGTATTCTTCCCATCAAGCTGCAATATGATGGAATTTTTTTTATGCAAATCAATTTGTCTTTGAACAAATCATCACAAAACAAGCTGATTCAAACAACCAATTGATTCACAAAACTCTTCCAAATCACTCCTTTGCAAAATCTCTTCAACTCATCTAGTAGGTTTGTAGACCCATATTTTTTACTTTATCTCACAATGAACCACTCAACAATAAATCTATCTACTCTTTTAGACACCCTTTAAGGAAAACTATAACCTTCAAAACCATCATGGGTCACTTTGGACCATCTCACGGAAAACCTAGAAACAACGCTGTCCTAATAGACCAATCAGGTCTCTATTTCAAAGGAGGTACCTCAGATTCTTTCCTTCAACTCCAAACAACCACTCAGATCTTCTTACTAGTCAACATAGGGCCCTAATCAACAATTTTTAGATGGGAAAACTCTCATCTAACCTCTATAACTAAAAACCCTCACTTTACACTAGGTTGGGGTAGGGTTTATTGAAAAATGACATTACCAACCTCTCACAGCTTTACCACCACCTCCAACACTCTTTGTTATGCCTACACATGCTTAAAAAACTATCATATATCCTATACTCTCCATATTTCATCCAACTCTTACACAAACCTAGCACTTTCAAGCCTAAAACTCACCAAAATTTCTTAGGACAGTCATCCCAATTCCTCCAAAAACTTTATTAAAACTAAAACTACTACCCCACCATCCTATATCTACTAAAAGGATCCCATTTACACTTAGAAATAGGTTGGAAAAAAAGTGGAAAGGGCTCATTCCATTAAATGTGCCTCAAACCCTTGAAACATGGTGTATTTTGCAGTCTTAGGAAAATTGAGATAAAACTCTTCTAAGACAATGTCAAACACTCAAATTAATTTCAATTTACTGCTAACAATCCAATCCAATGATTTCAAAAGCTTTGGATGAATATGCTATTGTACAGATTCCGTACCATGATTGCAACAAAGAGTTTACATAGAAAAATGAGAAGAAAATAGTGAAATCTGAAGAATACAAACTTTATTTTGCTACCAACCTTTGAATAATCTCTTAAAATGAAATCCATGATGTATTTTAATCCTTTTCCCTCTTGAATCACCTGACTCAACTGACTTAAGGTGAATTCTTGCATTCCTTGATTTTTGGTATTCTAACTCACACAAATTTGCAACTTTTTGCTTGACAATAATTATCAATTTTTACATCTTTTGCATTTTTGACAAAAAATAACTCCTTGAACACTTGGATGACTCACAAACAAATAAATTGACCGTACCAAACTGATTCATGATTTCCCATGACTTTTGGGCTTCCTTGTTGCATAAATGTTTGCATTTTTTCCTTAACAATATTTGACAATTTTTGGCAATTTTGCAAAATTAGCTTCCCAACCTCCTAAAGACCACTAAAACCATCAAACATGATTTGATACAATATGAATTGGTCAATCATGACCTTATTAATGACTTCTGGACTCAAAAATAAAACTAACCTAAGACCTCCATAAATCAACATTTCACAAATACCT
The DNA here is from genome assembly GCA_007258455.2 of Sequoia sempervirens. NCBI lineage: Eukaryota > Viridiplantae > Streptophyta > Pinopsida > Cupressales > Cupressaceae > Sequoia > Sequoia sempervirens. Next base: position 915,993 of record VDFB02000014.1, on the reverse strand, counting down.
TGGTGCTCCTGCACTAGTTTTTAAATGTTTAAATCAAGAAGAAATAGAGCTATTCAGATATACAAGTCAAAATCAAATACATTTTTACATTTATGTATTGGTATTTCAAACTCTTTTATGAAGGCTCAGACTAGGGTTTTCCTAATTGGTGCCTCTAGATTCCAGGTTAGAATCTCACAAGACTTAAATAGTGTACATACCAACCTCCACTTTATTGTCACAACCACCTTTGTTACTATTTCCCCCTCAATCCATCACAGTACCATTTTTAGGAGTCACCTAGAGGTCTCTAGTAGAGGATAAGGTGTAATCAACAAGAGGGGTGTATACTTTTGTTCCAACCACAAAGGTTTTCTGTGGTCAGGTAAAACCCCACCTTGAAACCCCAAACCATATAAAATTGATTTTATGAAAAAAGACATTCAGGCATATAGGAAAATCTGACTCTACAACATTGAAAACACCAAATAACAATAGCTATAGGAAAAACTAGCAACATACCCAGATATCTTCACAATATAGTTCTATGGATCTTCACAATATATTTCTATGGGTATAATTTGAGTTCCTCCTCAAGCTTCACAAGTGTCCCGAATAGATTTCCATTCCTCTAATAGTGTTGAAAAACTCATTAAAAACAATTTGAGAAGGGGCAACTCTTATGCAAAAACAAATAATTTTTTTTACAAGACTCACAATATTTACAAGTTTTGACTAAAGGGTTTTGACATATTACAAAAAAAAAAACATGCAATACAATAATTTTACAAAGGGCTTAAATTGAAACAAAGACTAAACACCTCATGCAAGGAACCTCTCAAAATATTTGAATTAATGAATCACTCTGGAACACATTCTAACATTGTAAGCTTTGCTTGGATTCTAGGTGCATGTAGTCATGAAGGTTTAGTGGATGAGGGCTGCACATACTTCACACATCAGTAACCCTTATTGCATTATAATTTACATATATAGTTGATCTTTAGGTGTTCATGGTTGATCAACCATTCATATTTTCACCTCTAAATCTATAAATCCATCATTCCTTTCAAAAATCCAAGGAGCATTCTGAAAAAGTCTCTGGTCCATTTATGAATATTTGAATCAAATCATTGTCATATTATCAAAGAGCTTGCACAATACTTGAGCATCCAAAAATCCATCAAAAAACATTAATCAACAAACCTAGTTGACCAATTAACTAACTTGATTATTATATTTCTATCATGGTTAAGCATGCTATCGCCCCATCAGTGGGATGTGTTATCTTCCATTGATATGTTCTAGTGCTACTGATATGCTTTCACCAGTCTATCAATGGAGCTATGAGGGGAGTTCCCCCGATGTAATAATGTTAGGTCGATAGTGAATATAGGCTAAGTATTTTCAGCAACACTGCTTTTTTAGTTGGATCCTAAAAATGTTGCAACTTATGTTCTATAAAAAATCTATACGAGGTTCAAATAGTAAAGATATTGATGAAAGATAGAGGAATTAAAAAGATACCTAGATGTTATAGTTGGATATGCTCTGGTAGACATATATGCAAGATGTGGAATCATAGACAAAACACCTGAATTATTTGATAGAATGCCTCAAAGAGATGTCATCTCATGGAATGAAATGATTGATTGCAAAATGTGCACAAAATGGATTTTACAAGGAACCTCTCAAAATATTTGAATTAATGAAGCACTCTGGAACACATCCTAACATTATAAGCTTTTCTTGGGTTCTAGGTGCATGCAATCATGCAGGTTTAGTGGATGAGGGCTGCACATACTTCACACGTCAGTAACCCTTATTGCATTACAATTTACATATATATTTTATCATTAGGTGTGCATGGTTGACCTTCGTGCCTGTGTCAGCTATATTGAGGACACCCTAAACATTATTACTAAGATGCTTGTTAAATCTGTGGTACATGTGACTTATCTAGTTGTATTACTTTTTTGTTTGATTTAACTGACATCATAATTTTCCTTTGGCATATGGAAGTAAGGCATTACATTTCTTGACACACTTTTTAGTCAACCAAACAATTATGTAATTTTGGCAAGAATATGAATTGTAAGCAAGAAAGGAGGAGTTTGAGTTTTTCTTTATAAATTGCATTGTTAATATGTGCTACCTTGTGCTTAACCTTATCACCTTTTCCAGGTGATCGCTCCATTAATAGATCTTTCTGCTCAGTCAATAGTGGAAGCTCAAACAAAGTAATATTGGCTTGATTTCTTTTCATATCCCTAAATTCTCTATTTTATTTCTTGCAGTTGGGGATTTCTTATTAGAACTTCAAGAATTTAGTTTTATAGTTTTATTCTTCTTGCTGGGATCTTCAAGCTGAGTTTCAAGTAATAGATGCAGTCTCTTTGTTAGAGTTTGGTTTGAATCTATAAAGTGTGAACAACAATATTTATTGTAGGCATGAGTTTTCCACTATTCATGAAGATGATTTCTAGTGCTTTTGGAAACAATTGTGTAAGGTTTGATGGATCCAAAATGTTGATGCCAAAAACCTTACAAAATTGATTCTAAAAGCACTAGAAATGAACAATGTTTATGTTGCAATTTTGTTTATCTGAGTGAAGATATTTGTACACATTCATGGCAATCTTGTAAACTTAATTTTCCACAACTTATCCGTTGAAGCTTGTATTGTTTATCGGGGACATTGGGTTAAGATGATCACCTGGTGAATTGGTTAATGTTTGCAAGTTCAATTTGGAAAATCAGGAAGATAACATTTATTTTCAGGCTTACTTCTTTCTCCCTCCCTTCTCTTTGTTATTGTTTATATGAAAGCTGATTTATCTTTTAATTGATTAAGCAAATTTATCTTTGTAATTGGTTTTTTGTAAACATTGTAATTCAACAATCTCAACTAGAAGTTGTCTAAATATCTTGATCAACTTGTAACCCAAAATTCCCTTATGAGAACAATCATTCTTAAAGAAAAATCTAAAAAACCTAAACAGTAGCCTCACCATAGTGATCCTAAGCTTGGGGAAAAGATTTCCCTTTCAAGTGAGTGAATTTCATTCCTCCATGTTGTTGTGATTTTTGGCTCATTAAACCACTGATGCTATTGGTGATCTTGATTAGAGTTTCTTTACTCAAATATTCGAGGGTAGATTGGGTAGTTTGACCCAACTTTGTGATTGATAAACTGGAAGTGGATAGATTGAAGTTAGAACATAAGTGCAATTTCTTTAAAAGATTAAGTAATGTTGCTCAATATGTAAATAAGGCTACAAACCTATTCCATTGTGCCAGTAGACTTCAAAATGCTATATAAATTATAAACTACTCATACAAGCTATAAAGCACCTCTCAAATATGAGCTAGAATGGAGGGAAATTTTTCATAGTGATACAAAATCTTTTAATATTCTTACTGAAGAATATAATCTTGATTTCCTCTCTAGCTTGATGGGTCTATCTATCCTCGTTGATATGCATTCTTGATGATTATTTATTGTTATTTCTTCATCATTGAAGAGGGCAAGGGTATCCCATGCATGGTGTTACCATTAGGTCAGACCATTCTAATGTCCACTAAACTTAGAAAAACAACCAAAAATGATGTGATGATTATTCCTGACTACAATTTTAGTGGAATATTGTAACAATTAAGAAGAGAGAGCGCATACAAGCATGCAACAAAGAGTTATGAGAATAAATTAACTATTATACTATTGATATAAATGAAATGATCATGTGAAGGGTGGTCACTGGTCACACAAGGGAGGTACAAATCCCACACCTTGTTGCTAAATTAAAATATGATTTTGATAATTTTATTGTATTTGTAGGTTATACAACCACTGTGGTTGGGGGCACTGGCTGTTGATCACTCACATTTACAAGTCATATGCCCAATCCATTTTAACGGTGCACATTAACTTACTATTACTGATAGATTTAATAAAAAACTATATTAAAAAAACTATTCTAAGGGAGTTTGCAGAGATATGATCTCCATGTTTGAGGATTTGAAGCCAGTAAATTAAAAGTTGTCTACGAGCTTTAGGAGGTATTTGATATCACTCCATACTTGTGCATCCAGCATGCAAAGAAAATGTGGATACAAATTGTCAAGCTATCCATAGGTCAATAGCAACATGGTTATTGATGAACAAAGAGTTGAACCTATTAGTGGGAAAAATAAAATGGGTTGTTGTGTCAAATTCCCATACATTTGTGGTTGTTTTTAAATTCAAATATTTATCTAACCAAAATATGAATTTTCAAAGAAACAGATTGGATTCAAAGAAAGTACTGAAATTGGTGTATGTTTACAAATTCCTTATCTTTTGTCTAATGACAACAAAAACTATATAGAGAGACAATTCAAGAAACAAGGTCAAAAGGTTGATGACATTACCTAAGGTAACAAATCTAAGAGAGATGGACTTATAGAATTTGCCTCTCTTTATGGACTGCCAAGATGAACCAGAGCTAGACATAAATGCTTATCCTATGAGTATTTTTGTTACAAGATGCATTTGATCTTGACAATGAAATGATTGTAAGTATTGGTGGAATACTAGGCATAGTGGTATTGCAAATGTAGATTCAAGGTCATGATGGCCTTTCATGACTTATGAAACAGTGAACTACAAATTACATGTAGGGCATATGCATCTGTTAGTTTCACATATATTCAATTTTGATATAATAATAATTGAGTAGTTTAATTTTCTGACGAGTCTTTAAAATGCACATTTGTGATAATCACAAATCAAAATCTATAATTTTATGTGTTTATCACTTAACATTATTGTCAACTGACTTATTAAATTTAATTTTCTAAGGGATGTGAGCCATTTCCATCATTTTAAATAGGGACAATATCAGCCTAACATTACTACATCGGGGGAACTCCCCTCATAGCTCCACCGATAGATCGATAAGGTGGAGGCAATCAGTTCCATTTTCTGTAATGTGGTAAGAGTCATATAGGTAAACTATGTCAGGCTGGGGAACTCTTCTTGGAGGTTCTAAATGATTTGCCTCTTTTTTATAAGACTGTGTTGGTAGTGCAACCTGGATCATAGTTGTTTGGTGGGATTCCAAACCTAGACAATGAGGTGCAGCTGTGAAAATCTCATAGAGAGAAGCTACAAGCTACCATGATGATTTTTCTAAGTGAATTTATATCAGATTCTTGCTTAGCGTTGCTTAAGACATGTGCAGATGATATTCTCTTTGCAGATAGGTTTGGGGGAAAGTATTTGCTTGATCTTGTGAAAAGTGGCAAGGAACTTGTAGAGAATGAGACATTTATTAGAGAAACATTGGACAGTCTGGATGCATTTGAAGGGAGCTTGGAGTGGCTAAAAATGGTTTTTGGTTCAAATGTTGAGTTTCCATGGCAATCGTGTGTGATATTGTTTTGAAGCACATAAAGAGTTTGTGGGATGAACTTTTTGAAAGCCTGTTTGTTAGATGGATGAAACAAATAATAGCTGATGGATTTGTAGATTTGCATGAGAGAGTTAAGGTTGGTAAATTCCTTGAAGCCATAGTTACATCTCTGGCAAGTTACAAAGATGTTAAAACCCATTTGCACAAATGAACTACTAGTGAGGGATGGATTTTCAAGAGAGGGGACCTAAAAAGTGTCAATTTACCTGGGTTGAGTTTTAGATTTATGATGACAAATGATGAAGACTGGTTTGGTCGCCTTAACACTTATTTTGGAACTGAGGTTAGTCAAATAAAATATATCATAGATGAGGGGTCCAAGAATATTCTAGAAGACCTCATTTTTCTTCATGCACACAAATCTTTTGCAAGGATAAATGATTTAGCACCTTATTTACAAGAGCAATGCTTCCATTTTACCTCAACATTGATTGTTGAGATTTAAAAGCATCTTGTACATCTTTCAGAAGTTCTCGATCAAGAAATGAAAAATGAGCAGATGCCAAAAAAATGAACAAGGAGACACTAGAATTGACAGTTATAGTGGAAAGGGAACTTTTCTTAGGAAGGCTTTTAGTTACTCTTAGATAGAAATTGGTGTTTCTAAATATAATTGTTACTAATTTGACAAAGAGAGAGTTGTTGGATCCATGTAGAGAGCATATAGCATTGAACAACTAGTAGCATATAACCAATGAAATGAATAAAGTTAGAACATAAGAGACTGCTTAGGCTAAAGGTATAGAATCAACTCTACATACTTCACACTTTTCATTTTTTGTTCTTGCACTCTTTTGGGTCACTTAGTCATTATTATGTCTTATTTTTCCCATTTGTAGTCCCAAAACTCATTATAGGTGTGCCAAGTCACTCAACCTAAAATCTATTCTACTGTAAAATTATGTTCCCCATCTTTCAAATGGCTCTATCCTGAGGGCATGTGCTAGTGTCTAGTTGAAATTTAAATTTAAATTCCCTCCAAACCCATGAATGCTCACCATAGTGAGTTTTCTAATAGTTGGTCACTTAATAAAAGAAAACTTAGCACTCATTTGGAACCGTAATTTCTATCTCTAACATCTTGACCCTCCTCGTATTCCTCTACTCCCTGAAAACCTTCATTTTTCCTTTTTTTTGAAGAACATGCACCCTTTTATGCTCTAAAAGGTTCTTGGTCAAGCAAATGTTGTTTTTAAAGCATGGATAGAGAATTTGGCTATTTTTGTTCATTTTCTAATGTCTTTTAAGTGTATTTGCATGTCTTATGGGGACATGTCTCCTGAAAGTTAAGAGGAATTCCAGAGAAATATCTAGGGAGAGCCAAAACTGTCTTGGTCATTTTCTGGGCATAGCCAAACCCATCTCCCATTTCAAAATATGTTTCTATCATAGAAACACATACCATGAGTCATATTCACTTGACACAAAGTTTACATAATCATCATTTTACAAACTTGAGATAAGAAAAAATATGCAAATCATTCTAGAACTTTGACAATTAGAACATAGTGAACTATGGACATACCTAAATATCATCATTGAAGACAAGGTGAGATGAAGAGTACTTCTCTAGCAAGGTAAAGGAATTGTGATTAGAAAAGTCTTCAAACTGTCATAAGAGCACACGTTTCTTCAATTTCCTTAATATTTGTAAGCTAAAGCAATAAATAGCATAATATGGATTAATGCTCTAAAAATCACAAATAATGGATTGAAAAATATTCTGCATATATTATTTCTTCCAACAACTAAACATTGTAGATTAGGTATTAATTGAGGGTGATCCCACAATAGTGGTTTACAATTTTTGGCCAAACTGGACACTGAAATTATTATTTTTAACTTAATCTTCACATTTGGGCACCTATAACAGCTAAACCATGAAGAATTTGAAGATGATGCAAACTATAGTCTCGTCACATTTTGTCTGTAGATTCTAAAAATATTTTTTTCAAAATTTTTGGAATTAGATTGCACTTCTTTTTCCATCTCCCACGAAAACTAGTTTTTTTTTCAGAAAACAACATTTTTAAAAAGTGGCGCACACCGTATAACGCATAATTTTTTTTCCATGAAGGATAAAATTCTAATTCTTTCGAATTTAGATTCATAAATCTGATATCTAGTGCTTCCACTTGGTTAGACAAATTTTTATTGAATATTTTTTCTTTAATCAAGTTTTGAAGTCAAACCAATTACAATTTAGACATAGCGTGACCGTATAACACAACTTTTTTTGTATATATCGAAATTCATTTTTTTTTTGTTGGATCAAGGACTTCAATATCTGGTGAAATAAATACCTTCGTTTTCGATGAAAAACCTATGTTTAATAAAACTAAAAAAACAAATACATAATAAAACCAAAAAAAATTAAAATTATATTTGTTGGATAGCTCATTCCACTACCTTGTTGGAAGATTCCTCCATTTTCATCCTCTGAAGATGCAATTTTAGTTACATAAAACCATTGTCTTAGGTTCATTCACTCGATTTCAATTTACAGGTTCGTAGAACCTAGGAAAATTCTATAACCCTTGAAAACATTAGATTCACATCAATTACATTAACACCAATTTGAAAAAGGAATCTCAAGTTAAAGATCCATTTCAATTAAAAGTAGGGACTCCTCTTGACCTGGATAAGGACTTTCTCTCCATAAGCTTGTTTGACAGAATACATGAACTCATGAAGAAGGTCGCCATATTCCTTGAGCATATAATACAATTAGAAACTTGTACTATGTAGACTTGGGCCATAGGACAAATTAGAAAAGTAAAAATGGAAATATTTTCTAGTCAAGAACAAAACCTGGTCTGTAGCACGTCTTTGTCTAAGCCCTATGTATAATCATCATTCAACAATGTTCCATTGTTGGTCCCAACATCAATAGTTACTAGAAGGCACTGCTCACATACAAATTGTCAGACTAGAATCAGTGTCATATATGACTTCAACTATCATAAAGCATAATTCAGATCTAGATTACCCAAAATGCATTTTACTCTAGAACTTAATGCCAACCTTTTGAAACATACACAAGAAAAGGGAAAAACATTGATAACTTTTACATGGTATCTTACTAGCTAAAATCCATTTAATGAACTAAGATTATGAAAGTTTGTGCATGAGAAGCAATATAGGAAGTACTTTGATAATCAATAGAAACAAGGTGGTCTATGCAACTTAATAATGTTCTAAGTCAAGTTTTATGTTGTACCAATTTTCTAGAATCAACCAGAAATAAGTTACCACTAATAGCCATAGTCATTTGATATATTTAAATGCTCAAAGATAGAAGGAAAAAGGTCAAAAACCACTAAGTAACCAAAGCATAAATTGAAAATATTTTAAATCTCTGGTTTTCATTCCTTTTACAATGGAAATTATCCATGCACCTAAACAAATATTTTGAAAACGCAACACAAAAAATTTGAGGTAAGTGGATTGAAGTGGATGAGGTCCAAGCTGAAAATCCATTAATTGACAGTTCACTTGTTTACAGCGTTCAGACACACCTTGAAAATATCAAAAGCCTGGTTGTGACCTAAATTCTCACTACATTAGAAGAAGATAGATCTAATAGGTGAAAGAACTAAGATATGAAAGTCCTCTCCACACAATGAGAGACTAGGTAACATGCACTAAAATCTAAATGTCCTTGCAACATAATAAGTTTATCAGATCATTAAGAAAAAAATCACGATAATTAAAAATTGAAAGAAATGCTTGATAGAAAATTAATCAATCCCAAAACATATCAATGAAAACTTTTGAAAATTTAGAGCTTTTTATAGTGATTCTTTAAGAAAAAATAACTAAAATACTATATTACAGTGTCACCTAGATGGATATTGCTAGTTTACTAATGAAATAGAAAGATGAGAGAAAACCATTAAGTAAAAATACTTGATGATTTGGGCGAGTGCCATCAAAAGGGACTTCTAATCATCATTGAAGATTTCATAACCTTTCTTCCTAGGATTTGATTAGATATCATTAGAAACTCTCAAATATAATATATATAGGCAGTTGTGACTGTTAATAGCTATTTAACAAAAAATAAATCTTGCACTTAAGTTCTCTGGATCCCGAATCCTTCATTTAGTAAAAAATATAGACAATAATTCCACGGTTGTAACAAATTTATTAAATCAGATATGACATTCATGTTGAGCATTACATCATGTGAAAATGCAAAATAATATCTGATTCATAGTAGCTACTTATGCATATATGAGAAACAAATGTGCCACCAAACAAAACACAAACTAAAATATTACATAATGATCTACATAAATTGAAAAAAAGTTGCCTGAATGAATGGAATGCCAACTATAAATTTCAACAAGATCATATTTTGAAGGCACCCATATGGTTTAACCTACTTCAAGAACTTACTATAGGCCTTTTGCTTTCAAGAGATGATTTTTTTGCTTGTATACTATCAAATTTTCTATTATGCAAGCATTTATAAACAACTAAAAAATGAGGAGATTTTAGTTAAATTTGCATACTTGAAGAGGACTTAGATTGAGTGCAACAACCTTCTGGTTGTTCCCTTGATGGCTAGTGAGAGAATGGAAAATAAAACTTCCCAACCATGTTCCTGATCCCAACACAACATTTGTTGTAGCCACAACCAAAATAACGAGAAATTAAGGCTCTAAATAATGAAACTCAAAATAAGGTTGGATGCTAATTACATGCTTGTAATTGTAGAAGTTAGGAGTGTGAGCTCAAAGAACAAAGACTCTTTACTAGATGCAGGCTAACATAAAATATATCATGATGAATAAAAATATTAACAATGATTAAATTACCTTTAAAATGATTATGATTTATCTTGATATAAGATTTTTGTACAGTTCCATCTCAATCAACCATACTCAAAGACTAATTTATTAATTATTTTTTCTTGAAGAATGGTGTATATATAAAAAAATTTCTCTTGAGATGCTCCATCCTTTAACATTAAATTGCTTCTTCTATTGATGAATCCAGACAAAAGTCATCAATGTTCTACTATTGTTTTTTTCATCTCAGGAAAGGCTTTGATTGGGTCCCAAGCCACTTTCTACATCATTTGCTTCTTGTTGACATAATTTTTGATACTTTCACAGGGGATATTCATACAACTCAAGGATTATCAGACTACATTATAAATAGAATTGATGAAATAGGCATGCTTGCTTTACCTTGCACATTTTGGCATCTATCTTGAAATGTTGATGCTTATTCCATTTCTACATCATCTTATCTTAACTTCTTTTTTTAGATGATGTGATCCTTATAGTCTTCATGACATTAGACAATGAATGGTGAATTTTAAAAACAAATTATGGTTTTTAACTTTTTACTTCCACTCAATAAGCCCTTTCTAAGTTTCAATTTTTTTTCAAAACACAGTTGAGTGTAATCACTACATACTCTACAAAATAGGTTTCTTTTCTTTACTTCTAGAAACTTGGTTTCTCTCCTTGCAAAAATATTCCAAGCTTCTCTCCTTACTGAAGCTTGGCACTTATTCAAAGAAAACTAATTGGACACTTGGTTAGCCATCCAATTTTTCCAAACCTAATTTTAGTGTAAGATTTATGAAAAACACATTTCTCAAGATAACATGCATCACTAGCTGTGCTTCAGACATTATTTCCAGCTCTATTTTCATGCATTACCTTTCCATTGGGAAAACCCTCAGATCTAGGTCTGGTTAGTTCTCAATTCATAGTTGGTGCAAGTACAATCGGGGTATGGACTGAGCCTTTTTTCACTTTTTTGTTTCTTCTTGTTATTTGATAAGTAGCCCATTTGCCCAGTGCAGACCCCAGCTTCGAGTCTACTTCAAATCTAGTTTGGGATCTAGGTCAATCCAGATGGGGATTCAGACAAGGGAGCATGCTTTTAATTGTTAGTTCATCTTGGATGAACTCGAGCAAACCCACTCACAACAAACACCTAAAGATTCCAAAAAATAAAATTCACTGAAACCATGGCAAGCGACTTACCTAAAAATTCTACACAAATTGTGTCGTGGTGTCGAAGATGCTGATGATACATACTCTAAAACCCTTGTCAAAACCTTATTTTCAGGTTGCAACTTGCCAAATTGGAGAAGTGAAAGGTCAATGCCAACGAGGAAGAGTTTGGAGGAGTGGGAAACCAATAGTGGCGGGGAAAATAGCAAAAAACTATGAAAAACATCTGAAAAAATGGCAAAAAATGATGAACGGCTAGATTCATTTAATCGTCTTGCATTGATATGGACACAATTTTATTAGTTAATTTCTATGAATAATATATTTTTTTAAATATTGATGGAATGTCATAATTTTTAGATTTTAGTCTATGGTATAATTTAATAGTTTCAATTTAGTATATGTAAATGAAATGAGTGGTATTAATAACATATGTAGTTGAATAATACAAATCTATATCTTTATATGTGGCAAATGGTTTGAAGCAATGGTAAATGAATTGGAATTTTCAAGAAGCAACTATTCTAAAATAACAAATGTAATGTGTTTCACATTCATTCATAGAAGCTTCAAATTTAATGCACTTCTAGCCAATGCTAAGTGGCAATGGTAGTAATATATACTTGGGAAATTTCTTTTTTATTTATATATGTGCCCATTTAAATTATGTATGTTAATATGTTAGAGAGTATGTGTTGAAGTTATGGCTCCCTAACATAATGAGTAATAAAAGTTAAAGAATGTAAATGTTACTTTTTTTTATAAAATATGTGAAGGCCTTAAGAATGCACCGAGAGGCAATTCCTTCCATGCAATAGGTATTTTTGGTACACCAAGCAACCTAGGCAGCCAAATGGCCCACTTCGGTAGGGGTCCCATGAGGGAGACTTAAGCTCTATGGATTATGATCAAATTTGAAAGAAAAAAGAATAGAGGAGTAATAGTCATTTATTTAGTCATTTTTATTTGTCTGATATTAGTCATTTATTTAGTCATTTTTATTTGTCGATATTAGTCATTTATTTAGTCATTTAGTTGTGATTTTACCTGATGACCAAATTAGTCACTTATAAATGACCAAATTAGTCACTTATAAATGACCAAATTAGTCATTTATTTGCCAAATTCTACTAGTTTTAGTCATGTGACTAAATTTTTTAGTCACATGACTAAAATTTTTAGTCACGTAGTCATTTATTTGCCAAATTCTACTAGTGACTATCTTCTGGAATGAGTAGCCATAGTTAGTTTTATGCATTTCATCCCTATAATGCTTCACACCATGCTACCAAGAAGAAGCTATTTCCTAGGTTTATGTCCCTCAAGAGGGATTGGATGAGTCTTTTTCTTGCACCATGTTGCATTCTAGGATATCATCTATTGAATGGTCATCAACTTTAGGCTTCAAAGGATGAGGATGTCGATTCATTAGAAACAAACTATTCATCTTCGGAGCCTCTACCATGGGGAGGCTAAAGAACCAAAAACTAATTTTCTCCATCACTATCACCTACACCAACAACTCTTAGATGCACTACCTCATTTCCTTCATCCACTTAGTTGATACCACGTGTGTCTAATGATGTTCACAATTATGTTGTTGCAAACATACTTAGTACTTATCTCACTTAATTAAAAAAGTATACATACATGAGTGTTAATGTGAGCACCTATTATTTATTAACTTCACATTATAAGAGAAGTTAGCAAGTGTTAATCACCCACATGCGATGAAAATTATCATCTTCTATAAATTGATCTTTCTTCTATGCTTATAAGGATTTTTAAAAGGAAATTTGTGCATTACTTGTTGTAGTATTTTTTTTAAAAAAATGGTGTGTTAGAAATTTATTGGTCTCTCATTGATGCAATTTCTCATGTCATGTTATTTTAAATAGATTAATGCAAGAAGTTATTTGTTGAAATTTCATAATTGTCTCCTCTTATTTTGGCTATGGTTTTGTGAGTTGAATATCTTTAGATGCATATTTTTTGCATTTTCTTCTAAAATTATGTTAGGTGGTTGTTCCTAAAGATGTTATAAAATATTGTGTTAAATGTTTTGTTTACCATAGTACCTTCCACATTCAATAGAGAAATATACACTAGTGTCAAGGATCTTTATGTAGAATTATGGGTTTGAACATGAATAACTTATTTTTGACATTAGCTCCACAAGATGTAGTCAAACATATGCGAATCACTTTAATTTTTTTTGCATCTCATAGTGTTTTGATACAATAGAACCTCATTTCTTGACTCTGTACCAACACATTGAAGGCATCAATCATCTCTCTCTAAATTATCCACAAATTTTTAAATACCACCTCATCTTGTTATGATTTATGCTTGGTTGTTGTCTAACACAAAATATTGCAAGGTAATTCATGTAATTCTCCCTCATCCTTGTATGTTTTTGTGATTTTCATTGCCTCATTAAATCCTCTACATGCCTCTTAATAGGATAACCAATATAGTCTAGTGATAGTAAAACTAGGTCTAGTATGTGTCATTAAGCTTAGTCTACAAAGTGGATACCCCTTCTGGTAATTATTTAAATTACTAGGTCTTCATAATAGTGACAAATTTTTTATTAAAATGAAAGGGAATACCCCTAAAGCCATGTTGGGGAAAAATTGAGGATGATAATTTTTACTTTATTTTTTGATGATACTTGGTATTCAAGTCCTAGATTTAGTTCAACATTATGCCAATCCAAGGCATAAGCTTATGAAATATGTATTGGTTTCTTTATCAAGGGTTGTAGGTTGTAAATTGAGTAGTATGAAACATGACTTAGTTTAACAAATAAATTATCAAAACTAAAAACCCATTTTATGAATTATCTTAAATCTACTACAAGAACTATAAAGTTATAGGAATAGTTTGCTACATGAACTATCTATCATAGGAATATCTTCTACAGAAACAATAAATGAAATTATAACTTATTCAAACTAACAAACAGAAAAATACTTAAAGAATAAACTATAAAATATTAATATATGTATGTTTATGTTACATATATCAACTCAAATCATAGGTTATTTATATCATATTTTAAAATAAATTCACAAAATAATAATTTATAATTATTTTTTCTATAAATCATATCTCACAAAAATTATATAAAACAAAAATTAAAGAGTAATTTGTGAAAATGAAGCCAAAAAACTGAAAAGAAAAACTATTATATGAATCAACCAAATACTCAAGGGTGCAGGTCAAATTTGATGTCTATTACTAATCAAGTGATGAGTATATAAAGGAATGGGAGATAACTACATCCCTAACCAAATCACCATCTAAGAAAGTGATTAAACTAGAAGGGTAAAACAAAAATTGTAAATGAAGGTAATTTTACACCAACACCCCCTTAAGCACAACTTATGTAGGTAAAAATATTAGGTCCCAACAATAAGTCTTGATAAAGTAATCAAGTATAATGCATCCTCATAAAGAAGAGGAGAAAAATTTGTGGGAAAAAACTCCCACCAAATGAGGGTAAAAGTATTCTCTCTAGCTCTCTAAAAGATGAGATAAACAAAAAACCTCATGTGAGGAAAAGTACACTCCATAAGAGAAAAGAAGAAAAAGAGAAACCATTCAACCCCCCTCAATGTAGAATATCTTATAAGTGATGGTAGATGGCCAACAATGAATGTTGAAGATGATACAAGATCGTCTAACAAAATTCCTCCCCTTAGGAAGAAATATAACCATAGAAGTAAGCAAGTTATCTTCACATTCCCAAAAAGAATACAAGGGAAGAAAAATCAATGATGATCCCTCCAAATACCCCTCAAAAGTATCCACACCAATGTCAGAATATGAAAAATGATGATGTAGAGAGGAAACAAGAGGGTCTGAAGATGATGCAACTCCATAGGAGATAACATAAAAGAGAATATGAATTTCCTCAATAATATCTTCGAAGTCTACAAGAAGACGAAGATGATGAATAGCCTCACCAAAACAACTTCAATATCTATCAAGTACTCATCCTAAGTAGCTATGTTTGGAAGATGATGAATAGATTGTTGTACTAAACTACTAGAAGCTCTTGAAGAATCAACACTAAAATGTGTAGATGCAACAATAGATGGAGGAGATGAAGTATCAATGTAGTATCAATGTATGTCAACCAAATAAATTAATCATCCCATGAAGATATGTTCATACAATATGGGGTAATATAACTCTTAGTATCTATGTGCATGAAATTATATTAATTTTTTTTTGAAATTACAATAAAAACCAAACAAACACAAAAATCCAAGCAACAATCGGATAAGGGAAAAAGAGAGCTCAAACCTTCATAGATTTTGATGAAAACTTGGTATGTCATAGCCCTCAATGCATAGATTTCCCTTGGATGATCAATTTGGATGTGTGCTCAATGGAATTTTAGAAGCATATCATTACTAAATTGCTCAAAGTTGTAAGATCCTCAAAAATGGCTAAATTTTTGGCATATGAAGTGAGGAAATATGGATGGAGGGATAGGATTGATTAGGGGATGATCAATGGCCAGGGATAGTTGAGACATCTCAACTCATGAGATGTTTCCAAGTGGAATCATGAGAGGAGATGTGAGGGAGATGATATCTCAAGCTCTAGGATTGTGACAAGTGTCACCATATGGGGGCTTGAGAGGAATATTGTACCTCAAAAGGTACCATGGGGATATGGATAGGATCAAGGTCATAAAGGCCTTGTTTGTCCTACATTTCCAATGTATGAAAAGGAGGGGTATAAAGGAATTTAAAATTCTTTTCGAGTAATTTTGGAAGAAAGCCCCACATGCCTAAAGTACATGGGGTTGGGTGAGGGGATAGGAAATAAATGGAAGAGGATTAGGTGAAGATTATGATTAAAGGTAGGAGATTAGTGGACAAGTGGGAAAAATTGGAGGAGGGGGCATTTGGAGAAAGAAAAGGAGAATTAAATAAATGGACATATTTATTAATTTATGGAAGAGAAGGGGGTGAAGATGAAGTGAGAAATTAAATTAATTGTTTATTTTAGGACTTTAGAAGAATTAGGGATAAATTAACAATATTAATTAAACAATAAATTATTTAATTAGTACAGATAAAGGGGGTTAGACAAAATAGGATAAAGTTGACCAAATGTAAGTGGTCAATTTTAGGTGTCTACATTTTTCCCTCTTCGAAATAAAATTAAAATAACAATGTTTTGAAAAATAAGAAAAATATTGTTGACTCGATAGAAGGAATAGATGTAAAAATGCCCTGACATGAAGGAAAAAAAGAGATGTAGAGGAAGTGAATGATGCCCGATTGAGAGGATAGATAGGAAAAAGGGTCCTGGGAAACCTCTTGAAAGATAGAAAATAGGTATAGTAGAATATCGACAAAGAAAAATAGGAAGAATGGTGAAGGAACAAAAGAAAATGAAGAAGTAGGGAAGAAGTGGGAGAGAAAATAGTCATTAGGGTTTGTTATGAATAACAATTAGGGACTAATTATTATTTATTTTCACCTAATTACCTAAGATATTGAGTGAAGACCTAAGTGACAAAATGAAACGTGGATGATTTTATGTACACTACATAGACTGAGTCAAACAACTAGTGTGACGAGGAGGGTGAGGTGGCCAAGTACGCTATCTCAAATTTCTTTAGGACTTTATGTTTTAGCATTATTATAAGGTGAAATTATATAAGGGGTTAGGTCCACCCAAATCAATAGGGTAGATTCTCCCAAGAATGAAGGACAAGAGGATGCACCTCAATTTGGGTGGATATGTCGAAACTAAGGTGGATGGTCTAAGGGGAGGATCTACCAGAGAGTAGGTAGATGCATTGTAAACAAGTGAATCTTCCAGAGGAGAGGAAAATATACCCAAGGGACCTGAATCTATATAGGATGGGCAGATGTGTCATAAAGAGGCAAAACCACTAGAGGAGAACTAGATCTACCCAAAGGGAAAATGTATTAGGAGGGGTGGATATGTTGAAAGGGAACATCCATAGAGAAAATATGGATGCATCATGAACAAAAATATCTACTAGAGGATATGTGGATATGCCTAAAGGGAGGATCCACAAAAGATAGGTGAATTCTCCAAAGGATAGATCCACCAAAAGAGTTAGAAGAAAAAATGATGAAAAAAGAAAAGATAGAAAACAAACATGTAGGTTAGATGGGTGCAAGTCATGATGAGTCTAAAGATGTGAGAGAAATGATCAATAGTTTTGTATCTGATCACACAATTTGACATGGATGATTAGGCATGCCTCGATGCATGTGGATTAGGGAATGTGGCATGAATTTTGACTACCCATGCACATAGACCACTATTGATAGCTTTGATGAAGAGATGGCGATCTGACACCAATACATTTCATCTCTCATAAAGGGAGATGTTTATTAGCCTAGTGGACATCTAGATGATACTTAGGTTTCCCATTAGGGGCCCATGAGTTTTGGCATTGAGAATAGTGGTACCAAAACTACTATAGAGGATATTAGGCATGACAAATGTGCCTACTAGATGGATGTCACTTGAAATTGATAGATATTGTGACTCAGTGCTCGGTGTGGCACTATACATGGGCAGGTTGATTAGTGAGGTACTCCTGCCAGATAGGAGTGATCACTTTTTAGCCTAACATTAAGAGAGGTGGTGTCGGGGATGTTAGATTAGTAGAGGAGGTATGCCTGGGGATCATGCATTTTCACATAGCTATACAAAGACCTTCACATGGTGTGCTATAGGGGAGGGAAGAGCTTGAAACATCACACGTCTTTAGATATGGGCATGGGAGCACTTCAATATGACATGTATAATAGAGGAAATATTAGAGAGAGATCTTGAGGATCTAATAGTTTTTCAATTGGAGAGGGGGTTTGTGGTACCAAGAGGTATGCAATTTGGCCTATTAGAGAAGGGTGTTAGATAAGGTGGAGGGAGAGATTATATGGAGGCCATACAGGGGAGATGAGGGGTGGGTAGAGGATGATTATTGGTCAACATATATGTTCAATTTCTATTATATTATAATGAGATATCTCATTGAGAGATATCGACTAGATAGGGTCACACAATGGTTCAGGTGGTGCAATATATCGTCAAGGGTCCACATAGATTTGCATAGTTGTCTTAGGAGATAGGGGAGTGGGAGTCATAAATAGCCCAATGAGTGGTAGTGCACTCATGGTGACATGTCGAGGAGGTATTATGTGACATGCATGGGGGTATTGATGACCCTAAGACCACACAATGATACATCATGTTGTGGGAGATACAATGACCAGTGCCTATGGTTCTAGCCAAAGGATTAAAAATAGTAGGGAGGATGGAGGTAGCTATTGAGGAGGTGAGGAGGAGTAGGAGGAAAAGGATCAACCAGAGTGAGCAACATGAGGGAGATGACATTATCATCAAGGAGGTTGTGGAGGAGGAGGTGACTTCAACTAGTAGTAGGGAGAAGAGAGGAGATGGAGAGGAGGTGGAGTGGGGGGAGAGGATGGATGTAGATGATGAGGGGAGGATATCATTGAGAATGCCTCTTTTGGAGGATGTGACACAACCTTGATAGAGTGGAGAGGATGAGGGGAAGGACTTAAAGAGTAGGTTGGGAAAAGCAAAGAGTCGAGTGTTTGCTCTACAGGGATAGTTGTAGCAGGCATAGGAGAATCTGGCCATGGTGATGATGGAGAGGGATAGCCTCTAGGAGGAGTGGTATGGACTACAGGCTCGAGTGGACACCCTATAATGAGAGGTACAAATATTGACCTCAGAGGGGGACAAACTTCACGTAGCTTGAGATGCTTGGGACCTGGAGAGGTCCAGGTTACAGAGTGATAGAGATAGATATACATATCAGAGACATAGTGTCAAGATGTAGGGATGAGGGGCAAGGATGGCCAATCTATCCTACCAGTTTTCACAGGTGAGAGAAGAGGATTACTACTACCAAAAATTATACTTTGGCATAGTTCTAGTAGCGGAGAGGGGTTTGAGCTTCTCGGATGTCGAGAGCTCGAGGAGTGGGTCCCGATCACCGTGGTCAAGATTTGGTAGCAGTGGGTTGATGGGACCATCAAGGGGAGGTGGAGGAAGAACAACATCAGGAGGGGTGCCACCATCCCCTATAGACTCATATACAGGGAGTGATAGTTAGATGAGATGGAGATGAGGTGGTAGTTTTAGGTTGATACATAGGTTTTGGAAATTTTTTGATGAGCCATTTTGTACAAGCAGTGAGATGATGTATTTATTCATGACATTGATCCATGATATATCTAGGTGATGTATATGATATACTTCATTATGATTTAAGGAAATTTGATGTATTATGTTGGACACTTGTTTATGATGGACTTTGATATGATTTATGGACATTAATTTATGTTATATGGCTGGATAATGTACATGATGCAATGTGATTGTATGTATGTGTGATTAGGTGTTATGATGATGTATATAATATGATTTGATATGTCATACTAACGCGCTGTGATGCAGGATGTGGTTATATGTATGTTATGTGGATGTTACACATACTAATATGTGTGATGCAAGGTGGATATTCATGTATGTTTATGTGAATTCTAATGATATTGTGAGGATTTACTATACTTATTGATGATATGCAATGACAATGAATTCATTTGATTTTTGGATGTATTTGATTATTGATGATATGTGATGCAACTAAATATAATGGATGAACCTAATTGTATAATGATACTACATGACGGACTTAAATGATTAAACAATGCAATGCAACCTAAATAGGAAAAAATGTTTAGAATAATGAATCCTAAACAACTTAATACAATCTAATGATAATGAAAATGAGAGAAGATGCTTAGAATAACAAATTCTAAACAAATTAATGCAGTCTAAATGATAATGAAAGTGATAAAATATGCTTAGAATAGTAAATTATAAACAACTTAATGCAATCTAAATGATAATGAAAGTGATAAAATATGCTTAGAAGAACAATTTATAAACAACTTAATGCAATGGATATGATAATGAAAATGAGAAAAGATGCTTAGAATAAAAAATTCTAAACAACTTAATGCAATGGATATGATAATGAAAATGATAAATGATGGGTGAATGATAGGTGGAAACCATAGTATATCGACCAATTATAAGACAACCCAATAGGAAAAGCTGAAGAGGGACAAATTTTCATATTCAAAACCCAATGATTAGGAAAAGGATTATGGCAATGAATATGAGGGATAGATTGATAGGGATAGAGGATGATAGGATGAGAGACAAAATTGAGTAATTTAGTATGATATATTAGATTGATATGTAGTGAGAACCTAATTTTATTTAGCATGGGATACTATATACCAAGGTATGAGAAACCAAGGCAACTTTCGTATTGTATGTGTAGCACTAATGCAAAAAACACTCAGGCTAGTCCAACGTCCTAAAAAGTTACAAAGGGATTTTGTGAGGACGATGTTGGAAAACCACAAGCACAAAAGGATGCCCCAATGTAACACAATATTGTAATAGATCTTGGTGGCTACAACATAAGAGAAATCAAAAAACACAACAAACAAAAATCCAAGACTTTCCCCTATTTCTACTTGTGAAAGCACACCATGATATGATGGATTATGGTGACCTCAACTAGGTAGAGTAGGATGGTCAAAGAAAGATAAACAAAAGATTCAAAAGCACCCAAAAATAACAAGAGACCTAAAATATCATTTTCCATGAGGACAATGAGTGAATTGATGTGGTCAAATATGAGGAACGATATATCCTATAAAGACCAAAGATGGATGGGGTAGAACTCTAGGATTCCTATGACAAGGGATGGTCAAGATACTTGGAACCAAAGGGGGTGAATGAATTTTGTTGAAGCACCAGCTTGATAGGGGATCTTGGTGACACAACAAACACAGGGATGAGACCTAATGATAGGTATGTACAATGATGGAC
Organism: Sequoia sempervirens; assembly: GCA_007258455.2. Taxonomy (NCBI): domain Eukaryota; kingdom Viridiplantae; phylum Streptophyta; class Pinopsida; order Cupressales; family Cupressaceae; genus Sequoia; species Sequoia sempervirens. The sequence goes on along the minus strand of VDFB02000014.1, from coordinate 894,635 downwards.
CTAGATGTTGACACAAAACAGACCTTGTATACACTATATACAATTGTTGACAGCTAGAAAAATCCTAATTGATAAAATAACTTCAAGGATATAGAGTGCATTAGGATCCATGAGGTGCACTTTAGAATAAATGAATAAAGATCAAGAATTGGGATAGTAAATTTGACTCTGCAGATGCTCAACCAATATATACCATAAGATGGATGGGGGGGTTATGGCTATGGTGCAGATGTAAATGAATATTATGTAGAGGATATGAGAGGTAAGCAGATTTATGAAGGCACATGGAAAAGGGTAGATGAGGTGGATAATGATTCTTCCCCTTGCAAATGACACCTATTGCTAGGTTTTCACCAAATGTACATGCCCAAGGTGTCACTACGGGTGGTTTTCACCATAGGACGACTTATTTCTCTTTTACTATTCTTTTTTTTTTCTTTTCTGATTTTTTGATTTTTTTTTTTTGATTTTTTGAATTCTTTTCTTTTTTGATTTTTTGATTTTTTCTCTTTGTATTTTTTGATTTTTCTTCTCTTTGGATTTTTTGATTTTGAAAGGTGGGATAACTTAGATGATTTAAGAATAGAACCTTTTGAGGTAGATGATGTTAATTGGTTCATACAAAGATTCACCATTAAGAGTAGCCAATTGATATGCCCCCAAACTGTACTTTGTTGTAATGACATAAGGACCCAACCAGTTAGCTTCAAAATTTCCTTTCTTGTCTCGGTCATGTTGGGTCCATTGATTCTATTTAAGAACAAGATCACCAAGTTAGAATTAGTGAGCTTTGATCTTTTTATTATGTCTTTTTAGTAACCTATTCCGATAATCTTGAAGATGGTTATAGGCATTGAGGAAACATTCATCCAAAAGATCTAATTGACTTAAACATGCAACCCAATATTCCTCATCATTGATGATATTATTCAATGAGATGCATAGAGATGGGAGTTTTAATTCTATCACCAAGATATCTTTGGCACTATAGACTAGAGAATATGGAGTTGTACCAGTAGGGGTATGAATGCTTGTGTGGTAAGCCCAAAGGGTGGGATCTAGGTGGATATGTCAATCACAACCAATGTCATTGAAAAATTTCTTAAGGATTTTGATTAAGGTTTTATTAGTTGCCTCATCTTGTCCATTACCTTGAGGGTTATATGGAGTGGAACAACGATGTTGAATGTGGAATTACTCACAAAGTTGGCATAGATGTTGGTTTTTGAAGGGTTTTCCATTGTCAACAATAATAGCAAAGGGGATACCATATCGACAAATGATATAATATATGATGAATTTGGAAATTTGGAGGCTAGTGATGAGTGTGAGAGGGATGGCTTCCACCCATTTAGTAAAATATTTAATGGCAATGATGATGAAGGTATGTCCATTGGACGAGGGGGATGTATTTTTCCAACTAAATCAAGACCCCATTGTTTGAGATGCTTCATGTTCCATAGTAGGCCAATAATAGCCTATTCAAAGAAGCTTCTTTGCAAGGACCATGCCACTTGTGTGAGCCCTGCAAATACCACTATGCACTTAATTTAATGCCAAATTGGATTTTGTAGTGTTTAAACATCACAACAAGGATCCATCTTATCCCCTACGATTTAAGGTATCTCTGAGAATTGTGTAATAGGATGAACATTGGATGAATGATTAATGTTGTTGGAGAGTGGGGTTATGTGGTAAGATTTTATCATGGGATAAGGTGTATGTTTCATGATACCAGGGAGATTGGGGACCAACAATTTCACACACCATTTTTTTCGTATTCAAGAGATAATAGGTAGGCATCAAAATTTGTTCAACTAAGGATTCACATTCATAGCTATCACGAGGAATGTCCAACAAGGAACCAATAGTATCCATTGCATTAGCTACTTTTATTTGAGGATGAGGGACCTATTCAAACTAGATGTAGCCAAAACACTTCTTGAAATCATCGACCATGTATTTATATAGAAGAAACTTATCATCCTAAGTTTGAAATTTATTATTGACCTATTTGATGATGAGTTGAGAGTCACCATAAACATGTAGCTAACTAATATTCCATTGAACTAGTATCTTCAAATAACTGATGAGAGCCTCATATTTTGCAATATTTTTCATGCATAGGAAGGATAATCTAAATGACTTAGGTATAAAATCACTTTGAGGGGTGACAAAGATAACACCTACACCTAATCCATGTTGAGTAAATAAACCATCAAAATATAACTTCCACAGAGCCTATTCAATGATAGTGAAGATGAATTCATCTAGAAATTATATCATGAATGAATAGGTATCTACCAAAGGAGTATCTGCTAGCTGATCAACGATAACTTGAAATTTTATTGCTTTTCTATCAATATAATCAATATCAAACTCATTGAGAAGCATGACCTATTTAGCCATATGGCTTTCCAAAGATGTTTGTGATAATAGATATTTAAGGGGGTCAACTTTAGAAATGAGTTTGGTTGAATGATTGAGCATGTACTGCTTGAGATTTTGGGAGTTGAATACCATTTTTAAGCATGCATTTTTCCATAGGTGTATAACTAAGTTCATAATCGACAAGTGTGTGACTGATATAGTACACTGTTCTTTCTTTCCCATTTTCATCACATTGTTTAAAAAGTGCCCCTAGTGCAATTGAAGTTGCTGAAATGTATAGCAATAATGGTTTTTCAGATATAGGAGGCATAATAGGTGGATTATCCAAATATTATTTTATCTTGTTGAAGCCTTATTGACATGAATTATCCCATTTAAATGTGGTTTCTTTGCAAAGAAGATGATTGAAAGGTTGAAATTTATCTACAAGCTAAGTGATGAACTTGTAGATGGATTGCAATTTTCCTTCTAAGCTTCTCAATTGCTTAAGTTTTTTTGGAGGAGGAATATTCATAATTGATTTAAATTTAGCAGGATCAACCTCAATGCCTCTCCTATATATTATGAAACCCATTATTTTTCCTGATGTGATACTAAAGAAACACTCCTTTCGGTTGAGCTACAATTGATATTGCTCCAATCGAGCAAATATTCATTCAATAATGATATGTTCTTCTCTAGTATTTGATTTAGCCAAAAAATGACCCACATAGTCTTCCATAATGATGTGGATGAGTTTATGGAAGATGAGTGTCATGGCATGTTGATAGGTGGCGCCAACATTCTTCAAACTAAAGGGCATGACTTGGTAGTAGAAAGTTCCCCATGGAGTTGTAAAATTCATTTTGTGCTGATCCTCTATTGCAATGTAGATTTGGTTATAGCCGAAGATGTCATCCATTAATAAAAGCATAGCATGACCCATCATCAAATCCACAAGTATGTCAATATTATGAATTAGGAAATTATCTTTCAGGTAAGCTTTGTTTAGATCTCTAAAATTAGTACAAATGCACATCCCCCCTAGTCAGCTTGGAAACAACAACAATTTTGGAGATCTAATCAAAATAATCAATGGGTCAAATGAAACCAAGTTCCAATAGCTTTTCTAGCTCAATCTTGACCAACAATACAACTTGAGGATGCATTTTGTGAAGTTTTTTCTTGACGGATTTGACATCTAGATTATTTACTAGGTGGTGAACCACTAATACATGATAAAGTCCCAAAATATTTGAATAAAACCATGCAAAGCTAATAGAACCTCTTTCAATAATTATAGAAAGTATTTGATACTCATCTGCTGACAAAGAGGTTGCCACATATGTGATTCATGGTTTAGTTTCAATGCCCAAGTTGATCTCTTTAGTCTCTTTTATCAAAATGGAATACTTCTTCCATTATTGTATATCCACGCGGGCAAGATGAATGTCCTAATCCTCTAATTCCTCAAGGAGGTTTTCATCAGAGAATACACCCTTTCGTTTCACATTTTGATGTAGAGAAGGACACACAACATAAAAAATAGACCCAAAAGGCAAATCATTCTTGCATGTTCTTCATAGTTGCACCTAAGTGTACCTTCATTGCTTCTAACACAAGGATTCATTTAAAAATTTGGTTCAACACCCCTTTGAAAAATTTAGAGACCATAACAAACCTATCTAGTGACTTTAAGGGCTATGAATAGCTCAATGTGGTGATACACAATACAATCCTTCATGAGAGCTACAACCATGCATTGTTCAATTCAGGAAAAATGACTTCAATGGGTTAAGGGAGACCAAAAAGAGCTTTTAATCCTTAATACAGACTTGGGAGACCTTTCATAAACATCCTAAACATGATTTCCATGGGTTTTCAAATGCATAGATGCAATCTAGAGTCCTGCATGCTTGAACAACAATAATTCCTTAACTGTCTTAACACAATCCTCTTGGGATAGTCAAAACAAGACTTAAAACAACCTTCCAAAACATTAAAAATCATTGATATTGTTCTAAAAACTCCTTAAAATAATTATTCAAAATTTATCCCAACCAACCTTAGTGAACCATGCAAGGGTTTTAGCTACAAGCACAAAGTAGAGGATTTTTCACTGTTTTTATGCTTCGGGACAAAAAACTGTCCATGTTTTCTCCCTCACACGTGCAACCTAGAACCCAAAAAATTGCAAGGTCAATCATCATGCTAAAACATATTTTTTCTCAAGGTTTCATTAAATTTGCACAGTAGAAGCTGGAGATATCACATTTTAAAGGCTTACTACTTGCCCTAGCTAGGGTTTTGAGCAGTTTTAGAAAAATTGCTATAACTTTCTTATAACTCAATGAAATCAAGTGCTACAAAGACAAAAAAAATAGATTCATAAGAATACACATTCCAATTGATTTCAACCCAATATTTGGACCATACAAGTCGTACTAGAGGACAAAAAATGACTGCAACGTTGGAAAATCATAGAAAAAAAAAGGTTTTAGTAAAAATGCCATAACTTTCAAAATATGCAACAAAACTCGATGCCACAAAAACAAAAACAAACTAAATTCACATCCCCACACTATTAAATCACTTTAATACCCATACATAGGCTTTAAAACCCATACAAGATGACATAAAATGTTGTAACTTAGAAAAATCACTGTAAAAGCTTGCTTGTATTCATCAAAACACCAAAAATCAACTCCTCCTTGTGTTCGACCATGCACACCTTATACATGAATTTTCCAATAGTTACAAATGTTTCACAACTTGGTTTTAATGTTTCCTTGATTTTATGCCACTTACCCAAAAGTTGCATGGCCATTTTTAGTAACTTTGACAATTTTGAACAGTTTTGGCAACTTTTAAACCCATGCCTCATAACTCACCAAAAATGGATTAAATACATTAAAAATGGTCATAAATGACCTTATCAGCCCTTGAAACCAATTAATCACCTAAAAAACCAAAAAGTACAAAATTATTTAAGCAAAAATGAAACTTTAGGTGCCCCTGCACCATACACCCAAGGGGAAGAAAACTCAAGTCCCACTTGAGTGTAGGTATTTTTTTTCTTCCTATTCTTCCAATTCTTTTGCACTATTGCCTTGATGTCTTCTTGGATTTTTCTACATGTCTTCAACTTGTTTTCTCTAGGTTGACTTCTCAGCTCCTTTTCTTCTTTCGTCCTTGTCCTTTTTTTGGCATCCTCCTTTGAACTTGATCTCTTCCAAGAGCCCGCTTCTCAATGATTTTGATCTCCTTGTTGAACAAACCTGTACATACATAGTCCAATGAAAGATTAGAAATAAAATATTAAGACCTTGAGGTCTCCTCCTTGTCTCCTTGCACCATACACTCCACTTCAACACTCAAGAGATCCCCCATGTGTGCTATGGTTGTCTTAGGATTGAAATTGTCCTCTAAGGATCTCCTTTGATAAATAACATCTTCTAACACTTCCATCATAGTTGTTAATTGCTCTTGAATTTCATACACAAAGTAGTGTCGCTCTTTTCCCAAACTTGCCATCTTCCAAAGGATGTGATCAATCTCTGTATATGGACTAAATACTTTGTGTTGCACTTCAGGGCTGCATTCATCATTGAAATTTTTAGTCTGTCCTACTGCTACAAACAACTTATCATACATATCCATTTCTTCCAATAATAAAGCATCCAATTCATCATGCATGTCATTAAAAACATATTATTTATTCATCAACCTTTCACTATCGAAAACATAATACAATATGCATTCACCAAGTATCTCACCTTCCTTAGGATGACACATTATTCTATCTTTTTCACTTAAGATTTCTTCTTCATTTACTGTTATGCTTGCATTTACACACTCAAATCTTTCATGAATTTCAAAACAATGAGACTTACTTGCCTCCACATCTCTTTCCTTGGATGGTTTGTCAAGTACTTTCAGCCACCTTCTTAATCTGTTAGCTTCCTACTACTTCCTTCTCTTTTCCATCATTTACTTAAGAGGCTACTCCACCTTTTTCTTAATCTCTATGAAGAATCAATGTGATCTTATTCCCTGCAGTAACTCCCGTATGATTTCCAACTTGTCCAAACTCTCTTATCTCTTTTATCTCTGCTTCAACATCGCGTTGTGGTTTGGGTTGGTTCCTTTTCCTTATCTCTTCCATAAGCTTCATCAGTGTAAGCAATTATTCTAGTTCCATCTTTCCACCTCACTCGAGTCTTTTTCACCTCAATCTTTTGGAAACTCCACCTCACCTGAGTCTTTTTCACCTCAGTATTTTGACAACTTCTCTTTTGAACATCACTTGTACTCTTCTCCTTCCTTCAAGCCTATCTAGGCTTCTCCTACCTGAACCACCCACACAACTTGCCACACAATGCACACCTTGAAAACTGATCAAAACAACAAAACTATTACATCCTCTTGTAGCTTTCACTTAGTTATTCCTACCATCCATATCTTTTGTGCTCTGATACCAATTTGATGTAGAGGAAGGTCTTGAGCAACTCAGTAACATACCCAAGAGGTAGGGTTCTCAAAGCTCAACTCCATTTTTCTTGCTCTTAAAATTAATTTCAAGGATACTAACAAGGGATTTTTAGAAAGACTTGATTTAAATACTTTGAGACAGTGCTCATGCATGGTAGATCTGTCATGGGTTCAACAACTTTGGATACAATTCAAATGAGGTGACAAACAACAACTACCAAGGAAACTACACCTTGCATTGATCAACTAAATAAAATGGTTTCAATGTAACACAAAAGCAACCATTGGAGAACATTCAAACCACAAAGTAGGCTTGGGAGACCTCTTTCAGACATTCAAGAGTTGATTCATAAAGAATATAACCCTAGTTCCATGCACAAACCCCAACTTGATTTGATTCCCATGCTTTCCTTATGGCTGTCTAACAGTTCACTTGGGACAGTCAAAACTAAGCATGTAAAAACCTTTTGAAAATACTCCAAAAATATTGATTCAGGTCTAAGAGACCTCTAAAGTCATTTCCTAACCCTTACCAATGCCAACCCCTATGAAGAAAATGCAAGGATTTACACAAACACCACAGTGCAAGGGTTTTACACTATTTATTTTTGAGCTAATTTAGAGCAGACTAGTGAATTTTTCTTCCCAACACGTGCATAATAGGAACTACAACCTTGAAAATCTTAAAGAATATACAAATAAAATTTTTTGGGTGAGTTTTTAGCATTTTTTAACAGTGGAATCAAAAGATATCACATTTTGAAGGCTTACTACTTGCCCTAGCTAGGGTTTTGAGTAGTTTCAAGTGCTACAAAGACAAAAATAAATTAGATTCATAAGACTACACATTCCAATCAATTTCAACCCAAGATTTGGACTGTGCAAGCCGTACTAGAGGACAAAAAATGACTGCAACATTGGAAAATCACAGAAAAAAAATAGTTTTAGTAAAAATGCCATAACTTTTAAAATATGTAATGAAACTTGATGCCACAAAAACAAAAACAAACTAGATTCACATCCCACACTTTTCAATCACTTTCAAACACATACTTAGGTTGTAAAACCCATATAAGATGACATAAAATGCTACAACTTAGAAAAATCATTGTAAAAGCTTGCTTGTATTCATCAAAACACCAAAAATCAACTCCTCCTTCTTGCATTCGACCGTGTACACCTTATAAATTCCTTTTCCAATAGTTACAAACATTTCCCAACTTGTTTTTAATGTTTCCTTGATTTTATGCCACTTGCCCAAAAGTTGCATGGCCATTTTTAGCAACTTTGACAATTTTGAGCAATTTTGGCAACTTTTAAACCCATGCCTCATAACTCACCAAAAATGGATTAAATAAATTGAAAATGGTCATAAATGACCTTATTATCCCTTTAAACCCATTAACCACCTAAAAAACTTAAAAATACAAAACTGAAGCAAAAATGGAACTTTAGGTGCCCCCACACCACATTTGATAGGTCTAGAAGTGCCTCAGGGAGGTTTTCACCAAAAGGCCTTAGATTATTTTCTTGATTTTTACTTTTGCGATTAAGGAGTTCATATTCCCTAAAATAGGCCTGTTGATAAAGTGAGTAGACAAAGCCTGATCTATGATCCCCATGAGGTATACCATCACACAAACCTATGAACTCAAAAAATGCTTCATCATTTTGAAATAATGTTAAGGTGTGCAGATCCATGTTGATCCTAATCAATGAGTTTGGGGTGACAAAGTGGAAGGTCAATGACAAGGATGGTTGTGGAAAAGAGGGAGGAGACATTCAGATCATCATAGGAGAGTTTAATGACTTCGTTTGTGATATCTTCAATAGGAACATAATCTAAAGTGACATTCTTATAAGTACTTGGTGATATAGAGGGCTTCTTTTTCTTAGAATTGTTAACTTATTTTAATATTTATATTTAAATAAGTTTATCAACGGTGATTTGATAATCTATGTCACACTCCTTGAGTTTGAAAACCATCAAATAAACCTTAAGTCTTAAATATATCCAAAAAAAAAGTTCACCAAAAATAGGAAAAAAGATTTATTTTGTTTCTTTTGAAGATTTCAAACTCTTTCCACATAGCAAGTAGAGGTCTAAAACATTAGGGTTTCTTGTTGAAATTTGTTGAATAAGTCCAAGATCTAGTTTCACCATGTTGTAGAGAGGGCCTAAAATTTTATAGGGCACATTGTGTTTGTTCTGTATAAACCTCTTTTGTTGGCATTGGAAAGAAGCACCTGTTTGTTCAAAATTTATCCATGTTGCAGAGATTTAGAGGGTATTCATGGAAATTTGTAATGGTTTTTAAGATCCATTCTCCATCCTTGGTGTAGAATACAACATTTTGGTTTCATACTTCTATCTACATTATAACCCACATTATTGAATTTGCTTATTTTTTGCTACATTATGACAATTTTTCCTAACCAATCAGAGGGATGATACTAAAGTTATTGATGAACCCCTTTATGCTCACTTTCTTATTGATACTAGATTAGAGAGGGTATGAAATAAAAATCATAAAAGTAGTCCTCATATTGCTATAGTCTCATGAAGAAGAAAAGATAACAACAAATAGTTCATATTGTTGGAGGATGTCTTGGTACTATAGTGATGGCAACAACAACACAAAGGAGTATTAGTGACACAAACTTCAGTAGCAAGGAAAAGTGTATTATGTTGGAAATAGGCATTGTCATTGATGCCAACTCAATAAGAGTTATCATTGATATCATATGTGTATGTTGAAGAATGTACACACTCTAAAGATAGTTATTATAATGTTATATCAGTTGGTACAACTCTATAGGGAATTATAAGGATGAAATGTATTCAAAGTGTGATGTGGAGGATGATATACATGTCTTGATGAGTCTACAACATGTCTACATTGATATCATTTTAGGTTGATGTACCACAGACATAAATAAGGTGCAAAAGTTTCACTAAATCATTCATAGTGTAAACTCCAAGGTAGAGTCATGGTTTTCTGGATTGCATCCTTTCGATGAGAAAGATTTAGTCCTACGATTCAAATTATATTTTGGTCAAGCTATGAAGGTCCAATATCCAAGAAATCAAGTCATCACACCTTCTACACTGTGAGTTAAAAGTAACATTATTCCGATCTGCACTCTAACAATATAATGTGTTGACAATGGTGCATGTAGATACTCCATATTCCTCCAAAAGAAAAGCATTGGCCTTGCAATTTTGTAGACATGATCAATAATGTTAAATGTACATGATTGAGGAGCTTCAAGTGTTTTGGTGTTCCACAAGATCAATTTTTGAATAAAAATATATTACCGTTTATCCAGAATGCTCTATTCCTATATATTCAGTGGGTGTCTCCTCTTGTGCCAGCATATGATCAATTTCTTTAGGATAAGGTTGAGTGATATTGTGCATGAACTAAAATTCTTGCATCTTGATCCACATGTTGGTTTTGGTTTCTCCCTAGTCGTGTAAAGCCGAATAGTGACAATATTGATGGTATTGATACTATTTAGGCTCACATGACTTGTTTCCTTCATCTACGTTTGATCCTAATCTAATAATATTGCTTTGGAGAATGTGTTGTGATGTATTTGGGTCTTGAAATAGTGTATGATGATCCACAACTAAATCCTTTTGTTTTGGATTTTTTTTGGAGTCGACCTATGCAATATCAATTATTTCATCAATGATCATCTTGGAGCCAACTTAATTGAAGTTTTATGTTATTACAGAGGATATTTATATAAGGAAAAATAATTTGTGAAAGGGAGTGTGTGCATTGAAGACATGTTAAGTAGAATATTGAAAATGAAGTTTGAAAAATCTGTGTAATTATGTGATTGAGCAAAAAAGGGACTACAACATCAGCATAAGTCAGATGCTTCTTCTACAAAAGTTCAAGTTACATTTTTTATTATAATCTCTTTTATCCCACTCTAAGACAATGAGTCTCATTAGGTCATTTTGTATCTTTCTCTAAGGTTGTACATCTTAGTTTGCAAGTCCATTGATCCAGGTGGATTTTTCACCAAAAATTGAAGTGATTCAAATGCTCTAGAAAATGGTACCAGGTCGAAGTACTCAGTGAAATGAACCCAACACAACTTGAACAGAGCCAAAAGGAGCTCATATGCTCAAGTTATGCTTAGTCAAAGTTAGCTCAAACTGGGTACAGAGGCTAGTCAGAAAGGAAAAAAATCATCTCAAAATTGTTCAAATTCAACATCATGATGAAGAGATCATCGCCACAAATCTAACACTATTTGTTTCATAAAAAATAGAGCTTGTAGGAAAAAGTTATGCCAAGTCAAAGTTTCAGTCAAAATGGGTTGACCATGCTGACGTCAGCAGGTGACATGGCAGCCCATGATGACATGGACGAATTAGGGGTTGACACATGGCAGGTCATGCATATGTGGATGCTGACTATATAGAAAGGATGTGAACCAATAGAAACTTGACACGTGTCATGGTCAACAAATGAAATTATGCCATGTGGCATCACATAGGGGGCTCCGACGTCAGTTAGTTCAACTATTTTCCAAAATTATTTATGGTGGGGGTCGAACTCCCAACCTCCAAGTTTCTACTAACCACTCCTACCAATCCACCACAAATCTAGCAATAGTCTATAAAGGGCATCAGTTACTTTTATAGAATAATAAATGCTATAAGAGGAGGGCGGCGGTTTTGAACCGCCGACCCCTCATCCCCAAAGCTTCTCAACTATCCAACAAGATCGCGCCAACTTTAAGGAGTAAATTAGCCAAATATGTATAAAGTGAAAGCCAAATCTCCCTATATTTACATATTTAACCCCTAAAATAATATATTTAAAGATTATTGAGATTATTAAAGGGATTTTTAGGAGATTTGGAGGATATTTTAAGGGGATTATTAAAGATCTAATATTATAAATGGGAGATATAGAAGATTTATAAAATCATTTGGTTTTAGGCCAAATTGGGAAAATTTTGTGTATAAAAAGGGGGTATGGGCTTGTGAGAGTCAGTGAGGAATGTTGAGAAAAATTCCTATGTGATAGTGAGTAGTTGTAATTTGTGCAGTGAGAGGCTTTATGCTAATTTTCTTGTACTTGAAGGAGAAGAGCTATTTGTAATCTCATTATTAGGGATATGTGAAGAGACTTTGCTAAAGTTGCAGCCTTGTTATTTTTTTTTGGAGCATAATCAAGGATTGGTCACTCTGTTGGAGAGGGACCTAGAGATGTAGCCATCTTGGCGAACTCTGTTATCAACTTGTGTTTTGTCTTCTCTCTCTTTTCTCTATTCTGTTAATTTCTTCACTTTAATATGGTTGTGTTAATTTAATCATTTCAATTATGTTTTTAAAAATGTTAATTAAATCATTGTAATAAGTTATTATTTATGTGCAACAATCTTAGATCCTAACTTCAGATCAATTGGTATCAGAGCTTGTTGTGACTAGTGTTTGTAGAGATGAATGATAACGAGATCAAAGAGCCAACGAGGTGAAGGCACACTTGCAACATATAATCCTGAGATCAGGAAGCAAAATTCCTTTGCATAAAAAATGTTAGAGATTGAAATTGAACATGAAACCCTAGAGCTCGATTAAAGAGGCTTTCAGAAAGCATTCCTTGATATGAAGTCTGTGGTGGAGGTGCTCTACAAAGAAAGTCAAGATTGGAAGAAATCTGAAGAAGGCAATACATCGAAGTGGGAAGATTATGAAGATCACAAAGACAAGAAGAAACAATCAAGAGATGGTGAAGAACCTCTGAAATCCCCTCCATCTTCTCCTTCTTCTTCTTCTCCTTCTACTAATCCTTTTAAGAGCACATCTAAACCTGTTATTAAATTGGATGTAAAATTTGAGTTACCTAAGTACTGTGGGGAGTTAAATGCTGAAAAGTTAGATGATTGGATCTAGAAGGTAGAAGTGTATTGTAGGATTCAAGGCATAGTAAAAGATGCTTCTAGGATCCAGTTAGCTACTCTCTGGTTGGGAGGTACAACTCTCATCTAGTGGGAGAGTAGGACTCAGGTAGAAATTGCTTACCATGGTAATGTATGTATGACTTGGATGGAATTTTTTGCTGCCCTTAAAAAGCAATTTTACCCTTTAGGTTATATCCAACAATTGACAATGAATTGGAAAACCTTTAGGCAAGCTAAGGGCTAGTCTATCCAAGATTACACCCATGAGTTTAGGAAATGAGCTATTGCTTTGAATATCACATTGCATACTTAGGATACACTTCTTAAGTACATAGGTGGTTTGCATTCTTACCTAAGACATACTATTCTAAAGTTGAGTCCTAATAATATAGATGAAGTATCTATCCAAGCCACTCACTTAGAGTCGAGGGGTAAGAACATTTTCAGTGATAATTTCTCAAAGAAACCATCTAAGCCTGAGGGTAAGCCTAAGGGTAAAGGAAAATACAAAGGAAAAGGGAAGAAGAAAGCTATAGTGAAGAAGGAGGGTGCTAAGTCCACATACTCATATTGCAAGAAAGAGGGGCATGATAATTCAAGATGATGGAAGTTGCATCCTGATTTGAGGCCGAAAAGATATGGAGCCAACAAAGATAAACAAAAGACAACTACGGTGGTTAAACAAGATCTTGGATCTGATTTTGGAGATGAAACACAAATTGTTGCTGTTAGGATTGAAGGTAAAGGGAAAGTTATTATTCTCTCTTCTTATGCAAATTTTCTTAATGCAAGTACAAGTAAAGTATCATCTCCTCCTAAAGCTGATAAACAGCGAAATGAACTGTTTCACATTCGAGTTGTAACTAAGCACACTAAGATTGACACATTGTTTGATATGGGTTCTCAAGTCAACTTGATATCTGAAGTGGTTGTGAAGAAACTTAATCTAGCTACAACACCTCATCCAAAGCCTTATCTGCTTTTGGATGGGTTTGCAATGATGCTCAACTGCAAGTAACAAAACAATGTAAACTGTGATTTGCTATTACTACAAATTATGTTGATGAGGTAGAGGTAGATGTAGTCCCTTTGGATATTTGTGGTCTTTTGTTAGGGAGTCCTTATTTGTATGATAGAAAAGCAATCTTTTATAGGGGGGAGAATAAGTATCATCTCTTTAAGGATGGTAAAGAGTACATTATAAGGGCACATAAGATTAAGACTAATCTTGCACTAGTCAATACTGGTCAAATGAAAAGGTTAGTCAATGCCAGTAAGAACTTTGTACTAATGCTTGTAAAAGCCAAAGAGGATGATGTATCCGAGGCATTTAAGGGTTGTGATCCAAAACATAAAAATGAGTTGGTCAAAGTTGTATCTACCTATGATGACCTTTTTCAAGAACCAAAGGGATTTCCACCAAAGAGAGAGATCCAACATGAAATCCATTTGTAGCAGGACACACCTCTTCCAAACATCGACATGTACTGTTTATCTGTTATGCAGAATGAAGAGATTAAGAAGCAGGTTCAAGATTTGGTCAAGAAAGGGGTAACTCGTCCAAGTACCTCTCCTTGTGGCTCACCAATTGTATTGGTGCCAAAGAAGGATGGGTCATGGAGAATGTGCATTGACTATCGAGCTCTGAACAAGATAATGATAAAGAACAAGTATCCTCTTCCCTGCATTGATGACTTACTTGATCAATTAAAACATGATGTTTCTTTCACTAAGTTAAACTTGCGTAGTGGCTATCATAAAATAAGGATTGCAGAATATGACATTTGGAAGAAAAAATTTAAAACCAAACAAGGGTTGTACGAGTGGTTAGTCATGCCCTTTGGGCTTTGCAATGCGCCATCTACTTTCATGCGTGTCATGAATGGTGTTTTTTGTCCTTTTATTGATGAGTTTGTAATAGTCTATCTAGATGATATACTTGTATTTAGTCAAACTTGGGAAGAGCATGTTTTTTCATGTAAAGAAAGTTTTGATGTTTTGAGGAAAAAAAATTTATGTAAAGATGTTGAAATGCAAATTCACTAAGACATCCTTAGTGTAGGTCAATTGAAAGTAGACCTTGCAAAGGTTGAAGTTATTGTAAAATGGCCTAAGCTAAGTACTGTCACAAAAGTCAAAAGTTTCTTAGGTGCAGTTCAGTACTAGAGAAAGTTCATTGCCAACTTCTCTTACATCGCATCACCATTGCATGTGTTAACTGGTATGAAGAAAAAATTCCAATGGGGAGGACCTCAAAAAAAGTCGTTCAACACTTTGAAGGAAAATTTGAGCACAACACCAATTCTGGCTTTACCAGATTTATAGAAACCATTTGAGATCGAAACAGATGCAAGTGGGTTTTCCATGGGAGTAGTACTTATGCAAGGAGGTAAACCATTCTTCTATCACTCTGAAACCTTTACAGTTGGAGTAAGTAACTATTGGATGTTGTGTTTGTGTTTCTGATATGTGGTTGTCATTGATGTCAACACTATTAGCATTAATGCATTAGAAGTTGTATATGTCGAGGATATTGAGAAAATTGTAATAAAAAGAGCTACAGGTTGTTAGTGGTGAAGTGAAGTTCAGTCTATCAGTGAACTCAGTACGTTGTTGTTCAAATTTTGTGGACTAAAGGGTTTCCTATTGAGTATATCTAGTTTATCCACATTGAGTTTCAGAGATTTGCGTGAAGATTTGATCAAGTTATGAAGATTTGTATTTTGACAATTTTTATGTTACTTCAGTTTGTGTTCCTAAATAAAGATCATGTGATTTTAGTAAGTTCAGTTGTTGCAAATGCTTCTTTGGTGATTCATGATGTTTTTGGATATTTCTAGATCATGATCTATCTATGTTGCATGTCTGCATTGATCGTTGTGCTCGTGATCTGAGATTTTCTCTTGCGTGTTCATGTTTTTCATGTTCTTGGCCGACAAGGTGTTTGTAGCATGTTGTGGATCTTCGAGGAGTAATTAATTGAAGTGGTTCATGTTTGAGGATGTTATTTTCGGTCTTCACTATGTTGTGGTTGACCTTGGTTGATTCACATGAAAAATATTTATTGTTTTGGGCCGACTATTTATATTATTTTCGTTATTTTGTTGAAGCCGACTTATAACGATGTAATTTCTTGTTACAGATATATATAAGCGATTGCTTATATCATTTGAAGCAGTGGTGTGTGTGAATAATGTTCTAAATCATTTGAAGGTAGAGCAGAGAGTGAAGAAGAGTGAAGAAGTGTTCATGTGCTTAACTAGAACTGTAATTAGGCATTAGCAGATGTTATTTTTCTCAGTTCAAATTTGATGGATATAATCAAAATCTTTTCTGTAAGATAGCATGTCTTCCTTTTGTAATTGAGCAGTGATCTCTAGGTAGTGTGCCTGAATGCATATGCATTCCCCATTCATATTCCTTATACTTTTAACAAGGTATAATCTTTTGGACTGACCTCCACTATGGTTTTTCCCCTAATAGGGTTTCCACATAAAAATATTGGTGTTATGTGTGCTTTTGATGTGTTCGTGAATAAGGTTAATAAAGTTAAATAAGTTTAAAATTTCAAGTTAACTGATTCACCCCCCCTCTGAGTTGTTCGTCCTTGTGTTGCCAATAATTGGTATCAAAGTAGGTTCCTTGGAAAAATTTTAACAACTTGAGGTGATATGGGATGACGACTTATAAGAAGGATAGTCCTAGATTTGATAGAACAAATTATTCCTTGTGGAAGACTCAAATGGAGTGCCATCTGAGATGCATTGGTGAAGCTTACTGGCTCATTACAAGCAATAGGTATGTTATTCCACAGAATGGTCCTACTGCTACTACTGAGATTAGGGATGCTAAGTATAATATCAAGGCTAAGGAGGAATTGTTGAGTGCTTTGACTAATACTGAGATGACAAATGTGATGGATTTGAAAACTACTTATGAGATCTAGGAAAAGTTGGAGACCTTGTATGAAGGTGATGCTAATGTGAAGATTTCCAAGCTACACAGTCTAAAAGGGAAATATGAAAAGGTGAGAATGGGTGGTGATGAGAACATTACTACCTTCATGCAAAGAGTGAATGAACTTGTGTGTGGTATCAGATGTGCTGGTAGATAGATAGATGAATCAAAGATTGTTGCTAAAGCGCTTAGATCCTTTCCTAATTCTTACAAAGTCAAAGCTAGTGCTATTGAAGAGCTCCGGATTGTGACAAATGTTACTAGAGATATGTTGATTGGTAAGCTTACTGCTTTTGAGTTGAGTGAATTTGGTGATGCCCTTCCTAAGGTAGAATATGCATTCAAGGCCACTACTTTTGGAAGAGATAAATAGAGATATGATCCGGGTGAAAGTTCATCGAGAAAGACATTCAAGTATGAGGATGAAATGAAATAGATGGAAGAAGAAGAAAGAGAGCTAGAAGAGCTGGAAGCATTGATTGTGAAAAGAGAAGCCAAAGGACAAGGTAAATATAAAGGGAAGTTTCCTATTAAATTTTTCTCTTGCAATAAGATAGGTCATTTTGCATCAAGGTGTCTTGAAAGAGTTTCCAAGTCAAGATATAACAAGCCTAAATTTCAAAAGAAGTGTTACTATGCTGCTAATGAAGGTGTGACAAATGATGAATATGATAAAGGAAATGCAAGTGAAGATGAATTTGTATTTATTGCTATCAAGGAAAATAATCCCGTGTCTACTGAATCTACTAATTGTACAAATGTAGAGAAAGCCCTAGCTGCTCGAGTTGAAGAGAAAGATGAATGGGTAATTGACAGCGGTTGCTCTCATCATATGATAGGAGATAAAAGTAATTTTGTTAGTTTGGACAAGTATGATGGTGGTGTTGTGAGATTTGGTGATGGAAAAGTTGGTGTGATCCGTGGCAGAGGATGTATTTCTCTTGATGGTAAGTATAATACTGATGATGTCCTATATGTGGAAGGTTTGAAGCATAATATTTTAAGTGTTGGATAGATGGTTGATAATGGATACAATCTTCAATTCATGGATGGTAAGTACAAAATATTGGGAAATTCTGTAAATGTGATTGCATCAGGTATAAAAACAAAAGGTAACATCTTTCACCTGAGTGCTACTAGTAAAAGTTGCTTGATTGCTCAAATTGATGAAAGATGGTTGTGGCATAGGAGAATGTGTCATGTTAACTTTGATAATATTGTAAAGATAAGTTCTAAGGATGTGAGAGATCTTCCTAAGTTGATGAAACCTACTAATGCCATATGTAAGGAATGCCAATTAGGAAAGTAAACTAGAATTTCATTTCGGAGCAAACAACAAAATTCAAATGGATTGTTGGAGCTTGTGCATACTGATTTGTGTGGTCTTGCTAGAGCCAGAAGTTTACAAGGATACAAGTACTTCATGTTGCTTATTGATGACTATTCAAGAATGATGTGGGCTACTTTCTTAAGGGAGAAATCTGAAGCTTTGGAAAAGTTCAAGATCTTTAAGGCTATGGTTGAGACAAAGACAAGTTTGAAGATTAAATGTCTGAGATCAGATAGAGGTGGTGAATTCACTTCCAGTGTGTTTAATTCTTTTTGTGAAGAACATGGAATGAAGAGACAATTATCTGCACCATGGACCCCTCAACAAAATGGAGTTGTGGAAAGGAAGAACAAAACAGTTCTAGATGCTGCTAGAACTATGATGTTGGAAGGAAATGTATCTCATATCTACTGGAGAGAAGCTGTGAGTACTGTTGTGTACACACTTAAATAGGTACAAATCAAAGGTGATACTAGTAAGACCCCTTTTGAGCTATGGATTGATCAAAATCCTACTATTAGATATTTCAAGATCTTTGGAAGCAAGTGCTATATCAAAAGAGATGAAGATATAGGAAGTTTGATGCTAGGAGTGATGAAGGAATCTTTTTGGATTATTCTACTAAAAGCAAGGCTTACCAATGTTACAATAAGAGATTGAAGAAAATGGTTGAAAGTGCAAATTTCAAGCTTGATGAAGACATACCTGCACCATCTAGAACCTATGGATATGACTCTGATGATCAGAATGATAGTACAAACCAAGGAAAGCAAGTTCAGACTTCAAGTCAAGTTCAAATCATTCTGGTGAATTAAGAAGATCAAGAGGAAGGAGAAATTGGTGAAAGTACAAAAGAGAGATTAGAAGAACTTGAAATTCAAGAACGCCCTAAGACTTCGAGGTATGTAAGGTTGGATCATTCAGAGAATCAGATCATAGGTGATAAGAACAAAGGTGTTCAAACTAGGAGAAAGATTGCAGAAGAATATTGTTTAATTTCAAGGACTGAGCCTAACAATGTGAATGAAGCATGCAAAGATGAACATTGGGTTGAAGCAATGAAAGAGGAACTACAATAGATTGAAAAGAATGATACATGGATTCTTGTTCCCAGACCTAAGAATAAAAATATAATTGGAACTAAATGGGTCTTTAGAAACAAATTGAATGAGAAAGGGGAAGTGGTTAGAAACAAAGTGAGACTTATATGTAAGGGATATTCACAGATCGAAGGTATTGATTTTGAAGAAACCTTTGCCCCTGTTGCTAGAAATGAAGCTGTGAGATTGTTTCTTGCTTATGATGCTTACAAAGACTACAAGGTTTATCAGATGGATGTCAAGTCAACTTTTCTAAATTGTGAGTTGGAAGAAGAGGTGTATGTTGAACAACCAGATGGATTTCAGTTGACTGATCAGGGAGATATGGTTTCTCAGTTTAACAAAGCATTATATGGACTCAAGCAAGCCCCTAGAGCATGGTATGCTATATTGGATAAGTACTTGTTGAAGCTTTGATTTAACAAAGGTATTGTTGATAGTAATTTGTATTTCAAGTTTGATCTTAATAAAGATTTGATTGTGAAAGTCTTTGTTGATGATATCATATTTGGAGGAGATGATAGCTTGCGCATGAAGTTTGCTGATGAGATGTAGAATGAGTTTGAGATGTCAATGATTGGAGAGATGAAATTCTTCTTGGGATTGCAAATTACTCAATTAGATAAAGAGATCTTTATATCTCAGTCTAAGTATGTGAAAGAATTGCTTAAGAAATTTGGTATGGAAGATTCAAAGACAATTGGCATGCCCATGGTGACCAGATGCAAGTTGACAACTGATGATGATTCTCCGAAGGTAAATTGGATTAAGTACAAATTAATGATTGGTGGATTTCTCTACTTGACTCAAACTAGGCTTGATATCATGAATGTTGTATGTATTGTTGCAAGATTTCAATTTGATCCTAAAGAATCTCATGTGACTATTGTGAAGAGGATTTTTAGATACTTGAAGGGGACAGTTGATTTTGGGCTATGGTATCCTAAAGATGATGATATTACTTTGAGTGCCTTTACTGATGCTGATTGGGTAAGAGATGTGAATGACAAGAAAAGTACAAGAAAAGTACTAGTGGTGGAGTATTTTTCTTGGGAAAGAAGTTGATTTCATAGTTAAGCAAAAAGCAGAATGCTATTTCTTTATCTACTATAGAGGCATAATACATTGTTGCTTCTAATAATTGTACTCAAGTACTGTGGATGAAGCAAATGTTGAAGGATATCAGAGTTGTGTATGATGAGCCTATTGTTATATTATGTGATAACTCAAGTGCTATTAAAATTTCTAAGAATCCGGTGTTGCATTCCAAGACCAAGCATATATCTATCAAGTTTCACTTTTTGAGAGAGAAAGTAAGTGAAAAGGAAGTCATATTGGAGTATGTGCCTACTAAGGAGAAAATTGCAGACATATTTACCAAGTTTTTTCCTAAGGATACTTTTGAGTATCTTAGAGGGAAGTTAGGGGTGATTACCCCTCCTAATCAGAACTAAGATGCATTGATTTGCATCAATCTATGCATTTCATGATCATATTTTGATCCAGATTGATGTTGTGGTGGCTGCTACTCAGGGGGAGTATTCAGATGTTCAGGTGTTCAGATATGTGGTTTAGATCTTGTATAGAAGAGATCTTTTTCGTTGATGACAAAGGGGGAGAAGAGTAATGTGAAAAAATTTCTGGGTGAGAAGAACCTAAGGGGGAGTAAGTGTAGTTGCGTTGATGGTGTTTTTCACATCATGTGTTTCCATCAATGCCAAAGGGGGAAATTGTTGGATGTTGTGGTTGTGTTGCTGATATGTGGTTGTCATTGATGTCAACACTATTAGCATTAATGCATTAGAAGTTGTATATGTCGAGGATATTGAGAAAATTGTAATAAAAAGAGCTATAGGTTCTCAGTGGTGAAGTGAAGTTTAGTATGTCAATGAACTCAGTACATTGATGTTCAAAGGTTATGGAATAAAGGGTTTCCCATTGAGTATATCTAGTTTATCCACATTGTGTTTTAGAGATCCACGAGAAGATTTGATCAAGTTATGAAGATTTGTATTATGATAGTTTTTTTGTTACTTCAGTTTGTGTTCCTAAATAAAGATCATGTGATTTCAATAAGTTCAGTTGTTGTAGATGATTCTCTGGTGATTCATGATGCTTGTGGATGTTTCTACATAATTCTCTATCTGTGTTGCATATCCACATTGATCGTTGTGCTTGCAATCCAAGATTTTCTCTTGCATGTTCATGTTTTTTATGTTCTTGGCTGACAAGGTGTTTGCAGGGTGTTGTGGATCTTTGAGGAGTAATTAATTGAAGTGGTTCATGTTTGAGGATGTTATTTTTGGTCTTCACTATGTTGTGGCCGACCTTGGTTGATTCACATGATTTTTTTTTATTGTTTTGGGCCAACTGTTTATATTCTTTTTGTTATTTTGTTGAAGCCAACTTATAGCAATGCAATTTCTTGTTTTGGATATATATAAGCGATTTCTTATATCATTTGAAGTAGTGGTGTGCACGAATAATGTTCTAAATCATTCAAAGGAAGAGCATAGAGTGAAGAAGAGTGAAGAAGTGTTCATGTGCTTAACTGGAATTGTAATCAGGCATTAGTAGATGCTATTTTTCTCAGTTCAAGTCTGATGGATATAATCAGAATCTTTCTGTAAAACAGTGTGTCTTCCTTTTGTAATTGAGTAGTGAGCTCTAGGCAGTGTGTCTAAATCCATGTGCATTCCTCATTCATGTTCCTTATACTTTTAACAGGGTATAATCTCGTGGACTGACCTCCACCGTGGTTTTTCCCCTAATAGGGTTTCCACGTAAAAATATTGGAGTTATGTGTGCTTCTAATGTGTTGTTCATTTATGCTTTCATGGTTATTGATTAGATCTATGAATAAGGTTAATAAATTTGAATAAGTTTAAAATTCCAAGACAACTGATTTACCCCCCTCTCAGTTGTCTATCCTTGTGTTGCCAATAGTAACTACCCTACTTATGATAAGGAACTTTATGCATTACTTCAGAGTGTTAAAAAGTGGAAACATTACTTAATGGGTAAAGAAACTGTAATCCACATTGATCACTAGCCACTTCAATACTTGCACTCACAATCAAAGCTACAACAAAGTAGGCACTTTAGATAGATGGTTTTTCTTCAATAGTTTCATTTGGTAATTAAGTATAAAAAAGGTTCCCACAATAAGGTAACAGATATGTTGTCTAGGCCTCATATCATGAATGTTATGGTTATCCTTAAAGTTAGTTCTATGGTACATGAAAGTTTCCAGGAACAATACACCAAGGATGAAGACTTTAAGGATATTTACTTAGCTCTAATCACAGGAAAACATGTAGAAGAGAAAGACTACTATGTGCAAAATAAATTGTTGTATCATTTAGGAAAGCTTTGTATTCCAAAAGGTGAACAAGCACAAATAGTTAGAGAAGCACAAACGTTGTTGATTGTAGGAAACTTTGGAGTAAGCAAGACAATGACTCAATTGCAAAAATACTATTATTGGCCTCATATGCAAGAAACTATAACTAAATATGTAAAGGGTTGTATAATGTGTGCAACAAGTAAACCAAGCAATAGGAAGTTGGGATTGTACACACCACTTCCTATTCCATCCCATCCATGAGAAAGTGTTTCAATGGACTTTGTAGGGGGACTACCTATGTCTAGGAAGGGACATGATTATCTATTTGTAGTATTGATAGGTTCAGAAAAATGTGTATCTTAATGCCTTGTAAAAAAAAAGTCACAATTGAGCTGAAAACACACTTGTACTTTCAATTTATATGGGTTAATTTTGGGCTTCCTACTTCTATTGTATCAGATTGAGATTCTCAATTCCTAGGGGAATTTCGGTCCACATTATGGGAACTCATGGACACTAAGCTAAAGAAAATTATAGCCTTCCATCCATAGACAAATGGGTAGATAAAGGTAGTAAACAAGACATTTGTACACTTACTCAGAGGCTATTACAGTAAGCATTCCAAGCTGTGGGATGAAAGTATACACTATGTGCAACATGCTTACAACCATGTAACACAATCTTCTATAAAAAGATCTCCATTTGAGACGTGTTTCGGGTATCTACCAAAAACACCGATGGACTTTGCTTTTGGGAAGGATGATATTGACAATGGACACCATGATGCAGAAAAGGCTTTGAAGTTCATCCAAAAATTCCAAGCAATTCATCAAGCAATGGAAGCACAATTGGAAAAGATCCAAGCCAAATACAAGGCTCGACATGATAAGCATCACACCGATCATCATTTTCAAGTCGGTGACTGTGTTTGGTTACATATTAGCAAGGAAAGGATGCAAGCTGAAGGTAAAAAGATTAAGCCTATCAAATATGGTCCTTTTGAGATCTTGGAAAAGATCGGTCCCAATTCATTTTGCCTTAATATTCCTCCATACATGCATATCTACTCAGTTGTAAATGTTGAGAACTTGAAGTTGTATGAACCTCCGATGATACTGGATGAGGAGGCTGATATTCAAGTTCCATTGGTTGATGATCTTTCACCCGAGTATATGGTAGAGATGCAAGAGGATGTCATCCTCGACAGGAATGCCAGGACTTCATGAAGAGGAGCTATTGAATACCTCAAAGTGGGATTGAAGGGGATGAATCCAAGCAAGGAAAAATGGATGGAGATTGGTAAAGTGAGGGAACTCTACCCTCACTTACTTTTCAACTAATCAAGCTTTCAGAGGTCCAAAAGCTCTCTAGTGGGGAGGACTGATCCAAGTGGATTTTTCAACAAAATTGAGGTGATTAAAATGCTCTAGAAAATGGTACGAGGTTGAAGTAATCAGTGAAAAAAACCCAACACAACTTGAACAAAGCCAAAAGGAGATCATACGCTCAAGTTACGCTCAATCAAAGTTGGGTCAAACTGGGTATAGAGGCCAGTCAGAAGGGAAAAAAAATCATCTCAAAATTGTTCAAATTCAACATCATGACGAAGAGCTCATGGCCACGAATCTAATGCCATTTGTTTCATCGAAAACAGAGCTCGTAAGACAAAGTTATGCCAAGTAAAAGTTTCAGTCAAAATGGGTTGACCATGCTGACATCAACATGACGTCAACATGGTGACATGGCAGCCGATGATGACGTGGACGAATCAGGGGTTGACATGTGGTAGGTCGTGCATATGTGGATGTTGACTATATAGAAAGGATGTGGACCAATAGCAACTTGACACGTGTCATGGTCGGTGAATAAAATTATGCCACGTGGCATCACGTAGGGGGCTTTGGAATCAGTCAGTTCAACTATTTTCCAAAATTATCTATGGTGGGGGTCGAACTCCCAACCTCCAAGTTTCTATTAACCACTCCTACCAATCCGCAACAAATCTAGCACTATAAAGGGCGTCAGTTACTTTTATAGAATAGTAAATGCTATAAGAGGAGGGTGACGGTTTTGAACCGCCGACCCCTCATCCCCAAAGATTTTCAACTATCCAAAAAGATCATGTGAAATTTAAGGAGTAAATTGGCCAAATATGTATAAATTGAAAGCCGAATCTCCCTATATTTAAATATTTAACCCCTAAAATAATATATTTAAAGATTATTGAGATTATTAAAGGAATTTTTTAGGAGATTTGGAGGATATTTTAAGGGGATTATTAAATATCTACTATTGTAAATGGGAGATATAGAATATTTATAAAATCATTTGGTCTTAAGCCAAATTGGGAAAAAATTGTGTATAAAAAGGGGGTATGGGCTTGTGAGAGTCTACGAGGAATGTGGAGAAAGATTCATATGTGATAGTGAGTAGTTCTAATCTGTGCATTGGGAGGATTTGTGCCAATTTTCTTGTACTTGAAGGAGAAGAGCTATTTGTAATCTCATTATCAGGGAGATGTGAGGAGATTGCTAAAGTTGCAGCCTTGTAATATTTTTCTAGAGCATAATCAAGGATCGGCCACTCTGTTGGAGAGGGACCCAAAGATGTAGCCATCTTGGCGAACTCCGTTATCAACTTGTGTTTCATCTTCTCTCTCTTTTCTCTATTCTGTTAATTTCTTCACTTTAATGTGGTTGTGTTAATTTAATCATTTCAATTATATTTTTAAAACCGTTAATGAAATCATTGTAATAAGTTATTATTCATGTGCAACAGTCCTAGATCCTAAATTCGGATCATCCATAGCTAGTGAGCCTTAACAATATTTAATTCTTGTAGCAGTGAGCTACATATATTGTGATTTAATCCTCACTGTCATTTTTCCCTTATTAGGTTTTCCACATAAAATATGTGTGTCTTTGTGTGATGCATGTGTTCTCTCTTGCTCTTTTCAGTTTATGTGATGTGTTGTTAATTTTTAAATGAAATGATTAAGTTTTAAGTTATGCAAATTCACCCATTCTCTTAGTACAACATTGTGTTCAATAATTGGTATCAGAGCCAAGTGCCTTGAGAAGCTTAAAAACCAAGGTAGATCCTATACTTGAACACATGGATTTTGTATTAAAGATCAATGATATGTTTATTCTAGAACTTGATTTAGAGTCAATGGAACCTGAGGGTTGGGACATTGATCTAGATGATTGTGTAGTTGATTTTGAAGGAAAAATCTAGTCTTCTCTTGAATATATGGATGAAGCAAAGTTTTAAAATATCAAATATGAGTGCATGCTAGAAAAATCAAAGGAGACAATTGATAAATTAAAGGTAAAAGCCAAATAGTTAAAAGAATAAATTGGAAAACTGAAAGCTCAAATAAAAGGAGGCAATGGATGTGAAATGAAAACCAAAGAAGATGAAGATATGATCTCAAATTTAAAAGTAAAATTTGAAGAAGGTAAGAGGATTAAGGATTGCTTGAATAGCAAGCTCAATGAAAAAATGTTGAATGCTTAAAGCTTGAGGAAGAAATTGTATCCTTGAGAAAATAATTTGAAAAAGTAAAAGAGAAAATTAACAAAGGTCTAAAAATGAGAGGAGGTTCTAAAATTCTTAACGAGTTGATTAACTCTCAAAATCCATCCAAGGAGAAGTCTAAAACTGGTTTAAAAAAAGGGAAAAGTCCTATATCCAATGCATTCACAAACCTCTATGACAACTTCAAAGGAGAAGGAAAGTCTAAAACAATAGAAGAGAAATCTTGCACAAAAAATACCAAGGAGAAATCCTCTGAAAAAGAAAAGAAAAATCAAGAAAGTAAGAAAGGATGTGGATTCATTCATGTCTAGGACAAGAAGAAGAATTTCAAAAAACTAGTCCCTAAACAAACTACTCCTATCATATTCAATGGTAATTGCTTTGCATTCTTGGTCATAAGGTAGTTGAGTGTAGAAGCAAGATGAGTCAAAACTCCTTTAGGACTTCAAAGTAAAATACTATGAAAACTCAATCATTTCATGATAAGTGCTATGCCTGCAACAAATTTGGCCACAAGGCTAATGAATGCAAAATTAAAATGATAAGGAATAGTAATGTTATGACCTATTAATCCTTCTATGGTCATTGCTACACATTCAACAAGTTTGGTCATAGGGATGTTGATTGTAGATCTAATGTGAGAAGAAGTAATTTTTGTCTACAAGCTAGTATCACTTGCTACAATTGTAATAAACTAGAGCACATTGCTAGATTCTACAAGGGAAAGAGTGTAAGATCTTTTTCCCCTCAAAAGAAGCCTATCATTATTTAGAAAAAGAAGGAGATGAATAAATTTTTCTAGAAGAAGGAAGAAATTAAAGTGAAGAATGAATCTATTCCTCAACATGGAATAGATGAGTCCTATGGTAACTAAAGGGAAGCATTGACTCAATGAGAGTTGAAATTACAAATTTTTCAAACTCTTGCAAAACATGAGATATTTAAATTTTTAGCATGCTAGTTAATGGTGGAAAGGATATGTATTTCTAGTGATCCTATAATATTTTCTTAAGGTTTTGGAGCAAATAATCAATATATGGAATGATATTGAATTCTTGTGAAATCACTGAACAATAAAAGCTGATAAGTATTAAGAACTAGAATGCATTTAATGTTGATAAATTGGGGTGGATGTGGAGTGCATTTAATTCATACTTGATTAATTTTGATCTCATTTGAACAACATCAAGTGTGTGGAAGAGCTAAGGAAGATAAGAAATTTTTCAACGACCTTGTGTGAAATCCTTGACAACAGAATTATCAGGCATTTCTCAAATTTCTTATAAAACCCTAGTTTTTGAAGGAATTATCATGGATATGCCAAGGGTTATTGATGTTGTGGAAAATCAAAGACCCAAATTTAAGAAGAACTTGTACAAATCCATGGAGAATGATAAGGACAAAGAATTTTCCCATGTTCTAATCAATGTGCTTCATTTAGAGGGTGTCTGCATGTACATTCACTCACCTCTAACTAAGTATAGTCATTTGAAGATGGAGGATTTCAAGAGAAAGTATTTACTAGGTGATGACTTCCTACTAAAACTAGAATATAAGAACGTGGAAGTGAAGATATTAGATACATGGAAGATTTTTCCAAATTTTAGTCTTGAAGATGAATGGATAAAAATTGTGTTGAGCGGAATTCATGAAGAATTCATCTACCTAGATAAGCCCTATATGATCACAAAGGACACTATCAGAATTGTAACTGGTTTGTGCTCCTCTAGACCTATGATTGTATTGAAATTTGTCAAGCATGAAGAAGTTATGAGGCTCACTGGAGCTAAATTTGATAAAAGGGCACTCACTATGGATGACATATTAGACATAGGAGTCTGCTATGCAACAATGGGAATTGCATACAAGATATACTACTCAAATAGAGAAGGTTTTTCTACCACCACCACAATCCATACAACACATTTGATGGTGAAGGAAGGAAAATACTTTGATCGATGTGAGCTTATGTAGCAGTAGTTGTTGGATGATTTTCACAAAATAAAGGAAACAAGATACAACTTCTGGTATGGTTCCGTAATCATTTGTCTTATATTTATTTCTTCAAGGAATTGCCTAGTTTGAGGAATGTGGTTTGGAAAGGACATGTTCCTATTGCACATCAAAGTAGGGATCATATGCTTAGGTTTTTAGATGTGAAACAACTAGACATTATGTACAATGGATTTTTTAAGACTTTCCAAAAGGAAATGCAAATGAGGGACATGATACCATCAAAAGTGGTGGAAAAATATAAGAATGTTATTACTTTCATGGTGGATAAATAAAATTGCTACTTGGAGGCAATTGAACCAAGAAAATTCATAGATACCTAAACTTCCTTCTAAAGTCCCTAATTGGATTTCTTATGCTGAAATCCTACTTAGCAATCCCATGGATCCAACTATAGAGAGGTTTGTAACTTATGATGAAATAAAAAATAAGATGATCAAGAAGAAAGAAAAAGAAAATGTGGAGAAAATGAAAGATAAACTATAGAGGAAATTTGGCATTCCATTAAGGAGTGCATCTGGTGGTACTTTGATAGTACCACAAGCTTCTACTGCCACTCCATAAGCCTCACAAGGACCTAAACAAGAAATTATGTCTACATATACTACTGTTACACCTCCAAAGCCTTTTGATCCTACTCAAACACCACCTAGTGGAAGGAGAGCTGTTACCAATGCACCTAGAAAAATTGAGACTGTAGAGAAGAAAATACCAAGACCTAAACAACAAGAAAAAGAGAGTTCACTTTGGTAAATGTGGATGATTATGAAGAGAATGAAAAATAAGAAATGGAGTCATTTATATTTAAGAGAAGAGGGAAGAGAGCAAAACAAGGTGAAGAAGAAGAAACATCTAAAGGTAAAGGAAAGGAAAAAGTAAAGAAGAGAAAGAAGGCTTATCTGAAAGTAGTTGAGAATGCGCCTCTACAACTTGAGGTAACTACTAATGCTATTTCAAAGCATGGAGAATTGAAAGAGATAGCTGATTTTTATGATGAAATGCCTTTTGCTGGCAAGGTTACAATTGAAAAGTCCATAGTCATGTATATGATGAGATTTAATGTAGATCTTAATGAGACTATTGATCAAATCCTAGCAAGTATTGCAAACATTCTTAGTAACAAGAGAAATGAATTCATTATAGAAGAAGCTAAAATGAGACAACAAGCTTTAAAAAAGGTTGGTTTATCCACCTCACATGAAGAAAGAGTGAAACTATCTCATAGGAAAGCACAAGAGTTCCAAACCAAATAGAGGTTAAACACTAATGGGAAATGAGAAAGATGAGGTAGAAAGGATGGAGAGAGAGAGATTGAAGAAAAGATAACCAAGATACTTGAGGAGATGAAGAAGGTTGAGATGAAAAGTGAGGAACATGTTCTGGATGACACCATTCTACAAGATATACCTGATGTGCCTACACAAGACATAGATTTATCTAATTTTGGGAGAAATATAATTGGTGATGATGGGATAGAAAAATAAGATAAGTTGAATGAGGAGATTTATCCTCCAATGAACACAAGTGCACAAGATAAAGAAGATCAAGGTGAAATGGGTGGCTCCCCTTCGGGGAACACTAATCCTAATGAAGAACCTAATTTTCCTTCTCTAAAATATACAAATGAATATAACATACCAGGTTAGGAAAAAGTACAAGGGGCATCCAAACAACTAGAAGGAGAAGATATTTTATGTATACACAATTTGGAAGAAGTCTCAAGTATGAATACAAAAAAAGAAGAGAATGAAGTAGATAATCCTAAGACAAATCAAGATACAACAAAAAAGATGGATGTGAAGCAAGATGCTTCTATTGATATAGGTTGAGATTCTACATCTTTTAATTTATTCAAGGACCTATTAGGACTACAGATGCAATTTCAACCTATGGTAACACCACAAATCCCAAGGATTCCTTCTTATGAGGGACAAGTAGAATTGTCAAACATTTCTCCCCTCCATAAGTTTCAACTTGGATACATCATACATGCCTCTATAAGAAAAGAAATATTGCAGGCACATGTAAAGAAAACAAGTTTAATTCATGATGCCGTAAGGTTAATAAAGGAGGGCTTACCACAAGTAGGCATTGATTCCTCTTTAGATCCAAAACAAAAATTGAAGATACCAATAGATTCCTTTAAGGATCATTCATCTCATGTTGAGTAGAAAGAAAAACAAGAAGCCCTAAGAAAATTAAATAACAAAAGGATGGCTGAAGTATTTGATTGGTGTGCCAATACACACAAAAAAATGAAGGTAAAAATCAAAGAGTTCAAGGATTTTGTTGATGAGGAAACTACCCTATATCTATTTTGTTTAAGAGTATTAGAAGCTATCTTTGCTTCAGGACCAAATAGTAGTTAAAGAAACGGTTTGGTCATTTGAGGGAAGAAGCCAACTTGAGACTTTCTTCACTATCTAGATTACTTCTCAATGCAAAAAATATTGATAAGAAAATGAGGGCTCCAATTAATGTGAAGGAGGTTGAGGATTTGTACATATAGTGTGAATGCCAAAATAATATTCTCTTCAACAAAAGAATATTGGGTTGCAACTTTGGCGCAACTCAAAGAAATTCACAAGAAAACCCTCAAGACAATTTTGGTCTTTGTATATATTTTGTGGAAGTATTGAAATATATTTTTGGGTTTCTTTTGTACACAACATCAGTTTTGATGCATCTCTATCTCATGGGGAGCATTGGTTTTAAGAATCCATAAAGTAAGGGGAGTTCATATAAGTTTTAAATTGATATAAGTAAGAAGATTTTATGCTCTTTTCCCTTGATGTCAAAGGGGGAGAGATGCATATGCGTGTTTCCATCAATGAAAAAGGGGGAGATTGTTGGAAATAGGTGTTGTCATTGATGTCAACTTAATAAGAGTTGTCATTGATATCAGATGTGTATGTTGAAGAATGTACAGACTTCAAAGATAGCTACTATAATGTTATATCAGTTGGTGCAAGTCTGCAAGGCAGTATAAGGCTGAATGGTACTCTAAGTGCTATGCAGAGGATGATACACATGTCTTGATGATTCTATATCATTTCAGGTTGATGTACCACACATACAAATAAGGTGTGAAATTATCACTAAAGCATTCAGAGTGTAGAATCCAAGGTGGAGTCATGGTTTTTTGGTCCACATCCTTCCATTGAGCAAGATTTAGTCTTGAAGTTTAGATGATATATTGGTCAAGCTATGAAGGTACCATATCTAATAAATCAAGTCATCACACCTTCTATAGTGCGAGTTAGAAGTAACTATATTTTGATCTATGCTCTAACAGTAGTGTTGACATTGGTGCATTTAGAGACTCTACATTCCTCTTTGGCCTTGTAGTTTTGTAGACATGATCAATAATGTTAAATGTACATGACCGAGTAGCTTCAGGTATTTTGGTATTTCGTAAGATCAGTTTTTGAATAACAATATGTTACAGTTTGTCTAGAATGCTCTATTCCTAGATATTCAATGGGTTTCTCCTCTTGCACCAGCATATGATGATCAATTTATTTAGGATAAGGTTGAGGTAATATTATGCATTAACTATAATTCCTGCATCTTGATCCACACGTTGGTTTTGGTTTCTCTTCATTGGTGTAAAGCCAAATAGTGATAGTATTGATGTATTGATACTATTTGGCCCGACATGACTTGTTTCCTTCATCTACAGTTGATCTTGATCTATTAATCTTGCTTTGGCGAATGTGTTGTGATGTATTCGGGCCTTGACATAAATTATGATAACCCACAACTAATCTTTTTATTTTGGATGTGTTTTGGAGCCAACCTATGCAATAACAATTGTTTTATCAATGGTCATCTTGGAGCTGACTTAATTGAAGTTTTATTTTATTGCAGAGGATATTTATATAAGGAAAAAAACATTTATGAAAGGGAGTGTGTGTGTGAAGATGTGTTAAGTAGAATATTGAAAATGAAGTGTGTGAAATCTATGTAATTATGTAATTGTGTGAAAAATGGACTACAACATCAACATAAGTCAGATGCTTCTTCCATAGCAGTTAAAGATCCTATTTTTATTATAATATATTTACCCTACTTTAAGATAGTGAGCCTCATTAGGTCTTCATATATTGTGAGCTACATATATTGTTAGCAATGAGCTACATATATTGTGAGTTAATCCTCACCGTAATTTTTCCCTGATTGGGTTTTCCATGTAAAATTCTTGGTGCCTTTGTGTGATGCATGTGTTCTCTCCTACTCTTTTTAAATTTATGTGATGTGTTTTTAATAAGTAAATGAAATGATTAAGTTTTAATTTATGTTGATTCACCCCCATCTCAGTACAACATTGTGTTCAAAATACTATATTTCATAACATGTGTTTGTTGTTTAGGCCAATGTGGTGCAGGAGCACCATTAAACAAAATTTGTCAAGCAAAGTTGATTAGGTGTAGACTTTAGGATTTGGAGTCCTTTTGTTTAAATAAGGTCATTAAGATCATTTTTCATTGTATTAAGTCATTTTGGGTGGTTATTAGGTGTTTAGGTGGTTTAGATTTCAAAAAAAATGCAAATTTGAAAAGTTGCAAAATTTGAACTCTTAGAGAAGTCCAATGGTCATAAAACTTCAAAAGGTAGTTTGTGGAAGTTAGAACAGTTATTTTAGAGGGAAAAAGTGTATATGTGATGTAAAAGCATTGATGGAGTTTTGATTTTGAAGATTTGAAAGAAAAATCAATTGAGATAACACTGCTTTTTCCATATTTTCTGTGTTTTTCCTTCTTGTTCAGACTTGTATGGCCTATACATTTGTTAATTGTTTAGAAACTTACTTGAATTAATTTTTGACTTGAATTAAATTTTTTTTACAAGATTTTTGAGGGCCTAACATTCTATTTGGTGGTAGTTTGAGTTGATTTCCTAAATCTGCCTGTGTAGAACAAAGTTAAGGGTTTTGTAATTTTAAATTGTAAAATGAACCCATTCCACCTTCTGTGATGTCTGTACCTCAGTGGAATGGGTGGAAAAAATTAGTGTAGGGTGAGAATATGCTATTTGAGTGTAGGGGAGGCCAGACTGTGTGTTGGGCATGAAGCCCTAGGTGGGAAATTGGTGCTTTTCCATGTGAAATTATGAGGTTTGTGATGGTAAAGTATGTAAAAGGATAGGGTAGTGTTTTCTAATGTTGAATTGAGTTTGTACAGACCTATTAGGTCCCGTTTGAAGTGGTTGCAGAGTTGTGGGAGCATGGGAAGTGTGATTTTCATTAAAACTCTAGGTCTTTCACTATAAAAGAGGGTTTTGAGTTTAGGCATCTTGGAAGGTGAATGTCTGAGAAAAAATTATGGAATATTAGGTTTGAATACATGTAAATTTATTCCCACATGATTTTGGAGGTTTTGGACAAGTTTGAAGACAAGTCTCTTTGCAAAATAGGCCTAATTTGAGGGCTAGTTGGCATAGAAAAAAAGTTTTGAGGAAGTTGTTACAACGAAGCATATTGTGGTTTGTTGATATTTTTGTGAACACCTTAAAGGGTCCCTAAAAAGTTGTTGTTCCAAGTTTGAGAGGATCTCATTGAAGAGATATACCCGATTTAAGGAGATTGCAATGCTACAAGGAAGAGTTTGTGATTTGGAAATTGTTTTTGTTGGTTGATATTGTGTTGAGTTTGTTGCAGGACCTCCCCTGGTTTCTATCAAGTGGTATCAAAGTGAAGGTACTAGATATCTGTGGAAGGAGATTGTAGTTTATGAAAGAAAGATTGGAAGGTGAAGAGACAAGATTGTGAAGATGCCTCCAAAAGGAAAGAATGTGGAAAAGGAGATGAAGGACTTGAAGGGTCAGTATATTAGAGAGATAAAAGAACTGAAAGAGAGATTGGAAGCCTTAGATACAAAAAAGAGAAGAGAAGAAGTTGAAAGTAGTGATTCAAATGATTTAGATGAAGAAGAGTTTGAAGATGTTGAGGAAGAGCTTGATCCAAAAGATTAGAGAATGACCAAATTGTTGAAGGCAGTCAAAGGTGACAAGTATAAGGTGAAAATTGATGTTCCAAAGTTTGGTGGAAACTTGAATGAAGAAGAGTTGTTAGATTGGATAACATCTTTGGACAACTATTTTAACTATGAAGACATTCTAGAGGAACATAGAGTCAAGATTGCAAAAACAAAGCTAAAAGGTCATGCACTTTTGTGGTGGAATTATCTGTAGTCAGAAAGAAGAAAGCAAGGTAAATCCAAAATTGTGACATGGGACAAGATGGTAGCCAAGATGAAAGGTAAATTTCTCCCTTCTAATCATTCTATTCAGATGTTTAAGAGGTTGCAAAGTTTAAGGAAAAAGGAAATGGATGTAAAATAATACACTAAAGATTTTTACGAATTAAGTATGCGATCTAATCATAATGAGAATGAAGATGAGAAAATTGCTAGGTACTTGGGTGGTTTGAGATTGAATATATAGGATGAATTGGCTTTAACAAATCCTAGGATTGTAGAAGAATGCTATCAAATGGCATTGAAGGCTGAAGAAAAAGTAAAAAGAAGACAAGAGAAAACGGTTAGAGGAAGAGGCAACATAACAAGAGGAAGAGGATCTTTCTCTACGACAAAAAAGTGAGAGCCAAGAGGATGCACCTAAAAGAGATGAGGAAGTTGCATATTTTAGAGGTGGTTTTAGAGGAACAAGGGGCAGATTTGGTGGTGGAAGGAATCCTAACATTTTTGTAGGTAGGTGTTATAATTGCCAAGAGTTTGGTCATCCTTCTTGGAAATGCCCTAAAATTTTTGGTTCAACATCAAGTGGAGGAGAAAGGAATAATGATAGAAGAGAAAAAATTCTTCAAGAGGATGAAGATGAGAGTTCAAACTCCAATAGTCTTCATGTTTCTCCTGAAGTAGGTAAACGTTTGATGATGAAAAGACAACTCCTAAAGACTTCCAAGGAGAAGGAGCTGATTCCAAGAAGAGAATTGTAGGATAGCCTACAGATGTAAAAACAAGGTATGTAAAGTCTTGGGTTAGTGAGAATCAATCCATTGTGGTGAGTGAACAAGCTTCAGTTGAATTCCAAATTGGTCAATATAGAGATAAAGTTCTTTGTGACATATTGCCTATGAGTTATTGCCATGTGTTACTAGGAAGGCCTTGGTAGTTTCACAGGTCAATTGAAAAAGATGGGAAGACCTACATAATAACTCCATTGAATGAAAAAGTAAAGGAATAAGGTGAGATCATCATGATTGAGAGAAAATAATATGTGAGTATTGATGAAGGTATGAGTATGAGTTTGGTAGCCAATGCAAGGCATGACAAAGTTGGGATAGTAGATAGAAGAAGTGAAGATATTTTGCAGTCAGATGTGAAGAAGAATGCTTTCATATGGAAAAGGAAAACTGATAGAATGGAGTCTCAGGTTGGTAGAACAACAAGTAAGTGTGTAGAGCATGTGGAAGAGCAAGAAATGAGTGATGGCATCATAGTTGGGATAGCCATGTGCCCTGTAGCAGTGAAAGGAGTGAAGAGGCAGTTGAAAGATGTTGGAACAAAGGTTTGCAAAGTTGATGGACAGTGGAAAAGTTACTTGCAGGTTTGACAGAGATTGCTAGGAGTGATGGTATAGTTGACAGTGATAAAGATGCAGACAAAAGAGCATTAGATAGGGATCTATGCATGAAGAGAAAGTGGAAGTGATGGCAGTTAATGAAAGTAAGTGCATAGATGTAAAAGAAGATGTGACAATAGTATTTGATGATGGAAAAGCTAAGGAACACCCCATAGTACAAAGTGAACAGTTTGAGCAAGGTATAAGTGATGGTGATGGTAGGTATGTCAAGGGCCATGAAGAACAAAGGTGAGGTGAACCTGTTGAAGGAAAACATGAAGTTCAGAAGCATGAAGAGCACAAAGGAGGACAAGTTACAACAAACCTTCCAAGAGACATAGAAAAATTCAAAGTTGGGGTGCATGGTGCAGGAGCACCATTAAACAAAATTTGTCAAGCAAGGTTGATTAGGTGCAAACTTTAGGATTTGAAGTCCTTTTGTTTAAATAAGGTCATTAAGACAATTTTTCATTGTATTAAGTCATTTTGGGTGGTCATTAGGTGTTTAGGTGGTTTAGATTTTTTTAAAAATGCAAATTTGAAAAGTTGCAAAATTTGAACTCTTAAAGAAGTCCAACAGTCATAAAAATTCAAAAGGTAGTTTGTGGAAGCTAGAAAAGTTATTTTAGAGGGAAAATGTATATATGTGATGTAAAAGCATCGATGGAGTTTTGATTTTGAAGATTTGAAAAAAAAATCAATTGAGATAATACTGCTTTTTCTAGATTTTCTATGTTTTTCCTTCTTGTTCAAACTTGTATGGCCCGTATAGTTGTTAATTGCTTAGAAACTTACTTGAATTCATTTTTTTCTTGAATTAAATTTGTTTTTAAAGAGGTTTGAGGGCCTAACATTCTATTTGGTGGTAGTTTGAGTTGATTTCCTAAATTTGCCTATGTAGAATAGAGTTAAGGGTTTTGAAAGTTTAAATTGTTAAATGGACCCATTCCACCTTCTATGATGCATGTTCCTAGGTGGAATGGGTGGATACAATTAGTGTAGGGTGAGAATATGTTTTTTGAGTGTAGGGGAGGCCAAATTGTGTGTTGGGCATGAAGCCCTAAGTGGGAACTTGGTTTTTTTCCATGTGAAATTATGAGGTTTTGTGATGGTAAAGTATGTAAAAGGTTGGAGAAAAATTTTCTGATGATGAATTGAGTTTTTTCAGACCTATTAGGTCTTGTTTGAAGTGGTTGCAGAGTTGTGGGAGCATAAGAAGTGGGATTTTCACTAAAACCCTATGTATTTGGCTATAAAAGAGAGTTTTGAGTTTAGGCATCTTGGAGGGTGAATGTTTGGGAAAACATTATGGAATATTAGGTTTGAATACATGTGAATTTCTTCCCACATGAGTTTTTAGGTTTTGGACAAGTTTGAAGACAAGTCTCTTTGCAAAATAGGCCTTATTTGAGGGCTAGTTGGTATAGAAAACCAGTTTTGAGGAAGTTGTTACAAAGAATCCTATTGTGGCTCGTTGATTTGATTTTGAACACCTTAAAGGGTCCCTAAAAATTTGTTGGTCTAGGTCTGAGAGGATCTCATTGAAGAGATATACCCGATTTAAGGAGATTGCAATGCTACAAGAAAGAGTGTAGTTTTGATGAGATGAAGAGATTTTTGAGAGTTTGTGATTTGAAAATTGTTGTTGTTGGTTGATATTGTGTTGAGTGTGTTGCAGGTCCTCCCCTGGTTGCTATCACAATGACACATCTATAAAAGGAGGAGTCTCATAAAGTTAGGAAAGACAACAATAAGATTCTAGAGAAGGTTGTTTTCTTATGATAAAATATGAAGGTGCGATATATGTTCCTTTCCCTTTGTTTCATAGTGAAGATTCTAAATCAGGTAAGGATAGTATGAGTAGTGACATTAGATCAAATAATCTTGTGTGGGCCAAGATACAAAAGGGAAAGGTTATTGCCTTCTTTCATTTTGGTGTAGTTTGGTGAATAGAAGAAATAATCTTTGTTGTGCAAACATATTTAAATTTTCCATTAGTAATAGTGGGGAAAATAGTTCCAATATTATGTGATTATAGTATGAAACCTCAAGCAATTTATTCCTATGTTTTCATTGATGTCCATTTGTTGGTACTCATAAGCAAAACTAAATTTACCTTCCATAAAATTGGAACATAGTTTTCAACCTCAACAAGTGGAGGAAGAGCCTAGAGTTGTTGATATCAATTCTGAAAGAGTTTAGAAGGCTTTAGTTTCATATGTAGAAGAATTTATGCTAAAACACCATTTTCACAATCCTTATCTAAAGGAGCATTTTCTTGATGGTATTACTTTGTATGCATCATCTACAGGTGTTTCTTTTGGTCTTGGTAGTCCTGAAAATGAGGATTCTATAATTCTTGGATCTTTTGGAACTAGATCACTACAATTATTTATTGAGATTCCTGGTGTTTCCCAAATAAAATTTTATTTTTCCCTATATAATGAGCACAGAGGTAAAGAGTAGACTATTACAAATATTGCAAATCATAGAGCCAATAGAAAGACAGTTCAAAATCACAATGTCATGAGTAAAAGACAATGGAAAAATACCTTCAAAGAATGATAGTGCAAAAATCCTAAGGGAGACAATAACAAACTACAATGAGCTAATGACACTAGAGTAGAGGTCTTTTATGATATTGGGGAGCCAAGAAAGATTTCTATCAAGATACAAAACAATGACAAAGGATAAACTCAAGTGACAGTAGCTTTGATAAGGAGGATGGTCATGCTAAGACATAAAATGATAATCCATGTGAAGGTAATTAGAGTAGTCAAAGTCTATTGATGAGTAGGATAACCAAGTGTTCAATGTGTGCTAATAGTAAAAGATAGTGGGTTGATTAATGAGCATCAATAGTATTTAATGAGATAATGAAAATGGTCTATTATTTGTCATTTAAAAGTCTAAAAATCCAACTATGTTTGGAAGAGGCATTATCTTGAGGTACAAGGGGGATGATTACAAGACCTCTAATGCCAAAAAATTTCCCATTATGTAGAGAAATCTTGGAAGGAATTCCAGTAATGTCAGGACTAACGATTTTTCTTAGATTTGAAAGTGAGAAAGAACCCCAAGATTATAATTTGTATGATCTAAAGAGCAAAAAGATATGGTCATTTGGATAAATTGAATGTGAAAACAAGATGAATCTTGTTGTTCTTTGAGATATGAAGGTTTTGGGTCTTATATTGATAATGAAAAACCTAGGCATTACAAGCTTATTTAGAAATAGTAGGATAGTCAGAGTCATCATGAGCTCTAGAAGATAGTCTTGAGAAAAGGTTTGCCTTATAAGGAACAATGCTATAATGGTAAGGAAAAAAGTCTAGGTGAATACAACTATCTTGGTAATCAAGCATATGGAAGCCAATGGAAATTTTTGAAGAAGGCAGTCATGCACAGGGTTTTAAGGAGACAAGTTTCTCTCACCACTAGACAACTTGACATGATAGGGGTAGTATGGTGATTAAATGAGAAAAAAAATCATGAATAAAATATGGTTTTAAGAGATAGAAGGGAAAAAGACTACACGACCAAGTGATTAGTGATTGGCGGTCAAAGAGTGCTCTAAAATTAGAGACAAAGTCAAAACACATATAAATGTGGAACAGTCACTGATGAAGAGGAAGGATAGTGTCATCATAAAATTAAAAGGGAGTAGTGCAATAGTGGTATTAAGTTTATGTAAAATAAATCCATAAAAATAAACATAGATATCAATAGGGGAGTCCTTAAGTAGTTAGGGTAAAGTCAAGTGAAGAGTCTTGATGGAGATGCAATCTCATGCATAAAGGACTATTAATGACTAAAGGTAGAAGGCAGTGCCAATATGTCAGGTTGTTAGTAGTAAAAAACCAAGAGGATTTAAAACTATGTAGTAGTATACAACCAAGATGGAGTTCATTTTGCACCTTTTGTTGATAATTTAAACTTTTACAAGGTTATTGCAATAGTTATAACAATTGGAGGTCATAATACATGGGGGAAAATTTTACAAGAATGCATGCAAATGAAAGCACATTCATGGAGAACATAATTAAAAGTTGCAAATAAAGTAGAAGGAAGTGTTTATGGCAGTGTAGAAGGTGGTTTGTTGAACATGATAGTACAGAGATCAATGGTGCATAAAAAACTTAAATATGACATTTTTTTAAGTGAAGCAAACAAGTGGCAGTATGATAATGAAGTCATAATACATGTGTTAATAAAGGCCTTAAAACTAAATGACAAATTTACTTGAACATTGCCTCTTTAGTGAATAGGAAGGTTCAAGAACATTCAATGGGAAAGAATCATCAATGGTGGTCACTAAGTCAGTCAAAAGAGCTCTAAGAGTCTGATGTACATTCAAAAATCTATGCTTGGGAATGGTTACAAGGTCAAGTATGCAATTTAAAGTTCGATAGAAGATGATAAAGATAGGCACACAAAGAGTAGGTCTTTATGACAAAGTTTCAAATGGATATAGACTTAGTCATGATAAAGATATGAAGTAATCAAGTGTTTTGAGGAAATAACCAAGTAACACTAGCAAGATAACTATGCATAGAAGAATGGATAAGTAATCAAAGAGAAAGACAGTGGAAAGAGCATAAAGGAGTGATAGAAGCCAACATAAAGGAGGGATATTTGTTTTGGATGCCCAAGGAGTTTTACCCAACAAGATGAAGTGAAGAATTATCTTTATCTTCTCAACACATGTTCCTAATTTGTAGAAATTGTTGAACAAATTATAAGAAAGCTTAAGGGGTAGATTTTTAATTAGTTATTTTCTCTCTTGGCATGTATCATAACTTTTCTCAAAGTTCTTTCAAGTTGGAGCAGCTTGGTAACTCAACTTTCAGGCATGTACAACAGTATGTAACACCTTTTTATCAATGAAATACAAGTATTTTTCCTTCTCAAATCTATATCTTGTGTGTAATAATGAATGATGGATATGGTTTTTGTGATATTATACTCAATCCTTGAATTTAATGTCTCACTCTCTAGTATCTTCATATGGAAGCATACATATTCTATGCAGGTTATAAGTTGTCTAATGATAAACAATCTTTTGTTTGTGATATTTAATTTTCCTTTCTAAGGCTGCTGAGTTCCAACCTTCTTATAAAGAACTTATGCATAGGTGTTTAGAAATATGAGTTATGCATGAAACAACTTGTTTCATTTGATCATGTTATGAGTTAAAACTATAGTATATGTTTGAAACTATTTTGGCGCATCACCTTAAATTAGAGTTTAGGTTTCATTGTATGTTTTCTTTATCTCTTTTCTCTATAAACAACAATAGTTAAGTTAGCTTAGGTGATAGAATCAAAGGGAACCAACCCTCTCTAGAGGTTATTTTTCATCATAGGTGACCCAAAAACCCAGAAAGGATCCCATGTTTCACTAGCTATGTTTTGAAACTCATCCAAGGTGCATACTTAGTTGATAATAGTTTTCAGCACACTCGATGGGACTATTTGAACTATCACAGTTTAAAACTTGTCTAGACATTGCTAATATTTGATATGTATGTCAACAATATCTACCTTTGGGGCAAAATTTTTCCACACCTAGCAACTCCAAGTTCAAATTTGTTGGCTTAAGTGGACTAAGTACTAGTATATTCAATTTATAAAGAAAACAAACCCATTTTTCTTTTTGTAAGAGAGGGGGACCAACCACACCGAGCCTCTAGGTCACAGAGAATCGAGAGCGGAGCACTACCCTAACTTACCTCAAGCTAACAAGTGTTTTGGGATGAGAATCAAGAATGAAGAGCACTCTCAAGTGCTCTTGTCACTCTATAGATCCAAAAGTTTAAATGGGGCTAGACGAGCCAGTTTTTGGAGCTCAAACTGTACCTCAGATAGCTCTCTGTCTAAGGATGACAATACGGGTTTGGGACGGTAGCACGATGCGTTGGCATCTCTCTAGCATGTTAGCATTTGTACAACTAGAAAATCCAAAGTACAAAATAAAACTCCTAAGAACCTACTAATTTCATGGTAAATTGGTTTTAATGAGATAAATAGAATGATAGAGTATGAAAAGTACCTACACAAATGATAAAGTAGGTAGATGAAGACTAGGGTGATGAATATCAACTCAATAAAGCTCCAGTTCACCAGTGAGCTCCACATACACATCCACCTACACACAAGTAAGAGGGGAAAAATGTTGGGATGTATAGGGTTTTTCCTCAATCAAACCCCCGCTTTGGTATTTCCACCTCCATGGAAAGCCAAAAAAGCCATGATGTAGAAAGTATGATAAAGGAAGTAGAAAGGAAAGCACTGAATACTACAAAACATGCTACACTACTCTATCAAACCGCAAAAGGAAAATGAAGTGTTACCACCTCCACCCAAAGGATCTTAAGGAAAATGAAGGAAGAATGCAAGCAACAAACTTGGTGAAGTC
Organism: Sequoia sempervirens; assembly: GCA_007258455.2. Lineage (NCBI taxonomy): Eukaryota > Viridiplantae > Streptophyta > Pinopsida > Cupressales > Cupressaceae > Sequoia > Sequoia sempervirens. The sequence goes on along the minus strand of VDFB02000014.1, from coordinate 852,556 downwards.
AACACGACCACAACAATGATGAAGGGAGGTCTTGCAAGACTCCAAGCTCACAAATTCTATAGTAGCACCTGTACAAAGGTGAAGCTCATGGAGTAACAAGATACTACAATGCTTAATGGATTTGTGAAGATTGCTAGAATTATGAATAGAATTCTCAAGAGAATAGATGAGTGTGTAGTGAATTGATAAAAAGATAAAGCGAGTATTAAAATCCACCCAAAGGATCTCAAGGAAAATGAAGGAAGAATGCAAGCAACAAACTTGGAGAAGTCGACACGACCACAACAGTGATGAAGGGAGGTTTTGCAAGACTCCAAGCTCACAACTTCTATAGTGGCACAACATGTACAAAGGTGAAGTTCATGTGAAGTTCATGGAGTAACAAGCTACTGCAATGCTCAATGGAGTTGTGAAGATTGCTATAATTATGAATAGAATGCTCAAGAGAATAGATGAGTGTGTAGTGAATTGATAAAAAGATAAAGTGAGTATGAAAATGAATGCCTTGCAAGGCCAAAATGGAATAGAAGGAGCCATTTTCAGGTTGGTTGGTCGCACAGAGGCGTTACAATTTGAACCCAAAGAGGAGTGTAATGTCCCTGCGAACTCTAGAGCTAGAAATTTGTGAGGGATGGCAACACACCATGTAAACATCAGCACACCACGCTCGCGTCCCTGACAAAAATTCCCCCATTGGCACACAAAACACATGGTAGGTGGATGGAAAGTAGGTGGGTGATGTGGAATTTTTCCTTCACGTTTGATTTTATAAGGTGAGGGTATGTAAAAGGGGAATTTACACAACGGGTGCAAATTTTCTCCTATACACTTTTCTCCTACTTTAGCGAGCACAAGTATCGATGAGTGTTTGATAAAGTAGATTGAAGAGTTAGAAATGTATACATGAACTGTCAAGGAAGAATACTACGATTTGGCGAGCTCAAAAGCATAGGGCAGGCAAAGGACTCCAGAACTATTCTCTTCAAAGTAGGTTCAAACAAAGGGAATCCGTAGCTCCGCAAAATTGTGAAGTTGAACAAAATATACTGAAGGCCCACAAAACAATGATGGACAAATCCCGTAGGATACAAGCACTTCAAAGGCTCTCAGACTTGAAAAAAAGGCATTCCCCCAAGTACTCTCTCATGAAGGAAGCCCAATGAAAGAGGACTCCGCAGAGTTGGACTAGAAAGCAGCTTCACAAGTGCACCTGCAAAGCAACATGTTATTTCACAAATAAAACATGTTAGAAAAAAAAAAGCAGCCACACAGGAAAATAAGTAGACAGTAAAGAAATTGAAAAGATTTCAAAGGGGTCCCATGGAAACCCTTCAAAAGAAGAGGGTTCCTCTCAAGGGATGCATGGTTTGAGAACAAAAGAGAATTTTTTCTCGAATAAATTAAACATCAAGGAATCTTTTTGAAAGATATCCACTTCATCGAGAAATTTGAAAGGAAGAAAATTCCCCCTCGTGAGGGAAAGGTTGAGCCTTCTCCCATAGGAAAAGCTACTTTCTCCTCGAAGGAAAATTCTTCAAGTTCTTTCTTTGCAAACCCATAATGAGGGAAACACATTCCGCTAGGGGGTCCTTGTTGAGAATGCGAGTTTTGAAAAATTTTGCAAAGATTTTTGAGAAAAGATTCATTGGCAACAAATGCATTTTCTAAAAATCAAAGTTGACATGATAACCCCAACCTTAGGATGATCCAAAGGCATGTGACATCCTAAGGAGAGAAAATAAAGACTAAAAAGGTGATGTTGTGGCCCATGAGACATAGCAATATGTCACCATGGTGATGTTGTCGCAAACACAAGGGACAACACGTAGGCACTGCAACATCACAAATTAAGCAAAGAAGAGTGAAATATATCCAAAATTTCAAAAAGAGATAATAACATCAAAAATAAAGGGCACAGGGGCGATCTGATATTTCAAGGTTGGAGCTGCTCATAAATATATATAAATATAGTAATAGTATATAGATGAACTATCATCAACCCCCTACTATATCAGACCATATAAATAATGCGCGAGAAGAAAAAATAAAAATAAAAAATTGGTTCAACATGGAAGGGAAGCCTAAATGCTCCCAACACTTTGCATCATCCCTAATTTACAGAAAATCAATACACATAATAGAGGAAGAATGATGCCACAAATAGAGGAAGTTTTACAACACATAATCACTCCTATATTTAAGCATCTACAAGGGTGACAAGGGTCATCCAGGAACACATAACACAAGCATGAGGTAACACATCACAACAAACACACACCTAATCTAATGATAAAGAAGAGGCACCCCCCTAACACTCATTGATCGACCAAAAGGTTGTCTACTTCCCAATCTAGATCATTTTACAAGGAAGGAAGATGAGCTTGTAGTGGTGGAATGTTAAGGAGAGAACCCTCTGACCCTCCCACAACTAGGACCAAGGAAGGAGACTCTTTGGGATCTCCACTTGGTTTTTGTGGAGCAAAGGTCAGCAATTTCACGAAGATTGCCAATAAGCCTGAAACCTCATCCAAAGAGGTAAAAATGCACTTCATAGGAGATGTGTTACCTCAACAGGAAAGGGAGGCAGTGCCCGAGATTCACTACTAGGCTCACTGAGTGACTTAGGAGTAGTGACAAACTCAGGGGATACTAAAGCTTCTTCTGTCACAAGGACGATGCATGCTAATGCAAAACAACCCTTTGAAGGGGATGGACTCCTCTTTTGACCCCCTTTGTTAGCAAGTCCATTCTCTACCTTCCGCTTCATTGGAGGATGCGAGACCCCAACAAATGAGGTAGAAGGCACCAAGGGGGAGGAGGAGACCGTGGTGGACACCACCAAGGTGTTCAAAATGTCCACAGGCTTTGAGAATGGTGAGATGTTTGGAAGGGACATCAAGAGAGGTGGCTTGACTGAAGGAGCAATAAACACTTCCACCCTTTCTAGGGTCAAGGGTGTTTACACTCAAAGTAGGAAGTTTGAATGTAGGATGGTTGGGATTTCACCAAGCGGGCACCATAGGGTGCTCTCACAAATGCATAGCAGAATTTGATAACACCACAATAAGGCGAGAGGAAGTGATAGGAAAGACAACGAAAGAGGAGGAAGAGGAAACCCAAGAGCACTTCTCTTCTTCCCTTCTCCAGGACATGGTGGCATCACTGTTGGCTTTTAAACATGCCCTATACGAAAAAACATAAGATGATGGAGGTTATCTAACCTTAGGTGTTAAGCGCTCCTTCTTGTACTTCTCATATGTTTGGTACAAGAGGTCTTGTTGTGCCTATTGCACACATGCCCCGTTCAAAGCGAGGGCCCCCTCTTTCCTTTTCGGCTTCACTGAGTCATTTTTCCTTTACCTCATTTTGCATACCCCTATTTCAAGCTTAAGATGGTCACATGCTATAAATTCATCACATTTCAATTGGCCAAAATTATTGCTCCCAAAATTACTAAGTCATTAGTCCATGCGGGTATTCCCTTTGAACTTTTCCTTGGTGTTCGTGAGCTCCGCGGGCCCGCATTTAAGGCTTTCCATCCACAGGCTGCCATCATCACTTAGCCACTAGCTAGTAGAAAAACCCAAGGGTCCACCTGCATCACAGGTTTTGCAAGGTCTTCTACCATTCGATATCTGTGCCAGGTCAGGTTCCTGTATCCCACCAACTTCACCTAGCGCTGTACCTAGAAATTAATGCACACCATTAATGACATTTTGCCTATAAATAGAGGAACCAACTTGTCATTTTCATTGTTATAATTTGAATTTTGAGGATAGAGAAATGGAAAAAAAGGAGCTCGCACTCACATAGGCTTCTAGTAGATCGAAAGCAAGGTCTTCATCAAATTTCCATGGCTAGGTTAGCCATCACTTAAAATTTCAGCAAGTGCTTTTTGTAGTTAGGGTTTGAGCTAGTTAGGATCAAAATCCTAGGAATCAAAACCCTAACTCACTCGATGGTCTTTGCAGCCCTCAGCCCCACACAAAATGTTTGATTCCTCATTTGAAAGTCATCCAAATTGGCCAAAATCATGCCTCCACGTTCGTGTGGAAACCCGTGCTTCCTTCGTCATTCTTCGCACGGAAGGGATACCTTTGCGGCCCATGCCATTGCTACAGTCACCCTGGTTAGCACTAAAAATCTTGGAGAAAAGTAGTTAATTCCTTCAACCTATGTGGGAATCCTCGTGCAGGTGGCCACCTTCTGATCCTCATTGGTGAGCGGCCTAACCCTATATGCTCTTCGCACTATGGGTCCCGCCTCCACCATTATCATCAATTGCTCAAATCTTCTAATTCCAAGTGGATTTTTGGGCCACTGAGTGTGGCTCGCCATCATCCCAATGTCATTTCCTAGCGAAAAAGTTACTCTGTCTGCCCGCATCGTGAACTCTGACCTCTCCGTTGTTATTTCGAGTCTGCTAAACACAAAAAATGCTAAGTCAAAAAGTCACTTACGGGCCGACCTCTATGGGTGGACATATGCGGGTAGCTTTGTTTTATTCTTTGTTCCCTAATGTTTGAGTGTTTCAATCCCTCTACATTGTGGACCCCACAGAATCATTTCCATCTGCTTTGATGAAGTTTTTCACCGCTAAACTTAAGTCTAGGAGCCTATTGCGGGCCCACCAATGCAAACTGTTGTCCCTCAAAAGCCATTCTTTGATGAAAAACCTTCAACGGTGGCCTAATATCTTTTCTCTGTGTGACCTAAGGTATTTAAACTCTAAGGAACAATCCCAAACCCTTTGAGGTGCCCATGGGTCCCACAATGTGGAATGTCACGTGTCTGTCGTTGTCCCCTGAATTGCGTTGCTTAACGGCTGAGGCTCCTAACGTCCTTCAACCTTCCTGTGCCTGCATGCCTTAGACCTGAACATGCATCAAAGCCTAATCTAGTGACTTGAAATTTCCTGTACTCAATTTTTGCACGTGCCAAACCATCTCACAAGAACTTTGATCTCCAAATTAATCATGTAGAACTTTTGTTGTGGACTTCCGCCTGTGGGTCTCCATGGACCCTTGGATGTTATTCAACTACCTCTGCTATGGTGGCTTCCAGCCTAAGGAAACTCACATCCCTAGGCCCACATTCACCTAAATGGTCCAAATGAGCTCCAAATGAGCTCCAAATGAGGATTAGTGATGAATTTCATGATCTTTAAAAAATACATTAATGGATCTAATGCTTGATTTGCAAAATTCGAATAACACATGCTTTGATTTCCATATAAATGCACTTACTACATATTTTGCATGGAGGATTTATTTAACCTACTACGAGTCAATCACAGAGACCTATTGAGAAAAATGATAAAGGAAAGAATCCCACATGCATGCCAAGGGGAAAAGAGGAAAAAGATTAGATGAAATATCAATTTCACGGGGTGGAATGTACCTCCAAGCTCTCTTCTACCTGGGACTTAGTATCAGACACAAATCTTGGGCACACAGACATTGATGAGTTCTGACAAAGGGTGATGGTTAACCCTACAACAAAAAATACATGAAAGATCAAGGCAAGTGGTCTAGCCAAGGCAGTCGGCTTTCCTCTTGCACTAATTACCTCGGAGCTAGTCATGGTCTTTCGGGAGTGCTACCACACCAGTAGAAAGATTATTGATCATGATGGAAGGGTTTTGGAAGATTTATCTGCTAAATCTATTGGCTGAATGTTCCACATTCCCACGTTCGATGTAATGGAAGAAATAAAGAAGGGATTTGCAAAAATGTGGAGGTAGGACCCTCTGGCATGCAAGAGAATAATCAACCAGCACTGGTTGAAGGAAAAGAGGGGAAGTTCCACCAAAGTACCTCAAGAATTGTTTAGAAGTGACTTCTTTGAAGAATACCATGATTTGGTCACCCTATTGAGCAGGGTAATGGAACTACCGAATACTGCCTTCTTCGAAGAATGGGTGTTTTACTTTGTTAAGGAGATCATCCGGGGCAAGACCAAGTGCCATTGGGCCACGATGATTATTGACAACTTACACAACCAGCTCACGGTGGTGAAGAAGAGTTCCAAATTTTACATGACTTCATATCTAGTGTACCTCTTGGTGGAGAAATTCTCGAACAAGGGACTCTTTAGTGCAGGCACCCTGGGAACAAAGAAAGGAGAACTTAAAGTCTATGACTGCTATCCTTAGTTGTAGTATAGAAATTTCAAAAGAGAATATCAAAGGGTGAATGATGCCTTCATTGCACACATAATCAAACTCTTGGGAGGAGACTTTGAGAGAAGGGTATCACATAGTGCCAGGGCCCTCATCCGGCGGTTTGGGTATTTGTTCATACAGTTATCTAAGTTTACATATATTAGAATGGAAGTATTCTCAAGGAAGACCTACCAATTACCGCACTACCCCAACGACTGCATGATCCTACTGGAGGTTTCTCGACAACAACAAAATTCCCACTCACTATTAAGCAATAAGCATAGAGCTAGAATTCCATATCCCCTAACCTTCGAGCAATGAATCTATTCTTGTCCTATTTTCCAATGTGTGAAATAGTCAGAGAAAGAATTGGTGGAATACAACTTGTATCTCCACACCGATTGAGGAAGGATGGATCCTTGTGGAAAGCTAAAGAAATGGGTCGAAAGACAATACAGGGTATATTTCTCAAGTCAAGGAATTTTGGGCCAACTGTGCAGATGATAAAGAAGTGTGAATGAGGAACTATATAAGAATGATGACCTAGTTCATGAATTTGGTGAATCTATTGCTTGTGCCTAAAGAAATAGTGGAGGAAGATAACAATATTGTTGATGATAGATACAACATTGTAGCCAAGTTGCCCTTACTTGTGAAAGCTTGGAATGAAGAAGAGGTCACTAACCTTGATATATTAACATGACCCATTAAAAATAGAATGAAGCAATGGATAGATGCCTAGATTTCCAAAATCAAAGCATAGAGCATCAGGCTAACATACGGTGAGCTCGAGGATGATATTGAAAAGTGAAATAGACAGTGGAGTGGCTGCTACCTCATCGGAAGAAGCTCCCAAGTCCCCACAACCAACAAGGTCAAAGAAAAGAAAGGATGTTCCTGAGCATAATCCTAAGCACAAGGTGTATTCAAGAAAGTACATCGAGGGTGAGTCATCTAAGAGAGCGAACAAAATGGGGGAATTTGTACTTTAGATGCCCAAAATCCAGGAGGAGGATTCCTAGCATGAAGAAGAAGATGAGAAACCACATTCACAACCTTCCACTTCCACCCCCACCGTCACTTCTACCATTGCCACTCCTCCACCGTCTACCTCTCAAGCTTTTCTCATCTCATCTCCGCCCACCATGGACATCTCAATCCACCTCTCCTCCACCTCGTTGATTGGTCTGATGATGATACTTGACTCCTCTTCCACTACGTCCCCACTAGCATCTTCTTCACTCCCTCCTCCACTTCCTACTTTCTCTACTATAGTACCTGTAATGTCAACTATTACTATGTCGCCTCTTACTCCGCCACATGATTTTGTGGCATATATGCAAAACATGCCCAATGAAATTTTTGAGGTAATCCTTAACCCCAATTTTTAGGCTCCAATGGCTCAAATTGTTGCTGCTTTGCCTCTTCCTCCACCACCTACAGAGCCACCAAATATGGAAGCTACAATGTAGATCTCAGAAGAGATGGAAAAATTCCACACAAAGCAACAAAGAGATGCTACAAAATATGTAGTTAAGGAACCCGAGGACTTTGATCAAGATGATTATTTTTAGAACCTAGAAGGTGGGCTAGACATAAATTTGGACAAAGTGGCATTCGACAAGGTGAAGTCACATTTTTGAAAAGAGGACACTGAGGCCCTTAATGAGTGGTATGTAATAGAAATATCAAACCAATAATTGAATGAGGAGCTACCCCAATAGCCTAAGAATGTTGGTGAAAAGGCCAATCCTGAAGTACACCTCTCTAAGGAAAAAGTTGATACCAATGTGGATGTGGAGATAATCGAAGAGCCTCCACTAGTTGGCCAAGAAAAGGGACTGATCCAAGAAGAAGAAGCACCTCCCAGAAAGGAGGAAGAAGAAGAGAAAGATAAAGAAGAAGAGAATGTGCTAGGAAAGAGCCTCAAGCTTGAGCACCATGCTAAGATCGAGCGCGAAGAAGAGATGGAACCCTAGAAGAAGGCATAACTAAAGAAAATATAGCCTCTATTGAGTCAGGCAAAGGGAAGACTATGCAAATAGAAGGCTTAGACAAAGAAGAAAGGATTGATCAAGAGGCTCCTGGCAAAGAAGATGATCAACACAAAAGCTAAACTTCAGGCAATATTGGCTAGGGCACAAACAAAAACAAGAAAGGAGAAGAAGCCCAAGGTTCATTCTCATATCACAGTGGATGCCTCTAGATCTCAAACAATACAAATTTCCACCACTGTGATAGACAAAGATACAAGCATTGTGCAGGGTCAAGGCTACAACATACAAACAATCAATTTAGGCCCAGCGACCCATGAGAAGAAAATAAATGAATTCCAACGGTCATAGCTTCCATCATGCAACAAATGAATAAGGGCCAGTCCACGAAGGAAGAACTGAAGGAACATGTAGCATATCTTACTAATTATATTCAATAGTGGACATCCATGGAAGAAGAGACCCCTACGACATCATCCACACCCACTCTCCTCTCCCAAGATGAGCTGAACATAATGGTTCAATCGGGTGTTATATAATGGTGACATGGGTATCCACCATGCTACCCGAGCATTCAACAAGTTCCAAGGGTTGCAATTGCAAATAGATGAAATGATAAATACATGTAATAGTTTCTTTGAGTTGTATAGGATCACATATCCTAAGCTTGAATGCATCCTCAAACTCTCCTGGGCAATATGGGAAAAGGAGTTGGAGCTCCTAAAGGATGATCATTGGTTAGTGGAAACATGACAAATGGGCCTGGATTATAGGAAGGATGTTCTAGAGAAGGCTTTGCATGAGCTAGAGCTCGATCTTGAATGGGTTGCAGAGCTTTGGGCTCATAGTTAGGATTATTTTAAAATGATGACAAATTATCAGATGCTTGCTCTAGAGATAGATCCAGAAAAGATCAAGCTATTCTTCCATAAGAAGATGGAGTAGGGGTCCACCAACACATTGTCACTGGACTTTATGGACTTTGCTGCAAGGGCTTTCACACAATCTGAACATGTCATCAAAGCAACCCCTAAATGCACTAGGAGCTAGGAATAGGTTACTGGGAGACTTAAGAAGACATCCTTCCAAATCCTTCAATCCGATATCATGGAATGGGACAAGCTCCATGCTCTAATTGGGAAATTTGTAAAGTATGTTTCTCTCTAGAAGAATGAAGGAAAACCAATCATAGATGATGAATATTTGACCAAATAGTTACAAAGGATGGCAACCACTATAGGAAAAAATTTCTATAGTGTTAGGGAAACTAGATGACAAAATAGGGAAAAGAAAAAGATGTATTTTATATTGTCATATATTTGGTAGGTAAAAACTATAAATAGGGGTATCCTCTCATTTTCAAAGAGAGAGTTGAGTTGTTGTGTAAAGGAATTCTACATAAATGTAATGAGAATAGCATTATTTTGATGGATTCTTGTGTTTTTCTTCACATGTGTGCATGATTCAATCTCCCAATATTAGATTGTAGCTTTATTGTTCTAGTTTTAAGTTGCTTCAGTTGTTAGTATATGTTTCACTTTAATGGTGAAGGATACTATGGTGTTGATATCTTCCTTGCTCATACATTTTTTTGTCTATTGATGATAAATAGTTGTGTAAAGTTAGTATGAGCCTTATTTCATTATTGCACTTAAGTTCATCTATTGTTCATGCTTTAATGATGAATGAATGATTGAAAATATGTAGACCTTAGAAGATTGCACTTGTTCCATGAGACTATGGGTTTTCCTTGGTTAATTGGAACTAAGTTTTAGGAAGGTTGTCTACTGTAGCATCCTCCATTGTTATTGTTCAACTTAGTTGCAGGTTTAGGAAAATTCTTATCCCTTTTCCCTTTTGAATTTTCTTTGAAGGTAGAAGTAAGAAAAAGTTCCAGCATCATCCCAAAGCTAAAGTTGATGAGTAAAGAGAAGTTTTAGACTGTTGTCTTGAACTTGCAGCAGTTGTACCACATTTCCAGAACTTACAAAATTCCTTTTGAAGATCTAATTCCCTCTATGCTTAGCTAGCCAAAAATTCCATTTGTGATTACTAGCAAATCACATCAACCAATTGAACTATTTCAAGTATTGTCACGACCTGACACTAGAGAGACCTTGGGATATTTTTTTAACTTTTTTGGAGGAATTATTTTTCAAGAGAGACATTGCACTCATGCTTTTTTTGTGTTGAGAAGGTGCAAAAACACCCATCAACAGAACTAGTGGTAGAAGGAGGGCAGCTAGGCTAAGTTGGATCAATTTGGTTCCTCCTCCCCTCAAAGGTCTCATAGGGTCCTTAGATCCATACCAAACAAGGATTCCAAGAGCTAAAACCTCCCACCATGGCTAAGAGAGCCAAAAAGGGATAAGCATCAGCTTCATCCCCACCCACTCGACCTCCATCCCCTCCATCCCATTCCTCCCCTTCACTTCCAACAACACTTCCTTCTGCCCATTCGCCTCATACTACCTTTCCACCCTTCACTTCTCACAACCAAGGTGTTGTCCCAGTCCCAACACAACTCCTCCAAGGCATTGCCCCAACTACTGCTCCATTACAGCCTCATATTATTGTAGCACAACAATCATAGGCCCCGCCTCCCATAATGGCTTGGCTGGGTAACAATCCATGTCCATTATCTTTCAATGAATTCCATGACATGCCAAAGAATCCAAAAGGATTTTGCACTAAGTTCCACCCATGTGACCTGCAAAGGACAACAAAGGAACACATCAAGATCTTTTAAACAACCTTGAAGGATATGCAGGTAGAACATTAAAATGTGGCTTATAGGCTCTTTCCCTATTCATTGGGAGAGGAGGCCTTCTACTGGTACATCTATCTGCCGACCAAATCCATCACTGCTTGGGATCAAATGAAGGATACATTCCTATAGAAGTTCAAGCTTCCTGTCAACCCTTTTGAGTTATACTAGTAGTTCATGTCTGTCACGAGGTAGGTTAATGATTCCATTAGCTCCTTCAATGATCGATTCCATAGAGCCTATATGAAGTTTCAATCGCCATATGTGGTTGATGATGCCTCGACTAGGCTGGTCTATTACACAACCTTGGATAATCTTACATCTGCATTTGTGAAAAGGATGCGCTTGTCACCTGCCAGGTTGGTGGATGCATACGCTGAAGCAGTAACAACAAGCATAAACTTGTTGAAGCATATCATAGGTTTGTTTCCTTCATTAGGACTAGCTACTCATCTGACTCAAATCTAAGGGCTTACCCATGCCTTGGTCAATAAGAAACCCATGCTAAATCAAGTCCCTCAGCTACAAATTGTGTTGCATCTAGGGAAACCCATAAATCAAGCGCCTTTTGTACCTCAGTACTTGCATTCTTCACAGTAGCAAGCATACACTCAACAACCTCAAGTGCCTTCATACCTACAAGGCTCCAAGTTCCAACCTACATGACATAACCAACTTTTGATGTAGATAGTATTTCTCTAGAACTTAATACCACAACAAAATAACATAGAAATGAATCGAATTGATGAATTGAATGAGATGGTAAAGAAGCTATCTACGGAGATGAGGAACTTGAGGAACCAAAAAAATCAATTATAGGATACCCAGAGGAGCATTCAAGCTAATCTCAATCGAGACAGTCGTGATCCGGGTGCTTCTTCTAGGAAAAATTACAAAAGAGGACAAAATTCGGGCCAAAACTTTGAACAAAGGCCCTCGTAAATGAAAAATTGAATGTGGAATGCAAGGCCAAAAAATGGAGGTGTCCCTACACCTCTCGATCAACCAGCAAGTGTGGATAAGTTTATGAGCAAGGTTTATCTAGCTAAGGCTGCCTTATCCGAATGATGCCAGATGAATAAGACGAACATGAATTCTAAATTGGATTGCCTGGAATTTCAAACTATCATAGAAACCTTTCAAGTAGAAGTCCAAAATGCAGTTGATGGCTCAGGTTGCAGGGACTTGGTTCTATTGGAGCCATATGATTCTTTAGTGTTGGTGGTCAACCAGGATCGTTTCCCAAAAAGTGAAAGCAACTCGTCTGAGAAGGAGGCTACGCCCAAGGACAAAGATAAGTAACGAGGACGATTTCTCACAACTCTTTGATTCAATAGATAATGGTCCAGTAGATGAGGAAGAACCTTGAGAAGATGAAGTCCATATGTTCCACCAATTACAACTTGAGAAATAGACAAGTTGGTGGCCCTTTTATGACTTCCACTCCTCCCAACAACTTTAATATTTTTCCCGATCCTAATTCCAACAACAATCCAACTTACCCCCATGTGCCTACTCAGTAATTTAACAAAAATAGGTAGCCAAATCAAACTCAGGATCAGCCCACTAGCTCTTCCCAAAGCAGATTTTCTGAAGTAGAGGTTGAACAAATGGGAGAGTATGTAGCTGAGGAATTGAAAAAGGTCAAAGTTGGTTTGTTAGCCTTTGAGTTATTAAAGGTACCTATTTTCTAGAACACCATTTTTAGGTCACTAAATGGAACCACCCCATCAAAGCCAGCCCAAGAGGTACCCACCAAAAGGGTTTCCTTTGACACCTCCGGTAGTGAGCTCGTAATTAGAGAAATCCTAGGAAAGAAACCCGATCAACCCCAAAAACAACAAGCCAATAAAAATTAGTCGACAGATAAAGATCCTGCCAAGGATTCAAATCAAGTGAAAACCAAGGATAAATATAGTGATAACGATAAGACCCAAGTGGCTCAAGCCGATGTCTCAGTGGGGTTGTTTCAAGGAAAGTTGGAGACCCCTCCCTTCTTGATGATGATTCAGATATTTGACAAGAATCTACACAACTGCTTACTAGACTCGGGAGCTTTGGATAATGTAATTCCCTTTGTAGTGTGCCAAGAACTAGGGATAACTCCAACTCCCTCCCGAAGGAAATTCACTCAGCTAGACAAGACGAAAGTGAACATAGTGGAGAAATGAACAAAATACCAATGCAAATTGCTGATGACCCAAGGGTGCAGCAGGTAATTGACATTCAAGTTGTTGATATCCCTGACACATACGACATTATATTGGGATGGGACTTCACACAAGATTTGAATGGCTATGCTTCCACAAACTATTCTCATTTGTGGTTACCATGGAAGGGACTGCCAAACTAGATCCACATTCAGAGAGAGCCTTGAATGAAGTTCATGATCACAGAGCATAACAACACAAATGAGGTGTTGTTTGTAGAAAAAAAGTTGGGGAATTATTGTCCCATGATTTTTCAAGGTGAAGAAGAGTTCCAAGAAGAATAGGTACTCAAGGAGGTCCTTCTTGTACTATGCAGTGCTCCTACCAACTTAACTCACGTCCCTGATAGTACGAAGGTGATGATTGAATCGGAAGATGAAGAATCCTATAAATATGGTAACCTTGGATTATTGGATGGATTCCAAGAATTTATGTAGAAATGTGTACATGATCAACTCAGTCTAGGAGAAAGAATGAACTTTCAGGAGTTGTTGTTACCAAGCTGGTGTAGGGTACACAATGTTTCCCATTTTGAATTTGACTGCTACTTATATCAGACAACAATCGAACATATCAAGGGACAGGTCACCTCCAAATAAGTTGTAGGAGAAAGACAAAATAAAGACCATCCTAGACCTATGCAGCCACCCAAGGATACAAAAGTAGATACACTACCAAGAAAAAGAAGCATGTTCAACTAGCTCCAAAGTTAAAGACTCTTCTAAGTTCTGGATGCTACACTTTGATGGATCTAAATCCAGGCAAGGAGCAGGAGCCAATTTTGAGCTCATCAGTCCCATGGGTAAGACGTATTTTGTTTCCCATAGACTCTAGTTTTATTGTACAAATAATGTAGTTGAATATGAGGCATTAGTTCATGGAATTTTGATGGAATTAAGAAAAAAGGCTAAAATGCTCCAAGTGTTTGGTGATTCTGAGATGGTAGTGAAATAAGTTAGGAAACTTTACTCCTGTCATGATAGAAGGTTAGAAAACTATAGACACAGGGAATGGGATCTTATAGGAGGATAAGAGGAATTCAACATTCAATTAATTCCCCGTAATAGGAACCATACTACTGATGCATTAGCCTAAGCGGTAAGCACCCTTTAGTCCCTCTCATTAACCAACATGAATAAATTCACTGTAGAGCTCACCTCTACCTCGTTAGTGCCCGATAATGTCACTAACTTTCAAGTTTTTAATGATGATAAGCACATCCTCAACTTCATCACAAATTTTGATGTATTCACAACTCAAATCATTGATGAAGTAGAGCTTAAGGAGGCTGAACTTGATATACAAGGGGTCATCAACCTAAAAACCAACACAATACCATGAGGTATGGTTCAAATAGAGAGAATATTTGATTTAGACTAGATAAGGGATCAAGATCAACATACTAAGAAGGATTTAATAAATAATCAGTGTGATGCTCACAACATGGGAACAACTGAGGAAATTAAAAATGTATTCATAGGCAAGGTGTGCACACCGGATGAAAGAAAGGGGATCATTGATGCCTTACACATGTACCACAATTTAATTGCTTGGGGATATGAAGAATTGAAAATGTATGACACCTGAATTATCACTCACACCATTCCCCTCAAGCTCAATGTGAGACCTTTATGGAAGTGTTAGCACTCAATCAACACACCATTTGATCCTAGATGATGTCATTTTTGGATGGCTACTCAGGATATAAGCAGGTGATGGTACAGTATGAAGATAGGAACAAAACAATGTTCACTACAAAAGTGGGGAACATTTGCATAGAAAAGGATGTCATTTGGATTAATCAATGTCAGTGCTACATTTTAATGTGCCATGGACATGGCTTTCAAATATCTCATCAGAAAGTACATCATCATATACATAGATGATTTTACTGTGTTTTCCAAGAAAAGGGGAGACCACGTCTCTGATTTGTGCAAGATTTTTCAAAAATGCAGAGAGTTCGACATCTCCTTAAACCTGAAGAAATGTATCTTCAGGGTGATTGAAGGGAAGTTGTTGGGACACGTGATTTTAGAAAAGGGAATCTCAATTGATCTAGAACGTATCCAGACCATATTAAAGATTCAACTCCCAAGTAGTAAGAAAGAAATGAAGTCTTTCTTTGGAAAGATCAACTTTGTCAGGAAGTTCATCACAGGCTTTGTTGAAATTGTCAAGCCATTGAACACTATGCTTAAGAATGATGCTAAGGTGAATGGAAACCGTAAGCTAAACAGGCTTTTAAATAAATCAAGAAATCTATTGTTGATGCACCAGTGTTGGTTAGTCTAGATTACCTGAAGCCATTCTACATTTATTCATTTTCTTTAGATTCTTGTGCCAACATGTTAACATAGAGGGACGACAAAGGGAATGAACACCCCATCGCATTTATGAGTGCTCCATTGAAAGATGTAGAGTTACAATACCACAATGTTAAAAAGCAAGAATATGCTTTGGTTAGAGGAGTTAAGAAGTTTCAACACTATATTCTCCAGAAAAAGATGTTTGCAATTGTGGACGATCCAGCTATCAAGAACTTGTTAATGCAGAATGAGTTAGGGGAAAGAAGAGAAAAATGGGTCAATTATTACAAGAATATGACATGGAGATTCAGCCCATGAAGCTAGTCCAAGGACAAGCCCTCACTCGAACCATAGTAGAAACTAGACTCGAGCTTATAGTGCAGTAGTACCAGCTGGAGGATGTCTCTCCAAGGGAATGGTATGATGACATAATCTATTATTTACTGAACAACAATTTCCCATCACGGCTACAAGAATTTAAAAAATGTGCTTTAAGGTTGAAAATTAATAGCTATATGCTACAGGGATCCACATTGTATAAGAGAAATCATGAAGGAATCTATCTCAGATGCCTCAGAAAGGAAGAAGTAGTTGAGGTACTGAAACAGTTTCACAATAGGTTCACACTGGCCACGGATCCATCCCTTGTACTACTCATCAGATCCTTTGGGCTAGGTACTACATGTTGACACTATTCAAAGATGCACACAACCATTTCAGATTCTATCACGTCTATTAGATCGTTGTCACTCGAGAAAAGAACGCTGTTGTCTCGTTGCAACTAGTCACGGAGGTAAGGCCTTTTACTTAGTGGGGACTCAACTTCATAGGATCGGTATGCTCACCATCCTCTGTAGGCCACAGGTACATTATGACCACTTCTGATTACTACACTAGATCGACTGAAGCAATAGAATGTAGGAAATGTACAACTAGAGTAGTTACTAATTTCTTAGAAATTTTTATTTTAAATCACTTTGATTTCCCATTTTCCCTTGTGTGTGATAATGGTCCTACCTTTTCATCCCTTAAGTTTTCTAGTTGGGCCTTTGATTACGGAATCACGCTTAAATTCTCATCCAACCACTACCCCTAGGGGAATGGCCTAGTTGAATCCACAAACAAAAACTTTCTTACTATGATCTGAAAGCTTCTTGACAACAATCCAAAAGATTGGCACACCCAGTTGTGTTTTTCCTTATGGGAAGATCGCACGCGTCATAAAGTTGCCTTGGAAAACTCCTTGTTTCACCTTATCTATGGTTTAGAATTTGCTTTCCCAATCCACCTCAAGATCCCTATGCTCTAATTTTTCAATAACTACTATGAGGAAGGAGAATGCCAAGAAGCCCCGCCTTGCTAAAATGCTACATTTAGAAGAAATTTGTGACCAAACAATAGAAATTTTTTACAAACACCAGGGCATAGTCAAGAGATGGTTCAACCATTGATCCAAAGTAAAGGCCTTTAGGATTGCAGATTTAGTCCTCTGTTGGGACAAGGCCCATGAAAAGAAAGGGAACATGACAAATTCAACAAGCTCTGGCTTGGCCCCTTTATGATTTTGAAAATTATAGGGGATAATGCCTTTCGCCTCAAGACTCTCACTAGAGAGGATGTATCGTTACCTATCAATGGGCAATACCTTAAGCATTATTTCCTTGAGTGAGTTGTTCAAGCTCATCCCCTTTGTATATATTTGTATATAGTTAGGGTAGGTTCTTTTCTTTTGCTTTGTTACTTTGCTTTCACCTTGCTTTCACTCACTTTCCTAGCTTTTGTTGAGGGTGTCTCTCTATCTTGGTGTGATGGCCATGCTTGGCTTGTCAAAGGGCCAACTTTGCTGCCCACTCCCATTCATTCTCTAAATAAGTCTTCATCCATTACTATCAATTTCTGACTACTCCTATGAAGCAGGTTCCCTCACTTGAACTCTAACTTGATCTAGGACAAAACCCTTATTTGAATCTCCTCACACTTATCTCAGATTACACACAAAAACACACCTTAAATATTTTTGACAAGCTATACGATAGTCGTTATGAGGTTTCGACAAGTGAAAATTATTAAGTCTGCTCCAGTGACCACTATGATTTCTAAGCCCACTATGACCTTTAGTGCTTATACAGTTGAGCAAAAAAGTATCAAAATAAAATATCTAAAAAGAAAGAAAAGAGAAAAGAAAATGATTGAAACATGAAATTGTGTGGGTGTGCGAGCAACTCTATTGGGGCTATGGATGCCTAACTGGCAATAGAGCAATGTTCATCAGGTCACAACTACAACTCTGTTAGGGATATGGACACCTGACTGGAAGCGAAGCAATGTCCAGGTTACCTTTGGGGTTAGACAATTGACGTAGCTTGCCTTTATTTATTGATTGCTATTCATTATGGTCTCTAAGGGAAGGAAATGAATACACTACACACACACTCCTGAGATATTTTTATGACCAGATTCAACCAAGGACTCTATTCTTCTCAAGTCTTTATTTTTTTTAAGGAAATTGGCTTCTGGTTTATGAAACCAGAGATTTTGGGTTTCAGATGAATCCTTACCCTTAGACCGCTCGGGAGCGTTCTCCCAACGAAGTCACCATTTGTTGTGCCTATTGCACACATGCCCCATTTAGACTAGGGACCCCCTCTTTCCTTTTCAACTTTGTTGAGTCATTTTTCATTTGCCTCATTTTGTGTGCCCCTATTTTGAGCTTAAGATGGTCACATGCTATAAATTCATCACATTTCAATTGGCTAAAATCACCACTCCCAGAATTACTAAGTCATTAGTCCATGTGGGTATTCCCTTGCAGGTTTCCCTTTGCACTTTTCCCCAGCGTCCATGGAGCTCGGAGGGATTGCATTTGTGAGTTTCCATCTACGGGCCATCATCATCACTCAGCCGCTAGCTAGCGGTAAAACCCAAGGGTCTTCCCACATCACAAGTTATGCAAGGTCTTCTACCATCCAACGGCCACACCAGCTCAAGTTCCTATATCCTACCAACTTCACCTACCACCATCCCTAGAAATTAATCCATGCCATTAATGACATATTGCCTATAAATAGAGGCATCGACCTGTCATTGTCACCATTATAATTTGAATTTCTAGGAGAGAAAAATGGAAAATGAGGAGCTTGCACCCACATAGGCTTCTAGTAGATCAAAACCAAGGTCTTCATTAGATTTTTGTGCCATTTCTAGGTTAGCCATCACCTAAAATTTTAGCAAGTTATTTTTGTAGTTAGGGTTTGAGCTAGTTAGGATCAAAATATTAGGAATGAAAACCTCAGCTCACCCAACGGCCTTCGCAACCCTTGGCCCTGCATGAAATGCTTGGTTCCTCATTCAAAATTATCCAAATTGGTCAAAATCATGCCTCCACATTCGTGCGGAACCCTGTACTCCCTTTGTCACTCTTTGCGTGGAAAAGACACCTTTGTAGCTCGCGCCATCACTACAGCCACCCTGGTTAGCACTAAAAATCTTGGAGAAAAATAGTTAATTCCTTAAACCTATGCAGGAATCCCCATGCGGGATTCTGAGTGTAGGTGGCCACCTTCTGATCGTCATTGGTTAGTGGCCTAACCCTTGTCGCTCTCCACATTGCGGGTCCCACCTCCATCATTTTCGTCAATTCCTGAAATTTTCTAAGTCCAAGTGGACTTGCAGGTCACTACGTGTGGCTTGTTGTTGGCCCAGTATTGTTTCCTAGCAGCAAAGTTACTCCATCTGCCTGCATCTCAGACTCTAACCTCTCTATTGTCATTCTGAGTCTACTAAACACAAAAAATGCTAAGTCAAAAATTTGCTTACGGGCCGACCTCTATGGGTGGTTGTATGTAGGTAGCCTTGTTTCATTCTTCATTCCCTAACGTTTGAGCATTCACATCCTTCTGCATTGCAGACCCCATGGAATCATTTTTCATCTGCTTTGATGAAGTTTGTTAGTGCTAAACTTAAGTCTAGGAACCTATTGCAGGCCAACCAATGCAGAACACCATCCCTCAAAAGCCATTCTTTGATGACAAACCTTCGACGGTGGCCTGCTATCTTTTCTCTATGTGACCTAAGGTATTTAAACTCTAAGGCACAATCACAGACTATCTAAGGTACCCGTGGGTGCCGCAATGTAGAACACCATGTGCGGGTCATCGTCCCCTAAATTTTGTTGCTTAATGGTTGAGGCTCCTAAAATCCTTCAACCTTCCTGCACCTCTATGCCTCAGACTTGCAAATGCATCAAAGCCTAATCTAGTGGTTCAAGTGTCCTACACTCAATTTTTGCACGTTCCAACCACCTCACAAGAACTTTGATCACCAAATTAATCATGTTGGACTTTTGTTGTGGACTTCTACCTGTGGGTATCTATGGCCCCTTGCATGTTATTCAACCGCCTCCACTCTGACGGCTTTTACCCTAGGGAAACCTTCATCCCTAGGCCTGCATTTTCCTAAATGGTCCAAATGAGGATTAGTGATGAATTTCATGATCTTCTAATAATGCATTAATGGATCTAATGCTTGATTTGTAGAATTTGACTAGCACATGCTCTGATTTCCATATAAATGCACTTACTATGTATTTTGCATGCAGGATTTATGGAACCTATTGCGGATCCATTAGGGAGACCTATTGAGAAAGTTGATAAAGGAAAGAAGCCTACACGCGTGACAAGGGGAAAAGAGGAAAATGCTTAGATGAAATATCATTTTCATGGAGTGGAGTGTACCTCCAAGCTCTCTTCTACTTGGGACTTACTATCAGACCAAAATATTGGGCATGTAGATATAGATGAGTTTCGACAAAGGGTGATGGTCAACCCTACAACAGAAAATACACGAAAGATCAAGGCAAGTAGTCTAGCCAAGGTAGTTGGATTTCCTGCTGCACTAATTGCCCTGGAGTTGGTCATGGTCTATTGGGAGTGCTACCACACTAGTAGAAAGATTTTTGATCATGGTCGAAGGGTGTTGGAAGATTTATCTGCTAAATCTATTTTTCAAACATTCCACATTCCCATGCTCAATGTAATGCAAGAATCCAAGAAGGGATTTGTAGAAAACATGTGGAAGCAGGACCCTCTAGTATGGAAGAGAATAATCAACCAACACTAGTTGAAGGAAAAGAGGGGCAATGTTGCAAACGTACCTCAAGAATTGTTCAAAAGTGACTTCTGCAAAGAATACCATGATTTGGTCACCTTATTGAGCAGGTTAATATGCCTACCAACTACTGCCTTCTTTGAAGAATGAATGTTTTACATTGTTGAGGAGATCAAATGGGGCAAGACCAAGTTCCATTGGGCCAAGATGATCAATGAAAACTTACACAACCAGCTCATGGTGGTGAAGAAGAGTTCCAAATTTTACATGACTTCATATCTAGTGTACCTCCTAGCAGAGAAATTCCCGTACAAGGGATTCTTCAGTGTAGGCACCCTAGGAACCAAGAAAGGAGAAATTAAAGTCTATAACTTCTATCCTCAGTTGTAGTATAGAAATTTCAAAAGAGAATATCAAAGGGTGAATGATTTCTTCATTTCACACATAATCAGACTCTTGGGAGGAGACTTTGAGAGAAGGGTGTCACACAGCACCGGGGCCTTCATCTAGCGGTTTGAATATTTCTTCATAAATTTCCCTAAGTTTACATATATCAAAACAAAAGGATTCTTAGGGTAGCCCTATCGGTTACCACACTACCCCAACGACCGCATGATCCTGTTGGAGGTTTCTCGTTAGCTGCAAAATTACCACGCACTGTTAAGTGACAAGCATTGAGTTGGAATTCCATATCCCCTGACCGTCGGGCAAGGAATATATTCTTGTCCCGCTGCTAATTGTGTGGAATAATCAGAGAAATATTTGGTGGAATACAACTTATATCTCCACACTGATCGAGGAAGGATGGATCCTTATGGAAACCTGAATAAATGGATCGAAAGACAATACACCCATCAACCTTAAGTCAAAGAATTTTGGGCCAACTGTGTAGATGATAAAGAAGTGCAAATGAGGCACTATATAAGAATGATGACCTAGTTCGTGATGTCGGTGATTCTATTCCCCGTGCCCGACTAGATAGTGGAGGAAGATAACAATATTGTTGATGATAGATACAACACTGTAGCCAACCTACCCTTACCTATGATAGATTAGAATGAAGAAGAGGTCATTGACCTTGATATATTGACACAACCCATTGAAAATAAAATGAAGCAATGGATAGATTCCTAGATTTCCCAACTCAAAGCACAGGGCATCAAGTTGACGTATGGTGAGCTTGAGGACAAGGTTGAAAGTGAAACAAATAGTGGAGCAATCACTGCCTCATTAGAAGAGGCTCCCAAGTCCCCATCAATGACAAGGTCAAAGAAAAGAAAGGATGCACCTAAGTGTAATCCTAAGCACAAGGTATATTCAACAAAGTCCACTATGGGAGTGTCATCTAAGAGAGAAAAGAAAATGGGGGCATTTGTACTTGAGATTCCCACCATCCAGGAGGAGGATTCCCAACATGAAGAAAAAGAAGCTAAGCAGCCACATTCACCACCTGCCAATTCCACCCCTTATGTCGCTGCTACCATTGTCACTCCTCCACTGTCTTCCTCTCAGGATTTTCTTTTCTTGTCTTCACCCACCGTGGACATCTTAGTCCACCACACCTCTGCCTTGCCGACTACTCCAATGATGATACTTGACTCCTCCTCTTCTACTACATCTTCACTATCATCTTCTTCACTCCCTCCTCCATTGCCTACTTTCTCTACTCCACTACCTATAATGTCCATTGTTACTATGCCACCTCTTACTCTACCACATGCCTTCACGACATATATACAAAACATGCCCAATGAAAATTTTGGGGTAATCCTTGACCCCAAGTTTTAGGCTCTAATGGCTCAAATTTTTCCTGCCTTGCCTCTTCCTCCGCCACCTATAATGCCACCAAAGATGGAAGCTACAATGAAAATCTTGGAAGAGATGGAAATATTCCATGCAGAGCAACAAAGAGAGGCTACAAAATATGAAGTTGGGGAGCGTGAGGAATTTGATTGAGATGATTATTTTGAGCACCTAAAAGGTGGGCTAAACATAAATTTGCATAGAGTGGTATCCGACGAGGAGAAGTCACATTTTTCAAAAGAGGACACTGAGGCCCTTAATGAGTGATATGTAATAGAAACATTAGACCAAGAATTAGATGAAGAGGTTCCCCAATAGCCCAAGAATGTGGGTGAAAAGTCTGATCCCAAAGGACACCTCTCTAAGGAAAAAGTTGATATCGATGTGGATGTGGAGATACTCAAAGAGCTTCCACTAGTTGGCCAAGACAAGGGATTAATCTAGGTAGAAGAAGCACCTCCCGAAAAGGAGGAAGAAAAAGAGAAAGATGAAGAAGAAGAGAATGTGCTAGGAAAGATCCTCAAGCTTGAGCACCATGTTGAGATCGAGCACGAAGAAGAGAGGGCACCACTGGAAGAAGGCATCACTGAGGAAAATATAGCCTCTACCGAGTTAGGTAAAGGGAAGACTATGCAAATAGAAGGCTCAAATGAAGAAGAAAGGATTGATCAAGAGGCTCTTGGAAAAGAAGAGGAGCAACCTTAGAGTGAATAGAGAGAGGAAGGTGATCGTGAATCACCCAAGGGACAAACCAAGGTGCCTAATTGGCTAGAGTGATAATTGAGAAAGAAAGCTCATGTGGTCGTTGACCCAAAAGCTAAACTTGAGGCAATACTAGCTAGGGATTAAACAAAAACAAGAAAGGAGAAGAAGCCCAAGGTTTGTTATCATATCACGGTGGATTCCTTTGGGTCTTGAATGATACAAATTTCTACCCCTATGATAGACAAAGATACGAGCACCATGCAGGGTCAATGATATAACATATCAAGAATCAATTTAGGCTCGACGACCTGTGAGTAGAAAATAGATGAATTCCAAGGGTCGATAGCTACCATCATGTAACAAATGAATAAGTACTAGTCCACAAAGGAAGAACTAAATTCACAGGTAGCAGATCTTATCACTTATATTCAATAGTGGATGTCCATGGAAGAAGAGACCCCTACGACATCATCCACGCCCACTCTCCTCTCACAATAGAATGGTTCAATCAGGTGTTATATAATGGCAACATTAGTATCTTCCACACTGCCTGGGCATTCAACAAGTTTTGAGGGTTACAAAAGTAGATAGATGAAATGATAAAGACATGTAATAGGTTATCTGAGCTCTATAGGATCACATATCCTAAGCTTGAATGCATCCTCAAACTCTCCTGAGAAATATGGGAAAAGGAGCTGGAGCTCCTAAAGGATGATCATTGGTTAGTGGAAACATGGCAAATGGGCCAGGATTATAGGAAGAATGTTCTAGAGAAGGATTTGCACGAGCTGGAGCTCGATCTTAAATGGGTTGTAGAGCTTTGGGCTAAAAGTGAGGATTATTTGAAAATGATAACAGATTATGAGATGCCTGCTCTAGAGATAGATCTAGAAAAGATCAAGCCATTCTTCCACAAGAAGATGGAGCAGGGAGCCACCGATACATTGTCACCAAACTTTATGGACTTTTCTGCAAGGGTTTTCACACAATTTGAATAGGTCATCAAAGCAACCCCTAAATGCACCAAGAGCTGGGATCAGGTTACTGGGAGACTTAAGAAGATATCCTTCCAAATCCTTCAATCTAATATCATGGAATGGGACAAGCTCCAGGCTCTGATCGAGAAATTTTTAGAGTATGCTACTCTCCAGAAGAATGAAGGAAAACCAGTCACAAATGATGAATATTTGACAAAATAGTTACAAAGGATGGCAACCACTATAGGACGAAATTGGTATAGTGTTAGGGCAGCTAGATGAAAAATAGGGAAAAGACAAAGATGTATTTTATATTTTCATATATTTGGCGGTAGGTGAAACCCTAATATAAAATGAATCTGAGCCACACAATGAAAAATAATCCCGTCCATTCATTTTTCTTTTGGAAAACTATAAGTAGGGTTCTCCTCTCATTTTCAAAGAGAGAGTTGAGTTGTGTAAAGGCATGCTACAAAAATTTAATGAGAATAACATTATTTTGATGGATTCTTGTGTTTTTCTTTACATGTGTGAAGAATTCTATGGTGTTGCTATCTTCCTTGCTCATACTTTTTGCTGCCTATTGATGATAAACAGTTGTGTAAAGTTAGTTTGAGCATTATTTCATTACTTCACTTAAGTTCATCTATTGTTCATGCTTTAATGATGAATGAATGATTGAAAATATGCAAATCTTAGAAGATTGCACTTGTTCCATGAGACTATGGGTTGTCCTTGGTTAAGTAACTAAGTTTTAGGAAGGTTGTCCATTGTAGCATCCTCCATTGTTACTATTCAAAATTAGTTGTAGGTTTAGGAAACTTCATATCCCTTGTCCCTTTTGAATTTTCTTTGAAGGTTGAAGTAAGACAAAATTCCAACATCATCCCAAAGCTAAACTTGATGAGTAAAGAGGAGTTTTAGATTGTTGTCCTAAACTTGTAGGAGTTGTACCACATTTCCAAAACTTACAAAATTCCTTTTGAAGATCCAATTCCCTTTGTGATTACCAAAAAATCACATCAACCAATTGAACTATTCTAAGCATTGTCATGACCTGACACTCGAGAGACCTTGGGATATTTTCTACAACTTGTTTGTAGGAATTATATTTCACGAGAGACATTGCACTTTTTCTTTGTTTTTGTTACGGTGAAAAAATACCATCAATAGGTTTGTCCTTGGCGGAAGCAGACCAACAAGCGTAGGCCAAAAGCGGTCTAAAGAATAGCTTCCACGCGCAACCGATGGCTTATAACTAGTGTCATGGATCATGTGCATTTAACCCTCATGGATAAAATTTAGACATTTATGCATGACTGAGGGAACTGCATTCATAGAGACCAATTAGGGGATACCTAATTTTACTCTGAAGAGTTCGGACCTAAGGATTATGTCAAAAAGAAAGTTTACCGATTTAGGTCCAACAAGGACCGACAAGATGATGCTACCAAGGGGAGGTACAAAAAAATTGTTATGGGTATGTATGGTACTTTGAAGTGCGTTGTACCCTTCTTTATGCAAGAAATTGATCAACATAATCTCCTCAGTTATGATATTCACTCGACATGTCGGGTCAACAAGAACACCTATTACAGTGTTTCCATTGGTTTGCACGAGGATAAAAGAGGATATGGCTCTCTATTAAAACCCATTGGTAGGTCCTGCGAGGTGAAAGTTATGGTAGGAGAACTACTCGCAGGCTGTGTGGATGGGATAGGTAGATGTAGAAAGGCAGTCATCACATACACTAAACAACACTTTCACAGAGCCCCCAAAAGTTCACAATTGGACAATGACCCAACTAAGGCTTTGTTCTGCAATGCCTATAGAACCTTCCAACTATTCCTAGTTGGGTTCACAGGTTGGGTTGTAAGCTGAAACATCTCACAAAACTCACAACTACAATGCTCCTAGGATATGAGGAAAGGACCCTTCAACACCACTAAATGGAACCAAAATGGTTCACATCAAGTCCACCAAAAATGTAAGAGAGGGGGACCAACCACACCAAGGCTCTAGGTCACAGAGAACCAAGAGTGGAGAGCTGCCCTAACTTACCTCAATCTAACAAGTGTTTTGGGATGAGAATCAAGAATGAAGAGCACTATCAAGTGCTTTTGTCACTTTGAAAATATGGAAGTGTAAATGGGGCTAGACGAGTTAGTTTTTGGAGTTCAAACTATACCTTAGACAACTCTCTATCCAAGGATGGTAGTGCGAGTCTAGGATGACATCGTGGCATGCTGGCATCTCTTTGGTGTTATAGCGTCTGTATGGCCAGAAAATGTAAAGTACATAATAAAACTCCAAAGAACCTACTAACTTCCTAGTAAACTGGTTTTAATAAGATAAACAAAATGACAGAGTATGAAAAGTAACTATGCAAATGATGAAGTAAGTAGATGAATACTAGGGTGATGAATATCAACTCACTCAAGCTCCAATTTTCCAGCGAGCTCCACATACACGTCCACCTACACAAAAGCAAGAGGGAAAAAATGTTGGGACGTATAGGGATTTGCATTAGTTAAACCCCCACTTTGGTGTTTCCACCTCCACAGACAGCCAGAAAAGTCACAAAGTAGAAAGTATGATAAAGGAAATAGAAAGGAAAGCACTAAACACTACAAAAGATGCTACATTACTCTATCAAACCACAAAAGGAAAATGAAGTGTTACCACCTCCACCTAAAGGCTCTCAAGGCCAATGAAGGGAGAATGCAATCAATGAACTTGGAAAAGTTAACATGACCATAGTAGTGATGAAGGGAGGTCTCACAATACTCCAAGCTCACAACTTCTATGGTAGCACAACATGTACAAAGGTGAAGTTCATGGAGCAACAAGTTGCTGCAATGCTCAATGGAGTTGTGAAGATCGTTAGAATTGTGAATAGAATGCTCAAGAGAATGGATGAGTGTGTAGTGAATAGATAAAAAGATGAAGTGAGTGTGAAAATGAATTCCTTTCAAGACCAAAATGGAATAGGAGTCATTTTCAAGTTGGTTGGTTGTACAAAGGTATTAAAATTTGACCCAAATGAGGAGTGTAATGTCCTTGCGGACTCTAGAGGCAAGAATCTGTCAGGGATGACAGTGCATTGCATAGATGTTCGTGTGCCATGATCGTATCCCTGATGAAAATTCCCCCACTGACACACAAAACATGTGCTGGGTGGATGGAAAGGTGGGTGAAGTGGAATTTCACCTTTGGGTTTTATTTTCTAAGGTGAGAGGATGTAAAAGGGGAATTTGCACAAGGGGTGCAAATTTGCTCCTATACACTTTCATTTCAAAGTATTTCCAAGAAATTTTCTAAATTTTTTAATGCTTTAACATGTCAAAGTTTCATGGACACTATGTCTTTTCACCTCCATGTCATGAAAATTCTATTCATATACCCTCTTATTAGCCATACCAACCAAAACGTATTGCTTGTTTCACCCCAAATGACCCTATGGCAGTAAGTTGTCAAAAAAATTATCATGTTTTCCACCCACCCACCCCTAATCAAACCTCATGACAACCTATATATGCTCAAAATAAATTACAATAATTCATTTTTATGCCAAACCAACATTGTTGCTTTCCTATCCAATCCCAAAATACTAACAATATGGGGTTTAGTGACATAAAAATCATATTGCTAGACTAGCAGTTGGGTGACATCAGAAGACAACAAGAATTTTATTTGTAGCAAGAAGAGTTTGCTTACCAAGCCTATCAATACTAGAAGGATATAGATGCACAAAGGAAGAAATATGAAGAGTCTCTTGTAAAAGAGATTTCTGCCAAATAAGAGCAAATGAGTTTATTGCTTGCCCAAGTACAAAGGCTTGAATCCTAATCAACCTCTTGCATTCCAAATCATTTTATGAAAGAGGATGTTCCCAAATACAAAATTCCAAGCTTCAAGCAAGATGAAGAAAATATACCTATGTTGACAAATTAGTTGGGATAGCAAAATATCAAGCAGAAAAGAGATAGTGAAAAAAGGAGTCTACCTTATGGTTTGATGATCTACCTTCTTTTGTTAAACAAGATGAAGACATGCACATTTTGACATCAACATCAACTTTGAGACACCAAGAGAAAAATGATAACATTGTTTTGAAGAGTATAAATATTGACATACATGAGGAGAACAAGCTAGAAGTTGATGAAGATATTTTTTCCAGCATCATAGAAGTCTTTTGTTCAAATCTTGATGCCAAGATAAACACTTCCTGAATTAGAAAATTATGAGTAGCACAAAATAGAGGAGAAAGAAGCCATATTTTCATTTGAACAACATGAACCAAATTGCTCCAATTTGGATGATGTTAAAGAAGCAGTCCAAGAAAAAGAAGCCATAAATGAGAGTTTTAAGTTTGTTCGTTCAAGAGGCTATCCTATCATAAATCTAGCCTAGATGGAGGCCAACAAGGCATCCAAATTAATGCTTGAACCCAAGCATGAAGTTGTAGTTGAAGAAGAATACTTGCAACTTACTTATGCACTTCAAAATAGTAGTATGCACAATCAACATGAAGAGGTAAGTGGATTTTCTTTCATTCTTCAAGAGATATTGCAGACATTGGTTAAACATTTTTTCAATCTCCACCTTCTCTTGGCTTCTTATAAGAATGTTAAGGATTACAAATTGATGAGAAAAGGAAGTTATTTCAAGGAACCAATCAATGGGTTTGTTTGAGAAATTTTTGTTGTTGGTTAGTTTAGGTTAGGTTAGGATTTCTTTCAGGTCAATAAGTGTTGATGCAAAATTTTGTAGTTTAGCTTTTTCTCCAAGTGTTGAAGCACATTTAGTTGGTTTCTAGTTTAGGTGTTTTAGTTATTTTTTCTAAGGTGTTAGCAACTGTTTGTTAGGTCTAGTTTTCAGTTTGTCTTAGATTCTCTTGACTCCTATGCCCAATGGATATTAAGGTTACTAATTTTTTTGTTAGCAAGCAAACATCCCTAAGATGTCACCAAGTATGTTAACTTATTTCAATATTTATATTTAAATAAGTTTACCAAAGGTGAGTTGATAATCTATGTCACACTCCTTGAGTTTGATAAACATCAAATAAACCTTAAATCTTAAATGTATCCAAAAAAATTACGTTCAACAAAAGAGGGAAAAATATTTAGTTTATTTCTTTTGAATATGTCAAACCCATTCCATGTAGCAAGAAGAGGTCTAAAATATTAGGGTTTCTTGTTGAAATGGGTTGAATAAGTCCAAGATTGGGTTTCACCATGTTGTAGAGAGGGCCTAAAAGTTTATAGGGCACATTATGTTTATTCTATATAAACCTCTTTTGTTGGCATTGGAAAGCAACACCTGTTTGTTCAAAGTTTATCCATGTTGCAGAGATTTGGAGGGTATTCATGGAAAGTTGTAATAGTTTTTAAGATCCATTCTCCATCCTTGGTGTAGAATACAACACTTTGGTTTCATACTTCCATCTATATTATAACCCACATTATTGAACTTGCTTATTTCTGGCTACATTATGACAGTTTTTTCCAAGCCAATCAAAAGGATGATACTAAAGGTATTGATGAACCCCTTTATGATCACTTTCTTATTGAGACTAGGGTAGAGATGGTATGAAATGAAAAGATAATCAAAATAGTCCTCATATTTCTATTAGCCTCATGAACAAGAAAATATAATAGTAGATAGCTCATATTGTTGGAGGATGTCTTAGTGCTATAGTGATGGCAACAAAAGCATCAAGGAGTATCAATGAAATGAAGTTCAATAACAAGGAAAAGTTTATTATTTCATAACATGTGTTTGGTGTTTATACCAATGAAATTTCTATGAAAGAAGGAGCAACCTTGCAAAGTTAGAAGAGATAGCAGTGGCATGCTAGAGAAGATAGTTTTATTTTGATAAAATATGAAGGTGTGGTATATGTTTCCTTCACTTTGTTTCATAATGAAGATTCTAAATCAGGTGAGAATAGTATGAGTAGTGAAATTAGATCAAATAATATTGTGTGGGATGAGATACAAAAGGGAAAGGAGGTAGCCTCCTTTCATTGTGGTCTGGTTTGATTAATAGAAGAAATCATCTTTGTTGTGCACACATATTTTAATTTTCCATCAATAATAGTGGAGCAAATAGTTCCAATATTATGTGATTGTAGTATGAAACCTTGGGCACTTCCTATGTTTTCATTGTTGTCCATTTGTTGGTACACATTTCACCAATTTCACTCTAGTTGGAGATTCTAGAGAAATTGCATCCTTCACTTTCTATGCATTCTTTATCACTTGATTTTATGTGTGCATCAGAAATAAAACTAAATTTACCTTCCATAAAATTGGAGCATAGTTTGCAAGCTCAATAAGTGGAGGAAGAGAATGGAGCTATTGATATCAATTCTTAAAGGGTTCATAAGGCTTTAGTTTTATTTGTAGAAGCATTTCAGCTAAAATACCATAATCATTATCCTCATCTAAAGGATATTTTCACGAGATGGTATTACTTTGTATGCATCCTATGCAAGTGTTTCTTTTGTTCTTGGTAGTCTTGAAAATCAGGATTCTAGAATTCTTGATTCTTTTAGAACTAGATCACTAAAATTATTTATCAAGATTCCTAGTGTTTCCCAAAGAAATTTTTCATTTTCTCTATATAATGATTAGAGAGGTGAAGAGTAGACTATTAGAAAGATTGCAGAACACAAGGCCAATGGAAATATGGTTCAAAATCACAATGGAATGAGTAAAAGACAATGGAAAAATACCTTCAAATAATGACAGTGTAGTAGCCTTATGGGAGATAGCAAAAAACTACAGTGAGCTAATGACACTAGAGCAAAGGTCTTTTATGATATTGGGGAGGCAAGAAATATTTCTATCAAGATACAAAACAATGAAAAATGACAAACTCAAGTGGCAGTAGCTTTCATAAGGAGCATGGTCATGCTAAGACATAAAATGATAATCCATATAAAGGTAATTAGAGATTTCAAAGTATACTAAAGAGTAGGATAACCAAGTGTCCAATGTGTGGCAGTAGTAAAGGATAGTGGGATGATTAATGAGAATGAATAGTATGTAATGAAATAATGAGGACCTATTGTTTGTCATTTAAATGTTTGAAAATCCAATTCTGTTTGGAAGAGATATATCTTGAGGTACAAGGGGGATGATTACAAGACCTCTAATACCATTTTTTTTTCTGATTATGTAGATAAATATTAGAATGAATTCTAGTAATGTTAGGTATGTTGGTTTCTCTTAGATTTGGAAGAGATAAAGAACCCCAATATTGTAAGTTGTATGATCTCAAGAGCACAAAAATATGGGTAGTTTGATAAATTGAATGAAAAAGAAAGATGAATATGTTCTTTGAGATGTGTAGGTTTTAGGTCTTATCTTGATAATGAAAAACCTAGACATTTTAAGCTTCTTAATAAATGATAGGACAATCACAATCATTAGGAGCTCTAGAAGAAAATATTGAGAAAAGGTTTTCCTTATAAGGAACAATGCTATAGTGGTAAGGGTAGAAATTTAGGTGAATACAATGACCTTGGTAATCAAGCACATGGAAACCAATGATAAAGTTTGAAGAAGGTAGTCATGTATAGGGTTTTAAGGAGACAAGTTTCTCTCACCATTATACAACTTGATAGGAAAGGGGTAGCATGGTGATTAAATGAGAAAACAAATCATGAATAAAAAAGTGATTTTAAGAGATAAAAGGGACAAATACTACATGACCAAGTGATTGGTGATTGGCGGTTAAATAGTTCACTGAAATTAGAGACATAAATCAAAACACTCATATAAATGTGGAACAATCATCGATGAAAAGGAAGGGTGGGGTCATCATCAAATGAAAAGGGAGTAGTGTGACAATGGTATTAATTTTATATAAAAGAAATCCATGACAGTTAGCATAGTTATTGATATGGGAGTTCTTTATCAGTTAGGGGGGAGTCAAGTGAAGAGTCTTAATGGAGATGCAATCTCATGCACAAAATGACTATTAATGACTGATGCAGAACAAAGGAAGAAAATCAACCACTTAATCTCATTTAGAAAAAACTCAAAACACCTCAGTCTAATTACTCATTTTCAATTTACTTTTTCCTTCTCAAATCACTTATCTCAAGTGCTCAAACATGTCAATCAGAGTCCCAAATTTTACAAAACCTTCAAGACAACTTTATCATCATATCAATGACTGATTATAATCAACTAATTTCCTAAAACATCAGTTTATAACCTTACCTTTCTAAACTGTCCTCAACCAAACACCATGGAACTCAATGTCCACAAACACAAACTATAGTGTTCAAACCACAAACAATCATCTCATGACCTGAGAGACCTCCATTAAAGTTGACACTACCAGTATCAAACACTTCTCAAAACCCCAAACACTAACCACTCACTTGAATTATACTTTCTTCATAAACTTAATGCAAGCTTATAGGTCTACCAACTTATCAGTCAGAAATTTGTTCCAAACTATGCATCAAACCCCAAACAAATTATA
Source organism: Sequoia sempervirens (assembly GCA_007258455.2). Lineage (NCBI taxonomy): Eukaryota > Viridiplantae > Streptophyta > Pinopsida > Cupressales > Cupressaceae > Sequoia > Sequoia sempervirens. Next base: position 820,020 of record VDFB02000014.1, on the reverse strand, counting down.
CATTTGAATACTTTTTATACTTACCAAAAACATATTCAACATTGGGTATTAAGTCATTCACAACTTTTACTTCAAGTCTTGTTGTTTCAGTCGGTAATTAGGCCTAATTAGGCCATGATGCAAACAAGGGTTATTGATTTTGCTAACTCCCTTATCAATTTATCCTCAAAAATGTTTGAAACACATCAATTTTAATCTGTTACAACTTAAAAATTTGTTAGATGTCCATTCCCAAAGATACTTTAACAAACCCTAAGTGCTAACTCTCTTTAAACACTGTTTTACCAGTCTGTAGCAACAATTCTAGACCTAGGGAAATTAGGAAACCTATTAAAATATCATCCTTAGCCTCTGAAACTTAGTGATCATTTAGAAAATATTGAAATCTTTCTACACATCAATTTTTAGGATTTTTCACAGTTAGAACAAAAGTTATGCAATTTTCTTCATCATTGTCAACCCTAGAACATGGTTTCTTCCCGCTTCAACAAAAATCTCAATAACTTACTCAAAAATTCATCTAATTATACCAAACCATTTTTGAATGAAAGTAGACACATGCCTCCATCAATTCCAATGATTTCCCATCCAATAAATGACTGTACAAATCTGTACAAAAGCCTAAAATAGGGAATTTACATAGAAATATAGAAAAAGGAGGTTTTTATTGCTCTTCCATGTCAAATATTTTCAATTACACGACTCTCCCTCTTGCCTCGAAGCCAAAAAGGCTTATTTAAACATTTTCCCACTCCTAACTATCCTCCAAAACTAACTAAATGTTTTCCATATTCTATTTGACTCTTGAGTTCCCCAAATCTTGCAATTACATTATTGACAATTTTACACATTTTGCATTATTTACCCCCAAAACATTCTAGACACCACAAAAATGACCTAATACACTTTTTGATGATCCAAGATGATCTTATTTACCATAACCTAAGACTCAAACACCTCTATAATTGTTTGATAAACTTTATTATAAGACACAGGACACAAAATAGAGCAACTATTTACAAATGGCCTCATGGAGGCAAGAAATCAAACAGGTGCTCCTACACCAATGACTAAGGGTAGAAGGCAGTTCTAATAGGTCAAGTTGTTAGCAATATAGAAACAAGAGGAGTTAAAACTAAGTAGTAGTATACAACCAAGATGGAATGCATTTGTGCCTTTTGTTGATAATTTAAACTTTTACAAGGTTATTGCAATAGTTATAGTAGTTGGAGGTCATCATACAAGGTGGAAAAGTTGACAAGAATGCAAATAGATGCAAGCATAGTCATGGAGGACAAACATAAAAGTTGCAAATAAAGTAGAAGGAATTTAATATGATAGTATAGAAGGTGGTTTGTTGAACATGGTAGTATAGGGATTAATGGTGCATAACAAACTTAAATATGATAGTTCCTTGAGTGAGAAAATAAGTTGCAGTATGTTTGAAGCCATCATACATGTCTTAATAAAGGCCTTCAAAATTGAATGACAGAGTTACCTAAACATTGCCTCTTCTAGTAGATAGGAAGGTTCAAGAACATTCAAGGGGAAATAATCATCAATGGAAGTCATTAAGTCAGTCAAAAAAGCTCTGAGAGTCTGATGTACCTTCAAAAATCCATGCTTGGGAATGGTTAAAAGGTCAAGTATGCAATGTAAAGTTTAATACAAGATGACAAAGATAGGCACACAAAGAGTAGGTCTATATGAAATTTTTTAAAGTGAATATAGATTCACTCATGATAAAGATATGAAGCAATCAGGTGTTTTGAGGAAATAACTAAGTAACAGTAGCAAGATAGTAGTGCACCAAAGAATGGATAAGTACTCAAAGAGAAAGACAATGGCAAGAGCATAAAAGAGTTTTTAAGACATGTGCCATGTGTCATTCCTCAGCCCTATAATCTTTCTCAAGGCCTTTTCCACAAGCCTTATGAAATTTGGGAGGAATTCAAGGAAGTTTAGATGAATTTAAGAGTTATTATGAGTAATTGCAAGCATCTAGGCCAGTTGAATAAGGTGTGCAATAGTTAGAGCATATATAGGAGGTATTTTTGACTTAGATTGAGCCTTTTGAGGGAATCTAGGAGCTATTTAAGGTGCCTTGATGGTGGATAAGGTCAAGGTAGAAATTTTTCTTTACTCAAACACCTTTTTGGAGCATTTTTAAGGGCTTCAAAGTAGGGATATCTGTTTTGGACGCCCAAGGAGTTTGAACCAGCAAAATGAAGTGAAGACTTATCTTTATCTTCTCAACACATGTTCCTAATTTGTAGAAGCTATTGAACAACTTATAAGCGAGCTTAAGGGGCAGATTTTTAGTTAGTTATTTTCACTCTTGGCATGTATTGTAACTTTTCTTAAAGTTTTTTCAAGCTGGAGCATCTTTGTAACTCAACTTTTAGGCATGTACAACAATATGTAACACTTTTTTATCAAAAAACTACAATAATTTTTCTTCTCACTTTGTAATTCTAGACTAACTTGAATGGGGAGACAAATAGTTCCATTTGAATCTCACTTTGTATTATCATATGCTTTGATGGTGATTACTTGATTGTCTAAGTCATCCTAAGTATACCTGCCTATTTTATCTAACGAGACCCTCTTTAATTTGTGCTTGACAATGAAGAATTCAATGTGTAATGGGTGAATATTGGATGGGTCAATTGGAGGCATACCATTTTACTAAATTCCAATTGATAAGTAGATGAATGGTGTCATATTAATGCTTGAAATTATGTGGGATCAATGTTGGTAGGGAACGAGCATATTACAATGCTTTGGTGAGGATTTCTTGGTGGATAGTGGAAGACTTTAGAAGGTTTAAATAGATATTTGTGTAGGATTCTTACCAATATGATCCAAGATATTATAATTCTGACTCACTAGAGGCTGCAGGGGTGTATTGGATGGTCTTGGGATGGTGATGTGACCTTGTCAAGTGGTGACTACACAGTGAGGTTCTTTGGCTTTTACTCTAATCATAGACACGTGTGGATCAACTTGGGTGATGCAACCAACCACATTATTATAATTAAAGGGGACTCTAGTATAATCAACATTATCGGTATGATTTATTTGGTTATTATTTTTGCAATTACTCAAACCAACATTAGCATTGGATGTGTTAGGTCCTTGGGAGTGATTTGGAAAGTCATTTTGGTAAATTTTTAGTTGAGCATTAGACGAGGAGGATTGATTCCCTTCCAAGGTAATGTCACCTCTATCAATGAAGTCTTGGACATAATTATTGAGCTTCATGCATTTATTATTAGAATGTGTTGAAAGTATAAAGTGTTGTCATTGATGTCAACTATGTAAAATAAGATGGTTATTAACTATATATGTCGAGGATATTGAGAAAATTGTACTAAAGAAGGTTTGTTGATTGTGCATGCATAGTTGAGATGTTGAAGAAGTGACATGGGCAAATGGAGTTATCATTATGTTGATATGTCTATAAGTGTCTTAGAGTGAAGTAATATGCTGAAATGATGTCTCTGGTACTTGGTCTCCAAGTTTTTTTGAGAAAAATTGATAAATAGAGAAAACCATGTCTTGTAGGTATTTAGAGTATACTCCAAGATGTGCTCCACATTTCTTCTATGTTGATTCTATGTTTGTGTGGATCTGAGGCATTGTTCATGGTTGTTGGTAGTTGCTATATTGAGAATTTGAGCTTCTAGATCATTGTACAGTGCGAGATATTTTCACCAGTGTATGAACCAGTTGTTCAATGATGGTCTTTTTTGTTTGGGAGAAATGTATTTTCTCCACATTTCTCTGCTATTTGGATCTAGGTTGTGCAAATTTGGGAAGATGTTTGTAATTCTTTTATCTCTCTTTGTTCAAAGTTTTACTTGATTTGGTGCAGTATAGTGTAAGTTTCATTTATTAATATGTAAGCAAGGGTTATCAATTGTCCTGAATTGAAGTAGTTGTTGATGCGAAGCTTGGTTGAAGTAGCTGATGAATCTTAAGTAATTCATGGATTGATTTTGATTTATTTCAAGTGAATTATGATGTATGGAATGTTTGGTTTGATTTAAGGAAGTGTGTACTTAATTACTATGGTTTTTTTCATGGGTGTTGGATGACTTTGTGTTTAACATTACATGTGAGGCTTGTGGAAGCGTGTTGAAGTGTGTTGGGATCTATTTGGGTCCTAATTAATGATTTATGTAGGTCACCTTTCATTCTTATCCATCATAGGAATGCTTGGGTGTCAACCTATTTCAAATCTAAATGTATAACGACTAGTGGCTAATATTGGAGAAAGTTTTTGAAGAAGAGGTTGATATAAATATGTATGGTGTTGATGCAAGAGGATGCATGGAAGAGTAAGAAGCAGATAGATGTGATATTGTTACGAGTGAAGTGTAATAAGATGCGAATTTGAGTAGAGTAGTGCAAATTACAAGTTAGGGTGGCAGTGAGTTGAAGGCATTTGATCATATCTTTCATGTGAGACTACGAAAGTGTGTGAGCAATGGTGGTGGAATCCTTGTTGCATTGATATGTGTTTCTCTATGTAACATTCTTCTTCTATATTCTTGTATTCTTTTTGTGGCAGTGAGCCCTAGCTATGAGCATTTTTGGATAGTGTGTCCTATTTTGGAAATGAGCCTCTATATTTGGTTTTTAAATTCTTTATACTGTGAGCTAATCCTCACCATGGTTTTTCCCTCAGTGGGTTTTCCACGTAAATCCGGTGTTCTTATGTGTATGGTGTTGTGATTTCAGTTTTTGTTATATGCATTTCATGTTTAATCAAACTAACATAATAAGGGATCAATGAATGTTTTTGGATCTAATTATTGTTGAAGGTTTTTAAGGTTTAAATTACTACAACTAATTCACCCTCCTCTTAGTTGTCTTGCTCATTTCAATAGAATGTCCCTTAATCCTATGATAATCATAATAGTCATTTTCCTTAAATCAATCAGGCTTTGGTTTAGTATCATCAAAAGGTTGTGTAACTAGATAGGTGATTACATTATCTTGGACTAGCTTACAAAACACCACATCAAGAGGCTCTCCTAAAGGGGTGAAAGAGTGTTTAGTATTGCCTTGATTAGAAGGTTAAGGTTTTCCTTGGGGAATGAATATTGCATTTTTAGTAGGCACACTTTGATTAGCTTCATACGTGTTAGCCACTTGGATACGTTTGGAATCGAATACACCATCATTGATGACATTCTTATTTTTGTTCCAAAAATAGGATTTATCATTAGAGGGTTTATCATAATTTTCCTTATAGATTTTGACTAAACCATGAGCTATAAGTGCCTTCTCAATGGAGAAATCTTTATCAATGATCTCATCGAATGTGGATACATAATGAATGTGCAAATGAAAATTCATTTCCATGTGTAATTTTTTAACAAAGATATTCACCAATTTCTTTTTAGGGAAGGGCCATGAGAGATGACTAGCCTAGGCTCTCCACCTTTGTAAATAGCTTGTGAAAATTTATCCCGTGCATTGTTTGTTGGTACATAGATCAAGCATGTTGAGGAAACGTTTTGCATAAATTTGTGAAGGTAGAGACGAAACCTTGAGGAAAGTGTAAGAACCACTCCAATGCTTGTCCACCCAAGCTATGAGGGAACAAATGAAGGAGGTAGTTTTAATAATATGCCACTTCTTGACAAGTCATATTAAATTATTTGATATGATCACAAGGGTCACCTTTCCCTTTATACTTGTCAAATTTTGAAATTTTGAAATGTTTGGGAAAGTGTGTAGTTGTGATGGTGCAATCAAAGGGATACAAGCACAATTCCTCAAACTTAAGGGATCTCATAGTATTCCTCGCTTGCAAGTCCTTAAGTGTAATTTCATATCCTCCCATTCTTGATTAGGCATTGTGGATGAGCGAGGAACCACTAGATTGGAAATCACTAGCTGTTGTATAGATTATGTGGCGGTGGAAGATGATGATGATGATTAGGAGGTGGATTATTGTATGATAGTTGTGGTTGGGAGTTGGAGTATGACAATTTTTATGATGATTGAGATGGATAGATTTGTTGTTGGAATTAATTGAGGTGTGATTGTTGTTATGGAGGATGGGAATATGACAGTGGTTGGAGAGGGTTGTTAGGAGAGTGATGAGGTGGTTGAGATTGATAGTAAGAGGCGTATTGGATGACATTCTTATAGGATTGTGTGGGAGGTTACGATGGATGTGATTGATAGTTGTGAGATGAATTTAGTAGTTGATGAGGTGGTTGTGAGGGGTATGATTATGAAGGATATTGGAGTGGATTAACTTGAGGTGGTTGAGGATTAAAATATTATTGTGGGGGTTCTTGATATTGATATTCTTGATATTGATATGAAGTGTATGGTGATGGTTGAGGTTGATATGACTGGTGTATATGATCCTATGAGACATAAGATGTGGAGTAGCAAGAGGTTGATAATGGTATGGATGGTATTATGGAGAGAAAAATGAGGGTGGAGGATTAGGATGAGATTGAGGTGGTGGATTGGGATAAAATTGTGATGGAGGATTAGGATAGGATTATGGTAGATGAGTCGATAGGATGGTGGGAAGTTAGCAGGAGGTGGAATATGGGAAGAAGATTGAACAAGAGCTTGAGAGGTATGGTATACCAATTGAACAGGTATAAAAGGAACATGATAGGGTGTTGATGTGGGTGCATTGGTCAAGAGAACCATCACGTTCCCTTGAGAAAGAGGATGAACCGATATTTGTTATGTGGGATTTTATATTTTTTGAGGGATTGGACCTTGGAACTATACAGATGATGTAGCATTAGGACCATGAATAGGACTAAGATCTAACCTAGATCCTAATGTAGGAATTAAGATGGGAGATAGAGGAACCTATATTAATACATCATTCCCAAACTCTGGTATGGTCCAAGGATTTTAAGAGGAGACTAAGGGGTTGATGGTCGAATTGTGTCTAAATATTGAGTCACATCAAACCCTAGTGGAGGCTTGGTGCCTTGAATGAGGATCTTAGTGAGTATGGATTTAGAACATGCACTTATAAGATGATCTTTCATGCACACATTGGTAGGATTATTGTATTGCTCCTAGAGGCTAGGAGTAAGTTCCAATTGAGAAACCATTTCCTCTTCAATGGATATGAGATCATTGGGATAATTTGGATTTGATGTTCCCCCTTTCATATTGATAAGTTGAGGTTCTCCTTCGCTAGACAAGTTGGTAGCTTATGGCGATTGATGAAATTGTTTTTGTTGTTCCATGAGTTTCTTAAGTTGTAATTGAGTGATGATGGGCATGAAAGATGTGAGGATGATGGGATTAAGATATTATGATTATTCTAAGCCCAAGGAAATGACTAAAAAGAATGATTAACAATTGATTTGATGGTTGATTTTATGCTTTGATTTAATTTGGGAACTTAGGTTGATGATGGTTGATTCAATTGATAATTGAGATAGGTTATATTCTCAAGTACAATAGATGAAGATGATAGGATTATACTTAAGATGGGAAATTTTATCAAGCATGATTGATTGTTACACAAACTATGCCTCTTTCTTGAGCAAAGTTGATTTGGCCGAGAAGGATTATTAACTTAGGATAGACAACATTCTTAAGAAAGTGTGATGATGATGATTGGATTAAGATTTTAGAGTTCTCAAATAAGTGTTAGGAGGCTAGATTTAGGTGTAGGGTGAGGAGGATATTGATGATGCACATTTAAGGATGTCCTTGTGTATATAGAGTGATGATTCAAGGGTTTTTGAAAAGGGTGGTATGACAAGAATGAATGATATGAGAAATGTATGGATGCAAAAAATATTTCAATTATAGAACTAGATTAGGAGCGATTCAGGATACCTCTGGTTAAGAGGATTTACTCTCTGGATTTTCTATGGGGAACAAATTCACCCAAGAATAGTGTAGATCCACTCATTTAGAAATGTATCTATCCAAGGATGGGATCACCTATGCACAGAGTATAACCGCCCAACAAAAGAATCACATAACTACAAGACCACCTAGGAATAGGATGTATCCACCCAAAATCATATCCACTCAAATATAGAATTTCCTATATATATGATGAATCCACCTAAGTGTGCAACTTGACTTGATGGTTTGACTTGGCAGAATCACTTGTTAATAGAGAAAAAATTCCTAGCAAAGATAGGATCACCTACCGACATAATCACTCATTAAAAATGGATTTGGATAAGAACTATAGGATTTCCCAAGTACAAAGTGCATCCATGCCCAACAAGGATTAGACCAAGGAAAAATAGATCTACCCAAGTAAAACACAAATTCCTATACAGAAGGAAGAATCACCCAAGGATGACCGACTAAGCCCAAAGGGTGGAATCACCCATGAGTAGATCTGCTTGTTTAGAGATGGGATCACCTAAGAATAGGGAAAAATCACCTAACTAAAGATGATGACCAAATGAAAAAGGACAAAGATAAATGATAAACTGACATGGATAAAATGGACTGATAGACACACGGGTAATCACAAGAAGACACACTAGATTTCACAAACCTAGAATAGTCAAGTGAGAATGTTAACCTTATGTAAGCCCATCATCTTGGAGGCTAATATATCAAGATCATTGCAAAGCACCTTTTGATCAAGAGTCAATAGATAGGGATCTACTGGCACAAGGGCTCACCTTTTCCCTTTATTTGGAGGTCATGAGAACTTGCCCAAAGAGCTCCTATCTCTACTTAGGGAGATACATGGTGAGTAGCTTTGGGCATGATATTGTACCTACACTATGTTAGTAAATGAAAAAAGGGTCTTAATCTAGGTTAAAACAGGCGATCTAGTGTGTCCTCTAAATACTAGGAAGGTACATGAGGAATGTCCATGAAAACTAGTCTATCACAAATGTGGGTCAAGAACGTTAGTCAAGCCATTCAAACCAACCTTTCACTCTTACCTTGATATCACTTGAGTATCAAAGCTTCATTATACATGACACAACTAGATTGGGGTACAACATTCATTCTCCCTCCTTTATATACCCTTTCAGTTTATCTGGTTGAGGTCATCTCCTAGGGGGATGAAATCCCCAAGCAAGCCTCCTAAAGAGAAGGATATGCTAGGAATTTCTTATCTCCAGGCTCACATGAAGCAGAAGGAGAGATCATATGTGAAAAATAGCACTCCTAGGCTAACACAACAAGAATTGGGTAAATTTGTGATTTTTGATCCCTAGGCTCACCAAACGGTGCAAGGGGAGAGCATATGAAGATAAAATACCCCAAACAAAGAACACAAGGTTAATTTAACCTTTAATAAAATAAGTGTTCCTAAGCTAGTTATAAAAGAAAAGTATTTGACAACATACTATAAGAAATACATTAGTGGTCTTTTACACCGATCTTGGACTATGTGAGGCTATAGAAAAACGTTAGCAAAATCACAAGCACGGTGATGAGTTAGTAGATTAGTACCAAATCTGTAATAAATACAAAATCCAATAGAAAACTAGGCATACTCAAATTACCTATAGGGCTGCCTAAGAATAGGTCACAATCACCCTTCTAGAGTGAAATTTCCTATCTAGATACATAATCACTTGTTTTGATGCAAAATCACCTCTATGCAAGAAAAATTACCCTTTGAATGCAAGATCTCCTATCTACAACAAGTTCGCCCAAAATTAGGATCGTCCCTATGTAGGTGGATTCACCCTTCAAATGTAGGATTGTCTATTTGTAATAGGTTTTCCCAAGAGTGGGATCACCCATATACAAGCGGATTTGTCCTTTTGGAGTGAAATCAAACAAGAGTAGAATCGCCCTTATGCATGTTGGATATTGCTGATATGTGGTTGCCATTGATGTCAACACTATTTCTATTAATGTCTTTAAGGCTGTATATGTCAAGGATATTGAGAAAATTGTAATAAAATAAGTTACAGGTTGTCGGTGATGCAGTAAATTTCAGTATGGTAGCTAGCTTAGTATATTGATAATAAGAGGTTGTGGATTAAAGGTTTTGTTTTCAAGTATATCTAGTTTATCCACATGAATTTTTAGAGGTTCACATGAAGATTTGATTGAGTTAAGAGTGTTTGTGTTCTAACAATTGTTCTGGTTCTTTAGCTGGTGTTCCTGAAAGAAGATGATATGATTCTAGTAATTTGAGTTGTTGTAGATGTTTCTGTAGTGATTCATGATGCTTGTGGATGTTTCTAGATCATACTCTATCTATGTTGTTGGTCCACATTGATAGTTGTGCTCGTGATTGTTGATTTTCTTATGTGGGTTCATATTTTTCACGATCATGGCCGACAGGGTGATTGTAGCGTGTTGTGGATCTTTGAGGAATAATGTTTGAAGGTGTTCCAAATTTGAGGATGTTGTTTTGGGTCCTTACTATGTCTTGGCTGGCATTGTTTGGTTCGCATTGATAAATTGTTTAGTGATTTGGGTTGACAGTTTGTACACATTTCATATTTTGTTGGGCCGACATGTAGTTGATGTTATCCTTGGTTGCAGATATATATGATCAATTGTTTATATCATTTGATGTGTTGGTGTGTGAATAATGTTCTAATCTTTCGAAAGCAGAAGTAAAGTGTGAAGAAGAGTGAGAAGATGAAAGTGTGCTTAATCGAAACTATAATCAAGCATTAGAAGATGCTATTTTCTCAGTTCAAAATCTTCTGAATGTAATCTAAATGTAACTGTAAGACAGTGAGTCTTCCTTTGGGTAGTAAGCCTTTTGTATTTGACCAGTGTGCTCTAGGTAGTGTGGATGAATGCATGTGCATTCCCCATTTATAATACTTTTAATAGAGTATAATCTTGTGGACTAACCTCCACCGTGGTTTTTCCCCTAATAGGGTTCCACATAAAAATCTTGGTGTTATGTGTGTTTTTGATGTGTGATTGCTTATGTTTTCATGTTTATTTATTAGATCTAAGAATAAGTTTAATAAGTATAATTTATGTGACAACTGATTCACCCCCCCTCTTAGTTGTTTTCCCTTGTGTTGCCAACAATTGGTATTAGAGCAGGTTCCTTAGAAGAAGTTTAATAGCTTGAGGTGATTAGGGATGGCAACATATAAGAAGGATAGTCTGAGGTTTGATGGAACTAATTATTCTTTGTGGAAGACTTGAATGGAGTGTCATTTGAGATGAATTGGTGAACCTTACTAGACAATTGCAAGGAATAGGTATATCATCCCACATAATGGTCCTTCTACTGTAGGTGAGATTAAGGAACCCGAGTACAATATCAGGGCTAAGGGAGCATTGTTGAGTGCTTTGACTGATTCCGAGATGACAAATGTAATGGAGCTGAAGACTACTTATGAGATCTGGAAAAAGTTGGAAAATTTGTATGAAGGTGATACCCATGTGAAGGTTGCTAAGTTGCAAATCTTGAAAGGGAAATATGAAACGTTGAAGATGGGTGAAGATGAGAACATCACTTCTTTTATGCAAAGAGTGAATGAACTTGTGTGTAGTATCAGATGTGTTGGTGGAACATTGGATGAATCAGAAATTGTTGCTAAAGTGCTCAGATCCTTGCCTACTACATACAAACACAAAGGTGTTGCTATTGAGGAGATCCAAACTTTGACAAATGTAACCAAAGACATGTTGATTGGTAAGCTTGGTGCTTTTGAGTTAAGTGAGTTTGGTGAATCTCTTCCTAAGATAGAATATGCATTCAATGCTACTATCTTCGGAAAAGATAAGAAAAGATATGATCCAGAAGAAAGTTCTTCTAGAAAAATGTCCAAGTATGAGCAGGAAATGAGAGAGATTGAAGAAGAAGAGAAAAAAATAGATGAGCTTGAAGCACTTGTCAAAAGGGTAACTAGAGGAGAAGGTAAGCATAAAGGGAAATTGCCTCTTAAATGTTTTTCTTGTAATAAGATAGGTCTTTTTTCCTCAAGGTGTCCGGAAAGAGTTCCTAAGTCAAGACCTAACAAGCCTAGATTCCAAAGAAAGTGTTATTATGCTGCTGATGAAGGTGTGACAGGTGATGAATCTGATAAAGGGAATTTAAGCGAGGATGAATGGGTATTTATTGCTATCAAAGAAAATGATCCAGTACCTACTGAATCTGCTAGTTGCATAAATGTGGAGAAATCTCTAGCCACCAGATTTGAAGAAAAAGATTAATGGGTGATTGACAGTGGATGCTCTCATCACATGATATATGATAAAAGTAAATTTGTGAGCTTTGAAAAGTATGATGGTGGTGTTGTAAGATTTGGTGATGACAAAGCTGGTGTAATCCATGGCAGAGGATCCATTTCTCTTGATGGTAAGAATAATACTAATGATGTTCTATATGTGCAAGGTTTGAAGCATAATCTCTTAAGTGTTGGAAAATTGGGTGACAAGGGATTCAACCTTCAATTCAAGGATGGAAAGTGTAAAATATTGGGGAGTTCTAGAAATGTGATTGCATCTAATACAAAAACAAAAGGTAACATCTTTCACCTAAGTGTCACTAGTAAAAGTTGTCTGATTGCTCAAGTTGATGAAAGTTGGTTGTGTCATGTAAACTTTGACAATATTATCAAGATAAGTTCTACTTAGGCAGTGAGAGATCTTCCTAAGTTGATAAAGCCTACTAATACTATATGCAAGGAATGTCAATTAGGGAAGCAAACTAGAGTTTTATTCTAGAGCAAACAACATTGTTTGAATGAAGTGTTGGAGCTTGTGCATACTGATCTGTGTGGTCCTTCTATAGTTAGAATTTTACAAGGAGACATGTGTTTCATGTTACTTACTGATGATTATTCTAGATTGATGTGGGTTGTTTTCTTAAGGTAAAAATCTAAAGCTCTAGAGAAATTCAAGATCTTTAAGGCTATGGTTGAGACAGAGACAGGTCTAAAGATTAAATGTCTGAGATCATATAGAGGTGGTGAATTCACCTCCCGTGAGTTTAATTCTTTTTGTGAAGAGCATGGGATAAAGAGACAATTATCTACCCCGTAGACCCCTCAACAAAATGGAGTTGTGGAAAGGAAGAATAGGACAATTCAAGATGCTACCAGGACTATGATGCTAGAAGGAAATGTTCCACATATCTATTGGAGAGAAGCTGTGAGTACTATCATTTACACTCTCAACCAAGTACATATCAAAGGTGATACTGGTAAGACTCCTCATGAGCTATGGTTTGGTCATAAGCCTACTATTAGATATTTCAAAATCTTTGGGAGTAAATGCTATATCAAAAGATATAAAGATATAGGAAAGTTTGATGCTAGAAGTGATGAAGGAATCTTTCTCAGTTATTCTACTAAAAGTAAAGCCTACCGGTGCTACAATAAAAGATTGAGGAAAGTAATTGAAAGTGCTAATTTCAAGGTTGATGAAGACATAGTTAGACCTTCCAGAACCTATGGATATGATTTAGATGATTAGAATGATAGTTTAGATAAAGGAAAGAAAGTCCAGACTTTGAATCAAGTGCAGATCATTCGAAAGGAAGAAACTAGTGAAAGTGTAGAAGTAAGATCACAAGAGCCTGAAGTTCAAGAACACCCTAAGACTCTAAGGTATGTAAGACTAAATCATTCAGAAGATCAGATTATAGGTGATAAGAACAAAGGTGTTCAAACTAGAAGAATAATTGTAGAAGAATACCATTTGATCTCAAAGACTGAGCCTAATAGTGTCAATGAAGCATGCAAAGATGAACATTGGGTGGAAGAAATGAATGAAGAACTACCGCAAATTGAGAAGAATGATACATGGATTCTTTTCCCTAGACCTAAGGACAAAAATGTAATTGGAACTAAATGGGTCTTTCGGAACAAACTGAATGAGCAAGGTGAAGTTGTTAGAAACAAAGCAAGACTTGTGTGTAAAGGATATTCTCAGATGGAAGGAATTGAATTTGAAGAAACTTTTTCTCTTGTTGCTAGGATTGAAGCTGTGAGATTATTTCTTTCTTATGCTGCTTACAAAAATTTCAAGCTTTATCAGATAGATGTCAAGTTAGCATTTCTAAATGGTGAACTGGAAGAAGAAGTGTATATTGAGCAACCTAATGGATTTCAATTGAATGATTAGGAAGATATGGTTTACTAGTTGAAGACGCATTCTATGGACTTAAGCAAGCCCTAAGAGCATGGTATGCCAAATTGGACAAGTATTTGTTGAAGCTTGGATTTAAGGATACTTTTGAGTATCTTAGAGGGAAGCTAGGGGTGATTTCCCCTCCTAATCAGAATTAAGATGCATTGACTTGCATCAGTCCATGCATTTCATAGTCATATCTTGTGGTCCAGATTGATGTTGTGGTGGTTGCTACTTAGGGGGAGTAGTCAGATATTCATAAATGTGCTTCAAATATTGTATGGGGAAAGATAATGTGTGTCTTTGTCATTGATGTCAAAGGGGGAGAAGAGTCATGTGAAAAACTGTGAAAGAGTTAAGGAGAAAAAGAGTCAAAATCTAAGGGGGGGAAAGTGCTAAGAGAAAGTGTCGTTGATGGTGTTTTTCACATCATGTGTTGCCATCAATGCCAAAGGGGGAGATTGTTGGATATTGTTGATATGTGGTTGTCATTGATGTCAACACTATTGCCATTGATGTCAACACTATTGCTATTAATGTCTTTAAGGCTGTATATGTCGAGGATATTGAGAAAATTGTAATAAAATAATTTATAGGTTGTCGGTGATGCAATAAAGTTCAGTATGGTGGCTAGCTCAATATATTGATGATAAGAGGTTGTGAATTAAAGGGTTCATTCTCAAGTATATCTAGTTTATCCACATGAAGTTTTAGAGGTTCACATGAAGATTTGATTGAGTTATGAGTATCTGTGTTTTGACAATTGTTTTGTTGCTTTAGTTGGTGTTCCTGAAAGAAGATGATGTGATTCTAGTAATTTGAGTTGTTGTAGATGTTTTTGTAGTGATTCACGATGCTTGTGGATGTTTCTAGATCATGCTCTATCTATGTTGTTGGTCCACATTGATCGTTGTGCTCGTGATTGGTTATTTTCTTCTGCGGGTTCATATTTTTCATGATCATGGTTGACAGGGTGATTGTAGCGTGTTGTGGATCTTTGAGGAATAATTGTAAGGAAAGCTTCAGGTGTGGAACAAACTCTCCTAATGTCAAACCTCAAAGAAGAATGCATATATATCTTTCAATTTTGCAATTACAGCTCATTATGATGCACATGAAAGGAATAATAGAATAGAGAAATAAACACATACATAATTGAATACCAGATTTACATGGGAAAACCCTTACTGGAGAAAAACCAACCACACCAAAGAAAAATCTCTTGTATTACAATAATTGAATTACATACAAGTTAGACTCTCCTTTTAGAAAATTAATCTCACTATTACAATGCATATACAACATACAATGAAGAACACACATTGATCATTTGACCATCTAACCAATCGAACCCATAACAGTTATATTACGTTGCAATGTATAGCAACAACCATGATTGATTTGTTCTCTATATAGACAGTTCAATTCAGTTTCCTCTATTGAGCAACTGTCGAACTTCCCAGTCATCGAACTTCCACCTCCAAGTCAACAACATCCTCCACTATTTGGCGTACACCTCAGTAGTCAACCAAGTTCACGCTCATTTACCCATTGTCGGCTTCAAAGTCACTGCACTACCACTAGACAACTCAAATCTTCCGCGGGGTGGCAGTATACACCACACTACCGCGTCTTAGCTAGAAGATTCCCACAGTATGGTGGTATACCACACTACCACTCAACTGCTAGAAGGCTCCCATGGTATGGCGGTAATTGCACTACTGCTCGACTGCTAGAAGGCTCCTACAATACGATGGTAACCGCACTACCACTTGACTGCTAAAGGCTCTCGCAGTATGGCAGCAACCGCACTATTGCTGGACAGATAGGAGGCTCCCATGGTATGGCGGTATACGCCGCACTACCATACCTCTCTCACAATCACCTAGCGGTATAGTGGTACAAGCATGAAAGGAACACTTATGCAATTCTAAGCTGATTTGTGATAGAACCAGTGTTATACCAGTGAGTTTGAGACACATTTTCTCAACAATCTCCCACTTGATGAAGAACTCACTGAACCCTTTTCAAAACATGCAGTCACTAAATATTCTGGACCCCAAGGCCCATCGAACTAGCACACCACCTATACTTTTATGTGCTCACTGGTTTCATCAATGCATCTACAAAATTTTCCAGAGTATCCACTTTTTATAAATAGACCTTTCCATCCTTCGCCATATCATGCACAAAGTGGTACTGCACATCAATATTTTTTGTCCTGGCATGGAAAGTAGGATTTTTTGCCAGAAAAATAGCACTTTGACTATCACAGTAAATTGTAATCTACCCTCCATCAAACCCAATGTTAGAACATAAATGTTTTAACCAGATTGCTTCTTTACAAGCATGCGTAGCTACCATGTATTCTGCCTCTGTAGTGGACAAAGCGACTATAGCCTATTGCTTTCTCATCCAACTAATTGCACCACCATTCATCATGAAAATATATCCACTGGTGGATCTTCTGTTGTCAATGTCCCCTGCCCAATCAAAATCCACATGCCCACGAATGCTAAGAGTCCTCTATGATTAGATGAGTTACCATGATAACACAAAATATATTCTAAAGTGCCCTTCAGATATCTAAATACTCTTTTCATAGCATCCCAATGTGTCCTTCCTGAATTTTCCATAAAATGACTAAGTACTCCCACTGCTTGGGACATGTATGGTCTTATATAGACCATCGCATACATTAAACTGTCAACTGCACTAGCATAAGGCACTCTGGTCATGTCCCCCATCTCAGTAGGAGATTTTGGACAATCTTCAACAGATAGCTTCGTTCCTTGCAAAACTGGAACAACTAGCTACTTTCAATCAGTCATACAAAATCTCTCCAGAACAGTGTTAATATAATTACTCTAGCCGAGCCAAAGCTTTCTGCTCTTCCTATCCCTGGTTATTTCCATACCCAGAATATACCTTGCTACGCCAAGATCTTTCATTTTGAACTTTGTAGAAAATTGAGATTTTAGATTAGAAATCATAAACTTACTATTCCCAATGAATAACATATCGTTCACATACAGGGCAATAATTAAAACACAATCATTCTCAGCTTTGTAATACACACAATGATCAGATTTCGATCTTACAAATCCCAGTGACAAAACAAATGTGTCAAAATTCTAGTACCACATTTTAGGAGATTGTTTTAAACCATATAGAGATTTCTTTAACTTGCAAACTAGATTTTCTTTACCTTTTTCCACAAAGTGCTCAAGCTGGGACATATAAATTTCTTCTTCAAGATCACCATCAAGAAATTGTCTTCACATCCATCTGTTCAATCTCTAAGTCATATGTTGCTGCAAGTGACAAAAGAAATCTAATAGATGTCAGCTTAGCTACAAGAGAAAAAATCTCTCCATAATTAATTCCCTCTACCTGGGAATATCCCTTTTCAACCAACCTCACCTTATACTTTTCAACACTGCCATCCAGACCTATTTTCTTTTTAAATACAAATTTACAGCCCACAGGCTTTCTACCTTCAGGCAATGGAACCAGATCCCTAGTATCATTTTTCTTTAATGATTCCATTTCTTCATTCATGGCATCCAACCAGGAATCTGAATCAAACATTTCAGTAGCTCTTTTACAGTCCTAGGCTCATCAGTGCTAGTAATTAAAGCATAGGCACAAGTAGAATCTAAGATAGAGAACCCATACCTATTAGGTTGTTTCCACTAACGTGTAGACCTCCTCAAAGGTTGAGGTTGAGGTTGTGGTTCTTCTTCAAAACTCTCATAGCTGCTCAAGCTCTCCTTATATTCAGGTACATTTTGAATTTTTAATTCCTCTTTATCTAGTGTGGGAGGAATTTCAACTACATCCTCTTTGTTTTCTGATTTTGTCTCTTATTGCAGATCCAAAGTAGAAGGCTTTAGCTCATGAAAAATAACACTTTTGTTGTACAAAACCTTCTTAGTCTTAGGATTCCAAAGCTTGTATCCTTTTATGCCAGCACTATATCCAATAAAAATACATTTAACAACCTTTTTTTCCAATTTAGATCTTTTTTCATTCAACACATATGCATATGCCTCATAGCCAAAGACTCGAACATGTCTTAGAGAGGGCTTCTTTCCAGACCATGCTTCCAAAGGTGTTTTATCAACAAGAGTAGAGTTAGGGGAATGATTTTATCAAGTAACATGTTGCAACTTCCTTAGCCTAGAATTTCTCCTCCAAGCTAACACTACTCAACATACTTCTTGCCCTTTCCATCATCGTCCTGTTGAACCTTTCAACAACTCCATTTTACTGCAAAGTGTAGAGTGTAGTTTTATGTCTTTTAATTCCATGATTTTTATAGTACCTTTCGAAGTCATTAGAATAGAACTCACTGCCATTGTCAGTCCTTAAACACTTTATTTTTCTTCTGTTCTGATTTTCCACAAGGTTTTTAAATTCCTTAAAATGAAAACACTTTTAATGTACTTTTTAAGAAGTACACAAATGCCCTTCTCGAAAGGTCATCAATAAAAGAAATAATATTTAGATTTCGATAGTGAAGGAACATTCACTGGACCACACACATCAAAATGAATGTAATCAAGTATACCAAAAGATTTATGTGGACTAGAATAAAATGAAACACGGTGTTGTTTTCCATATATACAATGTTCACAAAATTTGAATTCAAGGTTACAGTCATCAAGCCCTTCAACCAGGTTTTTATTTTTCAAAGTTTTTATACCTTTTTTCTCTAATGTGGCCAAGCCTATGATGCCAAAGCATAGTATTTTCTGCTGGAAGTTTAGCTTCCATAGATTTTGCACTATTAGGAACTTTTTCCTCCTCTCCATGAGCAACCTTGTGTGACTTTGCAGAGACACTGTTACATTGAACAACAAGTGCATCTAGCTTATACAGAGTACCAATTCAAGTACCCTTCACCAGCACCAATGAGCCTCTAGTCATTTTGCAACCATTTCCAGATGATGCAGAGACAAAGGAAGAAATCAACACCTTCAACAATCTTAATTTGACTAACTCAAAACATCTCTAACTCACCTTTCACTTGTAGAACATTTGACACACTTATTCAACTATATTTCCCTCCAAATCACTATTCAACTCAAACCTTCAAAATAAGAGTTCCAAATTAATTCAATATCTTCAAAACACCTTAAACACCCTTAATTCAACCCAAAACAATAAACACAAAGTCTGCCCCTTCAAATTTTTTAAATTCATCTATGAGTGTCCTCATTGTGTAATCATAGCATTTACAAGGCACATAACTCCAAAATTTGCTTCCAAGACATAAAAAATGA
This sequence comes from Sequoia sempervirens, assembly GCA_007258455.2. Lineage (NCBI taxonomy): Eukaryota > Viridiplantae > Streptophyta > Pinopsida > Cupressales > Cupressaceae > Sequoia > Sequoia sempervirens. Next base: position 800,674 of record VDFB02000014.1, on the reverse strand, counting down.
ATCAAACCCTTGAAACATCTTTACTAGGCATGAACAACATGATTAAAATCCTTTTACACCAACATTAGTGTCAAAAAACTGAAAACTTCCCAAACTGACTGTCCTAATTGAGCATTTAGACCTATTTAGGCAACAAACATAATAATCCCCCTCTCCAAGCCTACTTTACCCTTGATGATGACTCAAATATATTCAAACATCTATTCAAACTTATCAAATCATTTCCCATTCCTTGATCAAGTGATTTTAACAAACACCATTCCTAAATCCATTCAATTATGATTTTAAAGCAAAACTGTGTTAACTCAGCCCTGATAGAATAGTTATTAAATGACCATCACAAACTTGTATGATATCGATCCTTGTCTAAATATGGATTCATCTATCTCCAAACACCCTTATAAACAAGAAAAATAATGAAGGATTAATAAACATGTTTCAAACTCATAAAATAACATTGTATTTAGGCTTTTACTAGTCCCTTTCATAATTTGCAGACCTAGGCTTATTGAATTTGATGTCTCCCCTCTCAAGAAAACTCAACCAGTGCTTGGAATAGGTTAGTTTAGGCCTGAATATGTTATTGAAAACACCAAAAGTACCTTTGCACATATATTTACATAAACCCTAGGCTATATTCCCCTTAACTACCCTGTTTCTTGACTGTGTACAATGTTTCATTCTAAATATTCAATTCTTCACCTTCTTAACTTTATATATTTTCCCAAAACCATTAGAATGTGAAATAATATGTATATAAGAAAAGTATCACCAAAATTTAGTGAATTCCTTCCATAAAAAAGAGAGAAAACTATTTTTCTTGTCTACTGTTTACCCTAATGAGGGTTCTTAACTGTTTTTAGAAAAATTACAAGAACTTTCTTGATTTCCCACCAAAATGCATGAAACAAGATCCAAATGGGAGGTGATTAGATGCTTTACCAATTTAGATCATTTAGGTTCACTTTTATGTCTGTACAGATCTATACAAGGGTCTGAAACACAAAAATTCTATAGAGAATGCATAAAATTAGAGATATTCTTTATTCTCAAATCTCAATCACCCACACCTTCTCCATCAATTACAAGGCCTTTTATAGGAATTTAAATTTTATTTTCAACTTCTCCCAACGTTCCAAAATAACTTTTAAATTCTTAAAACCCTTAATCTTCCCTAACTACATTTTGACAACCTTTATTGATAACTTTACATTTTTTTTTGCAATTCGGTTGACAACTTTTACATTGTTTTACAAAATTGGACAAATTGGACTCAAATGACCATATAATAATCTCAACATATGATAAATAACCCAAATGACATTTGAATCATCAAAATTTGAATCAAACTCCAAAAATTGGTCTATGGAATCATGATGTAGTCTAGGTGCTCCTACACCACCAGAGAATGAGACTTGCACTCCAACATCATTCAGTTTACTAACAAAAAGTAAATTTTGAGCCAAACATAGTATATGCATTACATCATTGATTCCCTTCACTCTTCCATCAGGGAACTGAATTCTTACTCTTCCACGACCAACTATTTCTAGAGATGAATCGCTTTCCAAGTACACCTTTCCACCATCGTATTTTTCATGCTTTGTGAACCAGTCTCTATGAGATGTCATGTGGAAAGATGCTCTAGAATCAATCAGCCAAACCTCATCTGATGCTTGAGTTTCCAAGGCTGCAATGAAGGCATCCACATCGCTATGAGAAGAATCATTGTCAAAAGAATTCTTCTTCTTCTTTTTCTCCTCTTTGCAATACTTTTGGACATGACCAGGCTGCCCACAATTCCAGCACTTCACCTTGGACTTCTTGCTAGGAGACTTTGATCTCCTTCTGATTTCAATTTGGACTTCTTTTCCTTCTTCTAGCCTTTTTCTTTCGATCTGCCATGAACAACTAGAGCCTCCTTTGCCATCTCAGAAGATTTCCTTCTCATTTCTTCTGACAACAAAGAAGCAACCACATCTTCCATCTTGAAAGTGGTTTTCGTGCTCCCAATCGGCATCACCAAGTGATCCCAAGAATCTGGAAAAGAACATAACAATAGCATATAGTGATCTTCATCACTCTTTACACCCACAGATGCTAACTGAGCAATCAACATGTTAAAAGCATTCAAATGATCAGGAATAGACTCTCCTTCTTGCATTTTCAAAGAGTACAACTTCTTCCTTAAGAATAACTTATTCACCAAGGACCTGCCTTGATAAATGTCTCCCAGTATTTTCCATAAAGAAGATGTAGTCTTCTCTTTATGAACGTTTAGAAGAATAGAGTCTATGAAACAGAGTCTTATCAACCCTTTTTCTTTTCTTTCTACGAGGTCCCAATCTTCTTGCTTCATTCCAGAAGGTTTCAATCCAAACACAACAAGCCAAAGATCATGATCAACCAACAAATCTTCCATTTTGATTTTCCACAACTCAAAATTGCTGCCATTGAATTTCTCAATTTCAATCTTTCCCGATGTGCTTGCCATTTCCATCACAATCTGTAATTTAAATTACCAGACTTCTACAAGACTCCCATTGAACAAAATTGACACAAAAAAACCAAACTACCCATAAGGATAACACAACTGGCTAGGCTCTAATACCACTTGTAAGGAAAGCTTAAGGTGCGGAACAAACTCTTCTAATATCAAACCTTAGAGAAGAATGTAGATATATCTTTCAATTTTGCAATTACAGTTCATTATGATGCACATGAAAGGAATAAAATAATATAGAAATAAACACATACACAATTGAATACCAAATTTACATGGGAAAACCCTTATGGGAGAAAAACCCACCACACCAAAGAAAAATCTCTTGTATTATAGTAATTGAATTACATACAAGTTATAGACTCTCCTTTCAAAAAATTAATCTCATAGCAACAACATTTCCCTAATCAACCTCCTACAGAAAAATTTTTGATCACTTAGTTATGTCTCACTGTTATAATGCATATACAACATACAATGAAGAACACACACTGATCACTCGACCATCTAACCAATCGAACCCATAATAGTTACAATACGTTACAATGTATAGCAACAACCATGATTGATTCATTCTCTGTATAGATAGTTCAATTCAATTTCCTCTATTGAGCAATTGTCTAACTTCCCAGTCATCAAACTACCACCTCCAAGTTAGCAACTTCCTCCACTATTTTTCGTACACCTCAATAGTCAACCAAGTCTGCGCTCATTCACCCATGGCCCACTTCAAAGTCACTGCACTACGGCTAGATAGCTCAAAGTCTCTCGCGGGGTCATGGTATACACCGCACTACTGCATATTAGCTAGAAGACTCTTGTGGTATGGTGGTATACCACACTACCACTCGACTACTAGAAGGCTCCCATGGTATGGCGGTAACCACACTACCGCTCAACTGCTAGAAGGATCCTGCAGTATGCTAGTAACCGCACTACCGCTCGACTACTAGAAGGCTCCCATGGTATGGCAATAACCGCACTACCACTGGACAGATAGGAGGCTCTCACGGTATGGCAGTATACACCACACTACCACACCTCTCTCACAATCACCTAGCGGTATAGTGGTACAAAATCATGAAAGGAACACTTATGCAATTTTGAGTTGATTTGTGACAGAACCAAGGTTATACCAGTGAGTTTGAGATACATTTTCTCAACAATAATTTTTGAAGGTGTTCTGAATTTGAGGATGTTGTTTTGGGTCCTTACTATGTCTTGGATGACATTTTCTAGTTCGCATTGATAAATTATTTATTGATTTGGGCCAACAGTTTGTACACATTTCATATTTTGTTGGGCTGACATGTAGTTGATGTTATCCTTGGTTGCAAATATATATGATCGATTGTTTATATCATTTGATGTGACGGTGTTCAATGTATGCTCTGTGCTAAGTGCGAATAATGTTCTAATATTTCAAAAGTAGAATTAAACTGTGAAGAGTGAGTAGATGAAAGTGTGCTTAACCAGAATTGTAATCAGGCATTAGAAGATGCTATTTTCTCAGTTCAAAATCTTCTGGATGTAATCCGAATGTAACTATAAGATAGTGAATCTTCCTTTGGGTAGTAAGCCTTTTGTATTTGAGCAGTGTGCTTGAATGCATGTGCATTCCCCATTTATAATACTTTTAACAGACTATAATCTTGTGGACTAACCTCCACTGTGGTTTTTCCCCTAACAAGGTTTCCACGTAAAAATCTTGGTGTTATGTGTGTTTTTGATGTGGTGATGGCTTATGCTTTCATTTTTATTTATCAAATTTGAGAATAAATTTAATAAGTATAATTTCTGTGACAACTGATTCACCCCCCCTTTCTCAGTTGTCTGCCCTTGTGTTGCCAACAATGTAGGTAGATTCGGCTTTTTGGAGAAAAATCACCTTTGTAGAGATGGTTCACCCTATTTTATGGGTTGTCTATGTGTTGAAAGACCAAAGTGAAACTGCCTCTATAGGAGTAGAATCACTCATTTATAGAGTGGATCCACCCAACTGGGAGCACAACCACCCTTGTATAAAACTTGCAAATGGAACTTTTTGGCATATTGTTGTCATTTATGTCAAAAAGGGATGTCTATGTGATATATCCTGCTTGGGAGACTGGTGATGTTTGGGTGACGAGATGAATTCAAACATATTTAGTCATGGCATTGAAACAAACTTTATATTTCAAAAATGGTTGTCTATCGGTAGTTGTAGGTTGCTTAAGTGGCAACCTAATCCATTGAGTTTGTTAGGGCAACTGACCCACTTTCCTTGTGCCTACTGGCTTGACAAATATTTGATGATCATAATACTTCCCTAGTCTTTTTCCTCTGTATGATCTATGAAGGTGATTGAGGATTGAAGATCTAAAGGTTTTTTGGGAGATCAGTGCCAATATTATAGATTCCTATCTAGATTCCCCAGAATAGCACAACGATGTACATTGTGGGATCAGATTGATAAGTAGGTGTCAAGGGTGATTGGTGATGTGAAGGAGGGTGCGAGTGTGTGATTGATCAATATAACAATTCACATATCTGTTGTGAATTATGTAGGTGTGTCAAGGCAACATTTGGTGATAATCCGCCAGTCTGCTAAAGATTTGGTGGGACCACATCTAAGCTCACAGAACTATGGATTTGTGATGTGTATCTTTGGGACTCACTCGTGACAAGTTGCATATGGTTAAAAAATTGACGAGGGTCTTCAAAGAAAATATTTATTTGAAGGTCATGTTTTAAAAGGATAAATGGTGAATGTTGATTAACGAATCATGGCATGAAAAGCACTAATCAACGACTCAAGTTCAAACTGAGAATCCTTAATGGCTACGGTAGTATGAACTAGGGTTTCGACTACAAACTGACTTAGGGAGAAAATTAGATTGGACCAACTACTCTAGCTACCAGTATTAATGATGATTAGATTATCATATTAGTGACACAAACATATAGGTGGTAGAAAATATGATCTAGATTCATTACAGAGAATATGAATTAAATGCTACTAAAAATCATAGCTATTACATGTGCCATAAATAGAAAAATCTCTATTTTTTCATAAGTGGGTACGTGGCTCAATGTTCTGATAGATTGTAGAAGAAGATAAATATTGAACCCTAGTAGAGAAAATATGTGCATAAAAATGTTGAGGTAGATGTTGAAGGATAATGATTGATAAAAGCAGAAACAAAAAGGAATTAAGTGTAGAGTGTATGATGTTGCAAAAAAAGAAAAGGAAGTGAAGGTGTGTTGCATCTGAGGGACAAGTGTCTTTTGAGACAGACAAAGAATTCACTAAAAGAAAAAGAAGAGAGTGTAGCACTAGGGTGGAAGAGCTTAACCTAGAAAAAGAATAGTAAATCTTAATTCAGATTCACCCACAAGAGCAAAATAGAAGAGATACGAAGCTTAACTAAAGGTACAAAGGTCAAAATCATGTGCTAAGCAATTGCAAATTAAGTTGCAATAGTGAATTTTGTTCTATCGAACAATCTGCAACTATCATTATTGTAAATCTAATTATTGTGTGCCATCAAATATCTGGGTAGGTACTTAGAGTAGGGAGTGGGTGGTTCCTTAGAGTAGGTGTTCCTAAAATAGGGGATTGTAGTCTTCTTAGGGTTGGTTCCCTTAAACATTGTAATAGAGATTTTGATTGTGAGGCTAGACTAGGACATTAGCTCATAGCATCACTTCTCACCATGGTTTTTCCCATCCTAGGTTTTCCATGTATATCTTGTGTTAGGTGATGCTTGTATATGTGCATATTCATGTATTTGGATGTTAAGTCTTAACCGACATGAAGTGTTTAAGGGTAATTTTTTTAAGTCATCTATTGATTCACCCCCCTCTCAGTAGATCATTGTGTTCCAACAATTGGTATCAAAGCCCTAGGTTCCCTAGGTGAAGCTTAATTAGATTGAGTAGATTCTGGTAGTGTGAACACTATGGATCATTAGGAAGGTTCATCCACAAACAAAGTACCTATGTTGAATGGAACAAATTATGCTTTATGGTGCCATAAAATGGAGGAATATTTGGGATCTCTAGGATTTGATGTTTGGATGCCTGTCAAGATCAATTATGTTCCTCCTCCTACTTCTCCCACTGATGCTATTGGGAAGGACTATGATAATAATGAAAGAGCATGGCATGCCATTATCTGTAGTTTGTCTAGATCTATGTGTGGAAAGATTATGCATTGTAAGACTGCACATGATATCTAGGATAAATTGAAAAACATCTATGAAGGAGATGACAAAGTAAAATTGGAAAGATTCAAGTGTTGAGAGTTATATTTGAAGGCCTAAAGATGAATAAAGAGGAGAAGATTGAAGATTATCTTCTAAGGTTGAAGATATAGTAAATTCTATTAGAGGGTACAAAGAAGAAGTGAAAAAAAACATTATTGTATAGAAAGTTCTAAGGTCAATGACAAACAAATATGATCCCAAGATCTCCGCAATTGAACAAGGAAGAGAATTAGACAAACTCTTAATGAGATTCATGGGATATTCACTGCATATGAGATGAGAATGAGGGATGTAGAACCATCTAATAAAGAAGTTGCATTCAAAGCTACCAACAAAAAGAAGGAAGAAGAACCTAAGAAAGAAAAAGCTAAAACAACCACATCTGTACATGATGAGATTGATGAAGAAGAGGAAAATTTCATTAGGACACTTAGAAGAGGATCTAGCAATTACAAAGGTAAGTTTCCCTATAAATGCTTTGAATGTTGAAAGGTGGGTCATTTTGCTGCTAAATGTCCATACAACAAGAGAGGCAACTCTGAGCAAGAAGTGGATGATAAAATGAAGAAACCTTACTACCCTAAGAGGAGTTTTCAGAAGAAAAAGAAAATTCTATACATCTAAGAGGACAATGATGTTTCAGATGACTATAATAGCTCAAATGATGAGAAATATTGTGCCTTTATTGTAGAAGAAAATGAGTTCCTCTTCATGGAAAAAGAGTTTGAAGAACAAAGGATGGAAAGGTTGAAAATACTAATGAAGTAGTTGAAGAGGAAGGAGAGGTTAATCTGGAAGGAGAACTCATTTGTTCTCTAGATGAGGTAGATGATATCAAGATGAGATTGAGAAACTGACAAAAGAAAACAAGTGCCAAAAGAAGCTTGCACAAAAGGATTCAAGCAAGCTAACCAAAGATCTTGAGGAATCCAATTAGATGGTAGTAAGCCTGAAACTTCAAATAGAGGAATCCAAAAGAATGGAAGAAGTGAAATCCAAATTAGAATCTGAAATTGAAAAATGTATGAAGCTTGAGGTAGAATTAGTTTCCTTGAGAAATGATTTTGAGAAATCCGAAGAGCATGTTGAAAAAGGACTGAAGCTAAAAGGTGGCTCAATTTTTTTGGATGAGCTATTAAGCACATAGAAGCCCTATAGCAAAGAAAAATATGGTCTAGGGCTTGAGAAAGGTAAAATCACATTCATACACTTCTACAAAATTATATGAAAGATTTAGGGTAGAAGAAAAGTCCAAATATATCAATGAAATTGATTGCAAAGGAAATAGACTCAAAGACAAACCTGTAGAAGTTGAGAAAATTAAGGAAGAAAAGAAGCCTGTTGCTGACAAAAAGGACAACTGATCAGTCCTTGATCAACAAAAGAAGTAGAACATAACAAAAATGGATGCTAATGGATTTACAAGAGTGATGCAGATCTAGGAGGATTCAATAGCACATCTCAAAAATGTTCAATAATAATTCAAAGTAATATTTGTATAACACATGCTATTAGGCATTCTATATCACATTGGAAATATAACTATGGCAGCCCACAATTTAATGCAACGAACAGTCATTAATAAATTCCGCAACAAAAATAATTAGGTCAATCTCTCTGGTGATATTGAAGAAAAAATAGTTATATTCCTTTCCTCAAATTTTTATGAAGATCCAACGGTGGAAATGAAATTTATTGCATTGCTTCCAAAACTGCAAACCCTAGGTAGGGTTCAAACCTGCCCTCACAAAAATGGTCATAACTTATTCAAATCTTAATGAAATTTGATGAGACTTAAAGAAAATGAAATTAGATTCACATGGAAACAAAATTCAATTGGTTTTAGATCCAAAATATAGACTTTACAATTCGTACCATCATATTTTTCAGACTATAAATCACAACATTGTTAGAATAGGGCAGTCTCACCAAAATAGTCATATCTTCCACAAAACTAAATAAAATTCAATGAGACAAAAAAAATTGGAAACTAAAAACAGATATATTTCCATATATATATTATACTCCATTATTTGTGTCCATACCAGGCCGTACAAAACACAACTTCAGCCTGGAAACAATATAAAAATCAGAAAATGCACACAAAATTTGAGGTTGCCATTCATCAAACTTCAAAAATAGTGTCTCCAACCCCCAATTCGAGTTTTGTATGGTGTCTTTATACATTTCCAGCCAATACAAACTATTTTCAACCACCTTTTGATTATTTTGTTGACAAAACACCTTAATGACACTTCCTCTACCTAATTTTGCACTTTTGACAATTTTTACAATATGGAACAGCTTTAAACATTATTTGACAAATGACTTAAAATATGACTTCCTAAGACTTAAAAACCTCTAAAATGGTTTGATAAACCTTATTATAATACCCAATACACAAAATAAAACAACTATTTACACCCTCATGGAGGCAAGAAATCAAACAAGTGCTCCTGCACCAAACTCTTGGGGGAAAATGAATTCAAGCCCCTTTGAATTGTCTTCTTCCTGATCTTCCAATTCATTTTCACTTTTTGCTTTGTCTTTTCAAAATTATTCTATTCTTCTTCAATATTTTGCACCTTAACCTGCAATTTGTTTCTTGTCCAAAAGATTAGCACAATAAAGAAATTAAATATGGCTTCTACCACAATACCTCCATCGTTCTTCAACTCTCTAAAGGTTTCCAAAATCAATTCATCCTTGATCATTTATTCTTCAAATCTTGACACCAAATCAATATCTTCTCCCTCTAAAATTAGGTTCTTCATCTTAGCTTCTTCTTCATCTTCATGCTCAGGAACATCTTTGTCTTCATCAAGGAATTCCTCATGTGCATCTTCATATGCTTCTTCTTCCTCTTTCATCTTCTTGTGTCTTCTTATTTTCACAATATTCTTTATATGCCAAACCATCTTCCTTTTCAATGTCAAATGCCAACTTGTCTCTTGTTTCATCATTTGTTCTATCTTCATCATGGATTCTTGGAACTCTTGTTCAAGTCTTTTCAACTCTTGCTTCAACTCAACAATTTCTCTATCCATCTTTTCTTGTCTCTTTCTCTTCTTTCTCTCTTCCTCTGCTTGAAAATGCTTCTTCAATTTCTCCATCCTCTCGAGCAAGATTCTTCCTTGCTTCATAACTCACTTACCACCAAACACACAACTACAAACCACAAACCACAACCAACTTATCAACCCATATCTTTCCCGAGCTCTGATACCAATTTGATGCAGAGCTAGGAGGATTCAATAACACATCTCACAAATTTTCAATAATAATTCAATGTAATCTTTGTAATAACACATGCTATTAGACATTCTATATCACATTGGAAACATAACTATGGTAGCCCACAATTTAATGCAATGAACATTTATTAATAACTTACACAAAACAAATAATTAATTCAATCGCTATGGTGATATTGAAGAAAACATAGTTATAGACCTTTCCTCAAATTTTTATGAAGATCCAATGATGGAAAAGAAAGTCATTTAATTTCTCCAAAAATTCCAAACCCTAGGTAGGGTTCAGACCTGCCCTCACAAAAATGGTCATAACTTATTCAAATCTTAATGAAATTTGATGAGACTTAAATAAAATGAAAGTAGATTCACATGGAAACAAAATCCAATTGGTTTCAGATCCAAAATATAGAATTTACAATTCGTACCATCATATTTTTCAGACTATAAATTCTGCACAATATTGTTAGAATAGGGCAGTCTCACCAAAATAGTCATATCTTCCACAAAACTCAATAAAATTCAATGAGAAAAAAAAATTAGAAACTAGAAATATATATATTTCCATCCATATATGATACTCTATTATTTTTGTTCGTATCAGGTCATACAAAGCACAACTTCAACCTCGAAACAATATAAAAATCAGAAAATGCACACAAAATTTGAGGTTGTCATTCATCAAACTTCAAAAATAGTGTCTCCAACCCCCAATTCGAGTTTTTTATGGTGTCTTTGTAAATTTCCAACCAAAACCAACTATTTTCAACCACCTTTTGATTATTTTGTTGACAAAACACCTTAATGACACTTCATCTACCTAATTTTGCACTTTTGACAATTTTTACAATATGGAACAACTTTAAACATTATTTGACAAATGACTTAAAATATGACTTCCTAAGACCTAAAAACCTCTAAAATGGTTTGATAAACCTTATTATAAGACCCAATACACAAAATAAAACAACTATTTACAAATTCCCTCATGGAGGCAAGAAATCAAACAAGTGCTCCTGCACCAAAGAGTGCATGATCCTAGGAGGAAAAGATAAAGAATATCACCTCATCCAACTCAAGGAAATGTGATGACTAGGTATTCATCATACTTCTATGGTTATTTCTATGCTTTTAATCAATTTGGCCACAGGACTAGAGATTGTAGAATAACCGCTAAAAGAAGTACGAACATTGTAAGAAAAAATACTTTTTCTCATTTGATGGATATGAATATAATTTGTTACAACTACAATAATTTTGGTCATGTAGCTAGAAACTATAGAACAAAATTTATAAGACCAAATTTTCACTTTGAAAAGAATAAATTCATACCTCCCAACATGAAAAAGGAAACTAAGGCTCCTAAGAAAGAGGAGGAGAAGGATGAAAATGAATCTAAGAAGCGAAAGGGAAATGGAAAAATAAAAAATCCTTCCAAGATCTAGTATGCACCTTCAGTATCTTATTCTTCTTTAAATAAATCAGATTTCAACATCTTGATACAAGAACATACTACTATGCCTTAAAGCGAAAACATAAATAGTTTAATTTCCCATGCATTAATCCTTTGAAGAAAGTTATGTAGTTTTAAATCTAAGAAAATTTAGCAACATAATGGCATGTAAATTTAAATTTCAAGAATAAGAAACACAAAGAATGTAAGCAAGATATACAAAAGAGAAGAAGACATGATATACATGGGGAAAACCCTTTCGGGTAAAAAACCCAACACTCCAAAGCATTGAACCAATGTATTAATCTACAACAATAAGGTTACAATACACTTGCAGGATCACAAACTTAAGATGGAGACTACATCTTGCTCTTCTAGAGGAAATTCGACAACATTTCGATACCTACAATATTCAACATACAAAACCCACTCCAAGACATCCAATATATAGAGAATACAAGCATGAAGGTAGCTTCTAGAACAAGCTACAAGAGATGGGCGTCCAAATCCATGTGGCACATTTTTCAAACACATATTTGACTCCTAAGACACTTTTCACATGATTCTTAACCCCCCTTACATGCCTCCATACTTGGGAACCCCAATTTTTCCCCTAATAGGTATGATAGATGCCTTGCAATGTCATAGAATATGTCATATATGACAACTCTTACAACTGTAAGAGAATCTATCATAACTGACTAAATATAGATGTCTCTTACATTCTCTTACAACTTGTCATAGGTCAAACTTGGGTGCCTAGATTCCTCGTGAAAAGATTCCTTCCAACACTTGTCCAACCTGTCATAGAATCTAGCTCTTATGCATCATAAGATTGTCATAGGAATCCATCGTAAGAATTTGTCATACTTTGTCATAGAATCCCTCAAAGATGCTGACACATGTCAAGGAATCTCTTCCCAAAGTGGGACGTCTACATTGCCATGTGGATACCACAACATCCATGTCACATCCCATGTCACCTCCCAATATGCTAACAACTCACTGTGCTAAGTCATATTAGATGACAAATTAATATGAGCAAGAAATTACAACATAAGAATTAATAAATTAATATTTTAATGCTAGGAAATTGTAAAGGTTGAGACACCTTAATTCCCAACATTCTCCCACTTGTCGAACACCTTTCAAGAGCCAATCTAATTAGGTAATCAACTACTAAGGTCCAAACAACATCATCACATCCATCCATGAAACCACATGAATCTCCAACATGCTCTCATACACTAACAAGATACCTGTAAAAACATCCAAGATATCCACCATATCAAGCGAAAACTCTTGTCATCCTCCCATCATGCCACCTATGGAAGGAAAGGAACAAGCTAAGGTTTAAATGCACCAATCCAAAAAACACACGCATCAAAAAATTCAAGTGACAACAAAGGCTCCAGGCTATTGTTGTAACTCCACTGTTCTCTCAAGCTAAACAAAAGCTCAATCAACTCCAATCCCATAACCAAAACACAATTCTGAAGATGAAGAATCCTCTAGATAACAAGATAAACAATTGGCTAGAACACCAACCAAAATGGGTTGCTCTCATCTAACTGATAAACCCACAAGACTAGAAATAGCACCCATAACAAGTGCTAATCCATCCAATCTACCATACCTCAAAGGTATCCAAAAAATTAGTATAACTTATTCCAACAACATATTTAACCCATAAACTACAATCACAAGCTCAATGTGTCAAACCTGTCAATGAAGAACATACACATCCATGAACTTCCAGTGCATGCAGAATGTCAAAAATTGAAAAATATCAAGGCATGCCAAGTCTACCAATAACATCATATAGAAAGTGTAAACAACATCATGTAGTACCAAGGAATAATCCACAATAATAATAAAAACTTGTAAACCAATAACTTGTAAGAACAACTCTCATCACAAGTCTCCATAGCTCTCCCAAGTTCTCCACACCCATCAAAGGAAAGAGATAAAGGAACCTCCATGTCATCACCAAAGAACATAAGAAAAAACACATGATCACAAGCTAGTGATCATAATAGCTCCAACAAAACCTCAAACCAATGTAATGTGAAACCAAACATACAAGAAGATAACCAAGACTAGAGAGAGAAACTATGCACATCATATACCTGTAGAAAATCCTCCTACATACACCTCTAAATGCCAGCTATGTCAAGTATGATCTCCTCCACAACACCCCAAAAGAAAAGGCATAACAATACCCAACCATTCAATCACCAAGACCAAACATAAACATATGTATCATGTAATCCACATGGATTCTCAAGCCAAAGAAGATCAAACTATATATCCATTCCCAATGAAGGAAATAATCCAAATACACCTCCTAAACTCAACAGCAATGAATGTAATCACAATTCATAAGGAGATAAACATGTCATCATTCCTCAAATGAATCCTCCAAAACCATATATCCATAGCTCAATATCCATATGCATGAGAAGAAAAAGCATAACATAATTCACCTAAAAGGAACAATGGGTGATACCTCTCAAGTAGACTACCAAGTAGACCAAGAGTGGGGAATGAGAATGCTCCTCCAAGATATCCAAGTCATCATGACTCATCCAAGAACACTCTCCTCATAGGTCCATGTTGAACTCACATCCAACCAAGGTGTAGGCTCCTCGGACTTCCTACTGAAATATCATCAAGAGTAACCATCTCAACAAATGTCTCTAACCACAAGAGAACTCTAACCTCACCTATGTCTCCAAGTATCCATGAGTACCTATAAAAAATCAATCCATTCCAAAATACAAATGCAACAAAGCATCATCATGAAGTAATCAATCAAATGATCAATGTACGCAATACCAAGAGAACCACACAAGATCAATGGAAAAGCTCCAATCATGAACCAGGAACATAAACATGACATCATGATCTCACACCTCCTCAAAGAATATCATGTGATCCAAAAAACATAACAAGCACATGTATCATGCCAAAACTCTAATCTGAAATCAAGAGTAAACCATGACATAATAACATAGCCATCTTATCAAAACAAGGATCGCATATTAAAATGCAAATCATGATACCTCAACCAAAGAGTAAATAAGTCCTACATGGAAAACCAAGATGTCAACATATCCATTCACATGAAAAAGAACCATCTCCAAATAATGTCCATGCAAATGTGAAAGAACCCTTCTGCAACAAAAGGATCTAAGAGCTCCCACTAGTACACAAACAACAATATATGACTAAATAAACTACTAAAAATTGCATATAAATGACTAATTTTAGTCATGTGACTATTAGTAGTTTATTTGTAGTCATTTATAATACGACCAAATTTATGACTAAACCATTTTAGTCATTTATTTAGTCATTGATTTGTTCATTGATTTAGTCATTGATTTAGTTGTATATTTATTCATTAATTTAGTCATATATTTAGTCATTAATTTAGTCATATATTTAGTCATTACTTTAGTCATTAATTTAGTCATATATTTAGTCATTAATTTAATCATATATTATGTATTTAGTCATTACTTTAGTCATATATTTAGTAATTACAAATCAAATCTAACTTAATTAATTCTCACAAATTTATGCATATAAACTTCAAATATCATAGATATTCAAATATTTTTTTGTATTGGATTAACATGAAAAAAAATACAATCAACAAACAAATTTATGCATATAAAGCTCAAATATCATAGATACTCAAATATTTTTTTTGTATTACATGAAAAAAAAGAATATACAAACAACAAACAACTGCATAACTAAAGGAATTACAAATAGCATACAACTGCATAAACAAAGATCCAAGAAATAAATCCTTCATTGCACTCTTGGTTGCCATGGAAGACAAATCCAAGATAAAATACAAATGATACAAACATTGAAGGGAGAAAAGACATGAAAATATATAGTAAATGTAGTTATATTATTTGTGGTGCATATATTGTCTAATTCAAAGCAGCCTTTCCCTCCCATTCCATCTGAACAACCCTTGAGAGAATATTGGAAGGATTTGAATGAGAAGGATGACAACTTCCTATCTAGAAATCTCACTAGTCATGGTCGGATGAAAGTAAAGAGTGCATGTTCACTTCTCCAATTTGACGAGCTGCAACCTAAAAATAAGATTTTAACGAGGGTTTTAGAATATGTTTATTAAAATGAAAATACAACCAAGATCTAATAATGAGAACATTTAGATTTTTACAATATGGCATCCTTTACCTGTTTCAACGGTTCTATGAGATTTCCCATTACAGTGACTATGGTAGAACACTAATTTGCAATATGACTATGAAGTTGCTCAGTAATGGATTCAATGGTGATAAGACTAAAAGGTGCATCATCAACAACACTGCCACTTAATACAATTATATTTGATAAGGCACACTCAAAGCTATCTAAATGTTTATCTAGGAGGAAATGCATGTGGACTTATGATAAAACTAGAACAATGCCTTCAACTGTCATTTCTCCATTATACAACTCTTCCCATGTGAAACAAAGAGCTTCTAACAACCACATCTTATCCTTTGTGATCCTCCATAGCTTGCAATGATACTGCCTGACGACGCATAATTCTTACAACTAAAACAAAAGACCGAGGGTCATATTCTTGCAATGATATTCTATTTGCTCCTTCTTTGATGCATGTTGTAATCTACAATAGGTTAAAACAAAGCAGGTTACAAATTGAAAAGAAAAAAAATTGATATGAACATAAAATAGTAAGGCACTGGTCATTTCAAGAATTATGCTAAGAATGAACACAAAATGACTACAAAGAATAAGACAATGCACCACTATGAAGAGTATGCAAAATGGACAGAAACTGCTTAGAGCTTTAGTTGCTAAGAGTGTTAGAAAATGAGATGAGAAAGAAAACAATTAGTGCAATGTAGCATCTCAAGATGTTAAAAGGAACCCACCCTAGGACCATCATCACGACCATTGGCTCCCAGTAATTGAGCACTCGGTCTGTTTGTAACCTTAATTGATATTCATGTACCAAAAGACGAAACTCATATAAGACTTTGGCATGGCCATATAAGAACAGAAAGCAAAAAAAAATCATAACTCTGCATAATCTCTTTCATGCCCACCATGTTACAGTTTCTCTAATTTTTTTTAGTTTTTACCTAAACCTCTAGATACAAAAAAGTACAAACAACCCTTTAAAATAAAATACAACAAACATTCAAGTGGCCTGAGAATTGAAAGAAAAGATCAGTTGGTGACTTCTTCCTATATTTTAGATTCTTTTTTCTTCCTTAAACTGAGCATCATATACAACAACAAACAACATTAGACAATAGATTATTCACCATAAACATATAATCCTTTAATACAATAGAAATTCAAAGGTTTTTTCAATATATTCACAAGAAAAATATTAAAATCAACTTTTACAACACAATTGCATGTATCACAACCACTAAGCAAAGAGATAATGAAGCATTCTCCAACTCTTATTACAATGAGAGATCATAACCTGCCAGATCCTCTAGCAGCTATAAATGCAAGGCCACACCTAACTAAATTCTTCCTCAAAATTCCCTAGCATTATAGAAGCATTGTTAAGTAACATACAAAAATAATAGGTTGAAAGTTCATATCTCCAAGAAGAAATCAATATAAGAAAATCAGTCATGACATATAATGCATGAGTGTGAATAATTAGCACTGGATTACCTCAGAACCAAATATTCTAGGGCGAGCTCTCCTACTTACCATAGTTATTATTGTCACAACATTAAGTGAGCAAATGAATGCATCTAGCTGCAGTGATCATTACACAAATTCAGTTTCAAAAAACAAGCATAACAACCAAAACTGAATCCACAAAATATCCAACTTAAGATCAACTTGTTGTCAGAACATAAATAAAATTTACCTAACAAATAATTTCTCCATTGAAAGTGGCTAGGTCAATCTAGAAAAGTTTCCACAAATTAGAAATTAAGGGTTATTCATTGCTCTAAGAAAAAATAAGCATTCTCATGCATCTCCATGGAGCTAGTATTCATGCTATCATATTGTTTTACAACTATTACTCAAGTCCTCAAAATAGGATTTCATACATAATAAATAATATGTTATTATCTTGCTAACCAATAGAATTGGAACAAGCACTAAAGCAAAAACTTAAGAAATACACATTAAAATATTGAAAGAAATGGCATAATAATTTTTTTTTGTAAGAGATGGTATTAGCCTTTGCAAAAACATAAATGTGGTAAGAATTTTGTACAGTAGTAAAATACCTCATCACTCACATGAGTTTGGGCACGAAATGTCAATCTCTCATGCACATCTACCAAAATATGCAAGATTGTTGGTCGCAAACCAGCTACAGATTATCCTCACCTTACTAGTTGTTCTTCTAGAGCTTCTAACTTAAGAATGTCAACAAGCTCACAAAGAAAATATAAGTCTGCTTCATGAATTAAATTTGGGTGTAATGCATCATACAACAATGTGCACCTGCAAAAAATCATAGTAGAAGAGTAAAAATAAGAATTGTACATTTTCTAATGAAACTTGAAACAAACAACATTTGTACATTGAGTTGACATAATGCTACATTCTTCAAAATTTCATATGATACTAATGTTTAATAAATTAATAGAATCCTACACATTTCTTACCAAATAAATGAATAGGACAATAAATTAGAGAGTTGAATTCATTCAAAAGTTAAAAAAAATAATCTAACTTAGTAAACTTACAATGGATCCATGAAGGGAGCCAGACTTGATGTCTTTGCAGAAGATGAAAGAAAAAATGATTGAAAATTTGATGCTCAAGTTGCAAAACCTGGTATATTTTAAAAAATGAAATATACATCAACAAAGAAAGCATGACATAAATAATTGGCAGATTGGAAAAATTGTATTGCACTAAATTTAATTTATTTCTTCCATATATTAAACTCGAAAACAAGAACTGAACTTGCATGTAATATATCTTTAGCTTCTCTTTCATATTTATGAAGAATCTTAAATTTTGTCAATTTTAACATGCATTCAATTTTAATCTAGAGTTTGTTGACATAATATTGTTGGCACTCCACACATTTTAATTCCCCTAAAACCACATACCTTGAATTCCTAGAAGTCAAGCACAACTTCAAGCAACAAGATATTCATTGTCACAAGTGTTACTAGGCTTATATTGATAAAATTATAATAGGGATGCAAAAGAAGCCTATAGAGTAAGTAGATTGATTCAATCTTTAGAGTGATCGTATATCAATGATATGAGAATGTTTGAGACAAAATGACATAGTACTATATGTTGCAGAAAATAATTATTCAGATAGCTAGCTTGAGCAAGGCTGTTGTGTACATTACACAACAATCTCACTTCATTCTCAATATACATGTTTATGACATCATATATGGTTATGGAAGTTTAACCAACTCACCAATTTCCACAAAATTTAATGTTATGATGGTAACATGTATGACATTAATATCAATGGCAATCCAAGATTATTAAGGGCACATTTGCAATTGTTTATTTTAGCAGATGCAGTGAAGGATTTCCTTGTTTGTTGTCCCATTGACCTACTTTGGTCATCAATGCACATTAGCATAATTTATTTCTTCTTTCTTCTTCTTCATTTCTTTCTTCTAATATCACTATAATAATTAAATACATTTTCCCAAGCTACATTTCTAAAAAGCTATCTTCAAATGGCCTTTTGCATTCTTTTGAAAGACACAAAAGCAGAAAGAATTCTCCCCTTGAAGCTTCTAACACATCCCTTTTCTATCCAGATGAACTAAAGTATTTAAAAAAAAAAAAAACCAAAACAATCTTCTCAAAACCTATACAAACTCCTAAAACTAGACTCAAAAGATAAAAAACATCTCCTAAAATGAACAACTCCATCCAAAAAAGTGAGACAATTCCACCAATAAACTGCTTGAATCCCCTGTTACCATAGGTGGTTCTTGATCATTAGACTTTTGTATCAGAAAATAAAAATGACATAGGGAGAAAAATATGATAAAGAAACAAAATCCATGTGAATATTCAAAAGATGTAAGGGAACAAGTAAAATCAGCTAAACACCTCAGCAAGCACATAGAAAATGAAATCCCTACACAAACCTAGGTTTAGAATCTCAACCTCCAAATACCACCAACATCCCCAATCACACAAATAACAACTTCCAAAACCCAAAAATAGATAATTGGATTAACACAAACAATTGACAGCAGAGTCTAAGCACTGCCATTGCAAGGCACAACATCATCCAAAGAGGCCTTATGCCAATGTTCCAATTATCATCATCAAGAAATGGCTAGAATGGCTTCTCCAAAAAATTAGAGTGTCCAATCAAGCACATTTGAGTACACTTCTTCCTTGACATTTAATCCAATATTCCTCCAATTTGATTACCCTACTCACATAACCAGGTTAAAATAGATTTCTTATTGCAAAAGCATGCTTTAAATGAACATTTAGGATGAACTGTGGTTAGGGGCATTGTTTGAAAAAACACACAATGGGATTCATAATCCTTTTACAGCTATGGAAATCAGTCATGATTAATCAAAAGGATCTGGGCAATTCACCAACTAATTCACACTAAAAAATATTAAAATTTTAAAGCACAAGCTTTTCATAAAAGTGCAGAATATTAAGAACAAATGCACACTATGTACAATTCAGGATAAAGATTATGAGAAATTCTGGCATAGTTTTCGTACGTAACATCTTGGCATATTTGAGTTGATAATGTATATGGATATGTAATTGCTTCCTTGATATAAGTACACACTCGCTAAGAACAAAAAGGGACCAAATTGTGAAAGCAGTTCATAGGAAAAGCACCTTTTCTAAGTGGCCTAGTTATGTGACATCCATATACTAGTTGGCAAAGGCAATAAAACTATGAACTCAAACAAACACTAACCTCTGAAGTAAAATATTGAAGAAGAATATCTCCATTGATAAGAAGACCAAAAGGTAAGAAGTCCATCATGCTTGTATTGACAAATAGTGCTCCATATGTTTTGGGTCTATTGGTAATAAGATAACAAATCCAAAGTACCATAATACAAAGTGTTCTATTATTTTTAATTCAGCTTGAAAAAAAAAAATCCCTTTGTTCCCATAATAATATCTAGTTTTTCCTAGGATACTAAGCATAATTACATAATATTATACTTCACATGCTACTGTAGGAGACCTTGCATCAAGTGATAGCTTCATATATTCTGAGAAGTTGTTAGGGTAAGCTATTAACATCAATTAGGTATCTTCTCATACAAAAGCTACAAATACAAGATTGAAATTCACAGTAATGTTCTCTAGCCTTCATGTCCTCTATTTCTCATCTCCAGTTTCATTGTTTTGACTTTTTTCAATTTCACTCTACTAGATGTCAATTATCCTGTAATTTAAGATGCTTCTAATTTATCATTGCTTCTCAATGATTTCAATGCACAAATCTCACAATTTACCATATCATGCATTATTAATTTTTGGAATAAGACATTTATAGGGTCATCGAGTAGGTGGTTTTTTTTAGCATGTTAAATTATGTGATGTTTTATCAAGATTCAACCATATTGTTTTTGAGACATCTCATAAGACACATATATGGTCAATTAATTAATCTTATTGTCAGCATCTAGTTGTCATGCCATTTCAGATTTTCTCTTGGAGATCTGTACAAAAGGAATCATGGTATGATAAGATATACGACACCAGAGGGTGGTTCTTAGCATACCATGCACCCCTCAACAACAAACTAATTGAGAGGAGAGAGATCCTACTTCATTCCATTGGAGAGGATGACACAAGAGTGAAATCAATGGGGTGAGTCCAAGACAATAAGGTTTTAGGGTGAAGGAAGTGAGAAAAGTGACTTTTTTGGTTACATGATAAATAAATAACCTTTGTCACATTTGCAATCTTCATGGCAATAAGATATGTAGACTTGGAAAATCTAGCCTTGTGGAAATATATTTGTTCATTGATATCATGCTTAGCCAAAAGAAGGTTATTTAACAAAAAGAACCCCCACCTTATAATTCTACAATGAGCACATTTATTTTAATAATACAATGGTGGTGAGAGACACTGAACACTCCTTTTCACATGGCTTCCCATGCACTAAACCCAAACTGGTACATGGAGAGGCTTGGTAGATTTCTCCCCATAGATGACAAGGAGATGATGATGGGTTTCATGAGACCATTTGGAAGTGTATCAATGGGAATTTTATGGTGGTTAGTGGATTAAAGCATTAATCATAGAAACCAAAGAAAGCAATGAAGTGCAAAGGAAAATAAATGAAAACCAAAAAAATGAAACGAGATCACCAAGTGTCTTCAATTTCCATGGCTGATCTTCATTGCACCTTCTTAACTTGCTGGAAATATGATGTTGCCCTCAGATTGAGTGTGTGAGGAATTTAATGACAAAGAAAATGACAAAGTACTAACCAAGATTTGAAGGATTTAAAATTACTATAATGCTATCATGCAAATGATAAGCATTAAACTATGTCTAAACTATGCCAAAGGAAAGCCTATGACAAAATGACTAGAATATGAGATTGTCTAAGACTCAACAATTATGCCAAAATAAAGTATTAAGAAGTTGTAAGTCCAAAATGTGAGAAAAATTGGCATTTTATAGAAAATGCAATTTTGGATGGATGACCAAGATTAAAAGATGGAGATGCCCCAAAATCAGTGGTCAAGATTGCATGTGACAACCCATAATTAGGGTTAGGGACAAAATCTGAAATGAGCAGCCAAGATGTAATTTGAGAAAATCAAATCAACTATTGAAAATAATGTGCAAGAGGATAAAGATTGGATAGAAAGATAAGATTCGAAAAAATCAAGATAAAGATTGGACAGAAAGAGAAGATTTGGAAAATCAAGAATTTTAGCAATTGCTTGATTTATAAAAGAAGATTACCATTTTTGAATTAAAATTAATTCAAAAATATGGATTTATGTGACAGTAAATAATTGATTTTGGATTATTTACTAAAAGAAGTGGCAGTTAACAATGTGAGGCCATTTTAAATAAATAATTTTATTTAAAATGAGGGAAATGTTAAATAAGGCAATTAAATAATTAAAGATAATTATTTAATTTAGAGAAGTTGGCCAATAATTAAATAAATTAATAAATCTATTTAATTATAAGAATTAGTGACATTAAATAAATAAATTTAAAAAAATCATTTATTTAATAATCAAGAAGACATAATGAATAAAGATAATTAAATAAATTAAGAAATTTATTTATTTAAATAATCAAGAGGAATAAAAAAGACATGAACTAATTAAATAATTATGAATTATTTAATTAGTAGTTGAAAGTGGGTCAAAAACATAATTAAAGTGTCTTAATTATGCTAGGAAGAAAAAGATGAAAAACAAAGCTTGCAGGCCTAGGTCATTTTTATGTGTCTACATTTTTCCCCTCTTTGTCATAATGCACCATGTCACATTGTGACAAAGAAAATAAGTCAGAAACATGCCCCAACGAAGGTACAGAGTATTGATGCCCCCTCGGGAAATTTTTTGAATTTTGGGCCAGGTGACAAAAAAAATTGGAAAGTGTCCCAACAAGTCAATTTGATGATCGGAAAAGCAACAATGCGAACAGTTTTAGATTCTGACATGTTTAAGGCAGCCAAAAGTTTGGTCAAAGTTGGTCAAAAGAGCCTCCAATAATAAAGGGTTTGAAAAATTCCTTGTCCCTATAAATAGGTTGAAAAAGGGGGTAAATGTTAATTCATTTTTACATTCACAACAACAAATTTGGAGAGGTTAGAGTGAGGAGAGAAAACACGAGGATGGTGATCCTAGTCACATAGCACCGTGGCTACATTGTTTGGAGATTCAGATGGCCAGAGGGCGTGGACCCAGTGGTGAGTAGCTCGAACCCACTTTGTCATTTTATCATTTTGCATGTTTTTCTAGGGTTTTTAGGCTAGGGAACGAATGCGTCGCAACAAATGCGTTCGCATAAGCCACATTTGCTATCGCATTTGATGTGTCGCAACACAAATGCAACCGGTCTATTAGGTATACATTGAAGTGCAACACAATCACCAATAATTGAGACGCATTCACCGTCTTGAGGCGCATTTGAATTGTGAAATGATACACGCGATTTTGCAACACATTTGAAGAGGCAAGCGACGCATATGATTTAACAATGACGCATTTGACTGAGGGTTCCGCATTTGATTTAAAGATGATGCATTTGTGATGCCCAATGATGCAAGTGCGAAAAGGTGACACAAATGTTGTACGGAACGACGCAAACTCCAGACCACGACGTAAATGAAGTCAACGCGACACATGAATTTGACCAGGGTTGACAAGGGTTGACTTAGTTTTGCTCATATTTAACTAAATGAATGATGATATGAATTGAAAATACTCTGCTGATTCATGTTTTCTACATGTGCAGAGATGACTACCGCCCATTTACACGTGAGAGTTTAGACCCTCTACTTACGCATTTCGGGACCAACTAACAGATCAAGAGGTTAGGCAACTGATGTGATTGGGTCTATACTATGTTGCATATATGCCCATTTTCTGGGCTAATAGCGGACTTTTGGCAGCATTGGCCGAGCGATGGCATTTTGAGACTTGTTCATTCCACTTATCGGCAGGGGAGGCGACCATTACCTAGAGGATGTATACCAGATTCTACACATTCCTATTAGAGGAGAGTGGGTTGCATATGATCCGTAGCGGGGAGTAGAGGCCATGACAGAGCTATACGAGGTAGACGATGTCGTGAGCCTTGGTGTGACTGCATATGAGATTCAGTGGGATTACCTTGTAGAGCACTACCCACAATGGGATGCCATGTTATGCATGCTAATTATGGGGGTCCTCATACCAGATCGTAAAGGACATGGATTCCTGATCAAATGGGGGGATGTACTTGTTCGGATATGGTGAGACTCTTTGTTTTTTCCTGGGGGCCATGTCTACTTGGGATGTTATACCATCAGTTACATGAGGTTGTCTATAGAGGGACGATCAACATCAGTTGTGGTACAACTCTAATGATGATCTAGGCATGGGAGAATATCAACGTCTTTTGTCCACTGATCCAGAGGACACAGCTAGTAGATGATATGCCATATGTTTATTTATATGTAGGAGATCTTCAGCAGACTACAGTGGGAGAGACATGCCACTGGAGGCACATGATTGATATGATCACATCATTCATTTGGAGACCATACAAGGATTGTGCACCATGGGCCGATGAGGCCGATCGCCTTCCCTTCTACTGACAGTTCAAATATTTGATCGGTTGCACTATTCAGAAACAGCTTATCATAGAGATGTATTTGCTGCAACGTGTACTTTGATAGTTTGGAGAGCAATAGGGTGCGCTGATGGGGACAACAAAGTATGCACGGTCATCACGAGAGTTTGGGTGGGGGCCAGCTATATTAGTGCCATTTTCTCAGCAGCAGATTGATAGCCTAGTAGCACAACCATGGGGGTGGAGTGGAGAGACAACAGATCTAGGGACAACTATAGACTTTGACTTGTGGTGGCAGACCCATAGACCGATTCCACTAACTAATCTTGATGCACCAACTCCTATTGATCATAGATCTATTATTTTGAGGGTGCAGCGAGGAGGACAAAGAGGTAGGGGGAGAGGCAGGGATGGAGGCCAAGGAGATGGTGGCAAAGGAGATGGCGGGAGAGGTGGTGGGGATGACAGAGGAGATGATGGAGGAGATGATTGAGGTGGTGGGAAGAGGAGGAGATGGGGAGACAACCATGGAGATTTAGACAGCATGTCAAGAGAGCGGCACTATATGCTATCCCCAAGGTGCCAGAGGAGGAGGAGAGAGATGAGGGCCTGAGATAGGAGGAGAGGAGGCAGGAGGAGGAGGGATTGAGACAATAGGAGGAGGCCCTTGAGGTTAGAGGAGGAGAGGATGGAGTTGTTGGGGGCGAGGAGGACACTAGTGATCAGGAGGATGTGGACATTAGAGAGGAGATGGATGAGGTAGAGTGACAACTTCGAGAGTGGATGATCGACAGGGATCCAAATATAGCCAGTGTGCCACTATTGTCACAGGATGCCACCATAGATCAGTGATTTGTGGATATGAAAAGGAGGTTAGATGAGGCCACGACAGAGATCAGTGCCTTACAAGCAAAGCTCAAGGTGACTCGGGTGGAGAGGGACCAGGAAAAGATCTAGCGAAGAGAGACAGAGAGCTGGTGCAGTCGATTTGCACAGCTATGCACAGGGCCGGTTGGAGATGTTTCCAGGGAGTTGGCCAGAGTTAGCGTGAGTAGAGGGAAGTAAAAGATGTTGTATGAGTCAGGGAAGTACAAGATGTTGCACAGTGCTAGTAGATCAAATGGATCTTGGATTGTTTAGGTCATCCAACCAAATAGGTACAGGGTCAGGGAGCAACCACAGCCACATCAGTCGTAGCCAGAGTAGTGTGGGTGGCTCGACTTCCTCAGGACACACTTCAAGTCACAAGCCCATCACCAGCACTCCTCCAGCCACAGGTCAAGGAATTCACATGGGTCATCAGGTTTAGGTCATAGATTTGTACATGGTCAGCCTCTAGTGATAGATCCCTTAGCCTCATAGAGTCACCCTATAGTGTCCTCACAGATGCATGTTACAATGGAGATGATGCCATTAGTGTCAGTTCCATCGGCTTCATAGACACATGCCACTATAGTTCCACAGGTTACCTTAGTTCCAGGAAATGGTCCTTAGTCACCACACTCTTCACCATGAAGGGATGATGAGAGCATTGCATAGGGACATGCTTATTTTATTTGACTTCATGTTTCAGACTTTTATGTCATGAAACTTTATATATTGACTATCGAGCTTGCGAGCTCTATTTTTGGGATATCTCCTGACTTTATCCTGTGACATTATATTTTTTGAGATGATGATATATATATGATGCCATCTTGATGTAGCCTATATTATTTATGCTATGTGATTTGATTTATGCCTTATAATGTATGTTTATGGGATGATTATCATGATGATGCATATATGATGACTATGTGATGCCTATGTGAATTATGCATTTATGATTCATGTGATGATGATGTTATTTATATGTCATGTCATGTATGGCTTATGATGGTTATTTATGATGAGATTCCATGATAATGTGATGCGTATTTATATTTCATGATGATATTATGCCAGGATGATGATATGCATAGTGTATTTATTTGAATGGATACCATGTTTATTATTATGTTAATGCATGACTATATATGTATAATGCAATATGCAATGCAATGTATATGGTTATAATGATACAGGTGATATATGTATGGACCTAATGCAATGCCTACATGATCATGTATGTACTTATATTTTTTAATGTCACAGGATATCATCATGAGATGGACGAGAGAAGATGATGGGACAAAAGGAGATGCATGTTAGTTCGTAGACCAAATCCTTCAACATATTACCATAGGACTTTAATATTTATTGCTCTTAATCATCATTGGGAAGATTATTGTAATGGCCAACAAACACCATGATATGGCATAGATCAAGGCATGCAAGGTCGTACCATCACATGAGACAAACAGTCACAAACAAGAATGATCATGACTCATACTAAGAGCGTAATTGCCCCAGTCTTTTTGTCACAATCAACCACAAGAAAAAAAGAAAGACAAGAAAGACAAGTCATGAAACATCATTGCTCCTCTAAATCATATCATTAGGACATCCTCGAGGAACTAGCAACATGACTTCCAAAAAGAAAAAACAAGAAAATCATCATGATACATCATTGCTTCTCTAAATCCTATTATCAGGACATCATGGGGAAGCTAGTAACAAGATGAAAGATCAAAGAACAAAATGCCAAGACAATTTTTGCCAAGTGTTTTCCAAGTGTGTCTGAATGTCAAGTGTTTTAAATGTTGAGATGCCAAGTGTCAAGGTTTGACAATGTCGAGATGATGAAAGCAAAAGATTGCCAAATTTAGGAAGGACACATCCTGAATGATTGTTGATGTCGAGAGGATCGATCCTTAGATGCCAAGAGGATCGATCCCTCAAAATGCCAGATGATAGTGACGATGCCTAGGAAGGACACATCCTAAGGCATAAATGACATAGGTTGTTCTTCAGAAGGACACATTTGAAAAATAACCAATAGGTGATAGTTTGACTGGTTATGATAATTTGACTTGTTTTGACTAAGTTTGACCTAAGTTGACCAAAGTTGACTGAATTGACTTGTGTTGAATACATGTCAATGTTTGACATGCGGATGTGATTGACATGTTAAATAAATGATTACCGTAATTTTTTTTAGAAGTTTGTCTATTTGGAAATTGAAGACACTTGGTGAGCTCGTTCCATTTTTGTGTTTTTCATTTATTTTCCTTTGCACTTCATTACTTTCTTTGGTTTTTATGATTAATGCTTTAATCTGCCAACCACCATAAAATTCCCATTGATACATTGGTGAACCCGACATTTTTTTTATTGTAGTAGATGCTATCCCCGAGGTGCCAAAGGAGAAGGAGAGAGATGAGGAGCCGAGACAGGAGGAGGGGAGGTAGGAGGAGGCTAGACAGGAGGAGGAGGCCCTTGAGGTTAGAGGAGGAGAGGAGGGAGTTGTTGGGGGTGAGGAGGACACTGATGATGAAGAGGATGTGGACATCGGAGAGGAGATGGATGAGGCAAAGTGACAACTTCGAGAGCGGATGATCAACAGGGATCCAATTATAGCCAGTGTGCCACTATTGCCATGGGATGTCACCATAGATCAACGATTAGTGAATATCGAAAGGAGGTTAGATGAGGCCATGAAAGAGATCAATGTCTTATGAGTAGAGCTCGAGGTGACTCAGGTGGAGAGGGACCAGGCAGAGATCTGATGAAGAGAGATAGAGAGCTGGTGTAGTCGGTTTGCACAACTATGCACAGGGCTAATTGGAGATGTTTCCAAGGAGTTGGCTAGAGTTAGTGTGAGTAGAGGGCAGTACAAGATGTTGTATGAGTGTGTGGTGCTAGCAGATCAGAGGGATCCTGGATTTTCTAGGTTATCCAACTAGACAGGTATAGGGTCAAGGAGCAGTCGCAGCCACAACAGTCGTAGCCAGAGCAACATGGGTGGCTTGAATTCCTTAGGACACACTTCAAGTCATAGGTCCCATCATTGACACTCCTCCATTTTTGACATGTGTTCCAGTGTAGTGCCATCAACCCTAATGGACTGACCTAGTGCGGCCTTGGGGGCTCATCGATAGATGGCCTTGCCTACATCATGCACTCAGAGACCTCATAGTTCAACATGGCCAATGACTTTGTCTTGATGACCAAAGATTGAATCATGATTTTAATGTTGACAAAGCTAAAAGGACTTCCCTAATGTCTCAGGGGCTCGAAGGTGAGCCTTTCTTGTGTAGAAAATGTGCAAAGACAACGTAGTTTGGATAAATGACAAAGACTAACTAACTTGACGGTCTTGACGAGAAATGACTCCATTTTTATGTTCTTGAGATATTTTGATTTTTTTGGGGGGTTTCTTCAGGATGTTTTTCAATTTTTAGGTCTTTCTTCAGGATGTTTTTCAATTTTTAGGTCTTTGTTTAGGATGTTTTTTTATTTTTAGGTCTTTTTTCAGGACGTTTTTCAATTTTTAGGTCTTTGTTCAAGACATTTTTTAATTTTTAGGTCTTTTTTTTCAGGACATTTTAGAGTGACAGAACCATGTGTGACACCCACTGCAGTCACATGATAAAAGTTTTTCCCTAGTCAGGTCCAAGACTTAGCCAAATTTGAAAGACGTGAAAAGGATATGCATGGGATGATAGATGGATAGTCTACTGGACTTGACGTCAACCGTTTTTCAACCATGAAAGGAAGGGTGCAATGTAATGGAAAGTGTTGTGGTAGTGACGAAAAAATGTGTTTCATTATAGGCCAAGGAAAATAAAGTGACAGTAGATGGTAGAGCAATGATTGACTATGCATGGCACCTGTTTGCCATGTTTTCACCATGGTACTTATCCAAAGCGTCTGTTTACCAAGTTTTCACTATTGGACGAATTATTTCTCTTTACTATTTTTGTCATTTTTCATTTTTTTAGGTGTCACCAAGATGCCTGTTTGTCAGGTTTTCATTAGGGTGGTGAATTATTTCTATATTTTTATATATTTTTTGTATTTTTAAGGTTTTCGGCTTGACTTTCTGATGCTATGCATAGAACTTTCGAAGGTGAAGATTGTTGATCGACTCTGTCAGTTGTTCGTTGTCTGGAGTAGCTAGCTGATAAGCTCCCAAACCAAAAGAGGATATGATTACATAAGGACCCAGCCAATTTGGTTCAAACTTGCCAAGTTTTTCTCGGTCTGCTTGATTCTTAGGATTTTGCATGAGGACTAAGTCACCAATGTCAAACTTCCTAACCATGGCTCTCTTGTTGTAACTGTGACAGAGACAGTTTTGATATGCCTGCAGATGGTTCAAAGAATTATATTTGCAAAACAAGGACACACAACTGAGAGGGGGGGTGAATCAGTTGTGACAGATACTTAAACTTTTCTTACTTAACTCAACTTAATCTTAGATCTGATGAATAAGCAATTAACACATCAGAGAGACAAAGAACACAAAGTTTTTTTTTTTGTGGAAACCCTGTTAGGGGAAAAACCATGGTGGATGTCAGTCCACAAGATTATACCCTGTTAAAAGTATAATGAGAAATAATAAGGGGAATGCACATGCATTCAAGCACACTGCCTAGAGCTCACTGCTCAAATACAAAATAGGACTCATTTTCCAACAAAATAGAAATATGGATTAGATCCACAGAGTATGAACTAAAATAAGAACTTCTACACAAGCTTGATTACAGTTCCAATTAAGCACAAAAAACCTTCACACTTTGCTCAATCTTCTTCACACTTCACTCTGCTATCGAATGATTAGAACACTATTCACACATTTGCACTTTCTCTAGCATACATTCGCTCTTGTGCACACACACACTTTTCTTAAACAATCGCTCTTATATATCCGCTACATGAGATTTCATCACAACTTAGTCGGCTAGGAAAATAAAACATATTTGCAATGCCGGCCCAAATTTACAAATAAATTTTTAATGTGAATCCACCAAGGTCAGCCAAAACATAGTGGAGACCCAAATTAACATCTCCAACACAAAAATACTTCAATTAATTTCACCATGAAGATCTGCAACACATTATTACCAACATGTCGGCCAGGGACATGAAAAATGGAACATGCGCAAGAAAATATCTTCAACCACGAGCTCTTTGAATAATGTGGACATACCACAAAGATAGATAATGATCTAGAGACATCTTCTAATGCCAAGAAATAACAGAGAAACATCCGCAACAACTGAGATTAACATAATCACACAAACATCATTCAAGAACACTGACAAAGACCGCAAAAACACTGTCAAGCCACAACACAATTAAAACTTCACACAGACCTCTAAAAATTCTGGAGGATGATCTAGAAACATTCAACAATAAACCCTTTAATCCACACCAACTAATATTTAATGTAAAGAATAAAACACCTTCTTGACCTACACAGTTCCACTACAAACCTGGAACACTTCCTTTTACAATTTTCTCAATATCCTTGACATATACAGCCTCTGATACACCAAATTCTAATAGTATTGACATCAATGACAACCACATATCAACCACCATATCCACAACATCCAATAATCTCCCCCTTTGGCACATATGGCAACACATGATGTGAAAAATACCATCAACCCAACACACTGGCTCTTCTTTTCAACTGTGCTTCTCCCCACAAGGCTCTTCTTCTTAGAAATATTTTTCACATTGCACTTCTCCCCATTTGACATCAATGGAAAAGGTAACCATGACCTTTCCAAATACATGCTCTGAACCACATATCTACACATTTGACTACTCCCCCTGAGTAGCAGGCACGAAAACATCAATCTGGATCAGAATATAGCAATGTAGCTCATGGATTGATGCAAGAAAATGCATATTTTAGTTCTTATTAGGAGGGATAATTACCCCTAGCATTCCTCTGAGATACTCAAAAGTATCCTTTGGAAATGGCTTAGTAAATATATTTGCATTTTGTTCTTTGGTGGGTACATATTCCAATCTGACTTCTTTCTCATTCACTTTCTCTCTCAGGAAATGAAACTTGATTGATATATCTTTAGTCTTGGAATGCAACACTAGATTTTTTGAGATATTTATTGCACTTGAATCTTCACAGTATATGGCAATAGGTTCTTCATATTCCACCATGATATCTTTCAACTTCTGTTTCATCCATATTACTTGAGTATAGTTATTTGTAGCAGCAATGTATTCTGCTTATGTAGTAGATAGAGAAATGGAATTCTGCTTTTTGCTCAACCAAGACACCAACATCTTCCCTAGGAAGAAAGCACCACCACTAGTAAATTTCCTGTCACCTACATCACCATCCCAATCCGCATCATTATATGCACTCAAAGTGAGATCATCATCCTTTGGATACCAAATTCCAAAGTCAATTGTTCCTTTCAAATATTTGAAGATCCTCTTCACAACAATCACATGTGATTCTTTTGGATTAGCCTGAAATCTAGCCACCATACATACAACATTCATAATGTTTGGTCTATTTTGAGTTAAATAGAGTAATCCACCAATCATTGACCTGTATCTAGTTTGATTCACCTTAGGAGAATCATCATTCTATGTCAACTTACATTCGTTCACCATGGGAGTACCAACAGGCTTTGAATCACCCATTCCAAACTTCTTTAGTAGTTCTCTCACATATTTGGACTGAGATATGAAAATTCCATTGTCTAACTGAGTAACTTGCAATCCTAGAAAGAACTTCATCTCTCCAATCATACTCATCTCAAACTCATCCTTCATCTCATCAGCAAACTTCATACATAGATTGTCATCTCCTCCAAAAATGATGTCATCAACAAAAAATTCTATAACTAACTCCTTATCATGATCTAATTTGAAGTACAAGTTGATATCAACAATACCTTTAGTGAATCCAAGCTTCAGTAAATATTTTTCCAATCTAGTGTACCAGGCTCTGGGGGCTTTCTTAAGTCCATACAGAGCTTTCTTTAATCAGAAAACCATATCTTCCTTGTCAGTTAGCTAAAATCCATCCTGTTGTTCAATGTTTACTTCTTCTTCCAGTTCTCCATTTAGAAATGTTGACTTCACATCCATCTGATAGACTTTGTAATCTTTGTATGCATCATAAGTAAGAAATAATCTAACAACTTCAATTCTAGCAACAGGGGCAAATGTTTCTTCAAAATCAACACCTTCCATTTGAGTATACCCTTTACATACCAGTCTTGCTTTATTCTAGACCACTTCACCTTGTTCATTCAGCTTGTTCTTAAACACCCATTTAGTACCAATCACATTTTTGTCTTGAGGCCTGAGAACCAGTATCCAAGTTTCATTATTTTCAATCTGTGTCAGCTCTTCCTTCATAACTTCCAACCAGTGTTCATCTTGACAGGCTTCAGTGACATTTTTAGGTTCAATCTTGGAAATCGGACAATATTCTTCTGCAATCTTTCTTCTAGTTTGCATTCCTTTATTCTTATCTCCTATTATTTGACTTTCATAATGATTTAGCCTTACATACCTTGGAGTTTTGGGAAATTCTTGTCCTTCTTATTCTTCTGATTTCTCTTCTACACTTTCACTTATATGTGCTTCCTGATTGACTTGATTTATTGGAACAAATTGAGGTTGCTTAACCGGAACATATGGAATAATCTGAAGTAGATTATGTGTCTGAGAATTATTCCCTTTGCAAGTATTGTCTTCATCTGATTCATATCCACAATATCTGGACGATTTGATAGAGTCCTCATCAACTATGACATTTGCACTTTCAATCATCTTCCTTTGTCTTTTTTAATAGCATCGGTATGCCTTGCTTTTAGTGGAGTAACCTAGGAAAATCCCTTCATCACTTCTTGCATCAAACTTACCTATATCATCATCTCTCTTGATATAACACCTACTTCCAAAGATCTTGAAATATTTAACAGTAGGCTTGTAACCAAACCATAACTAAAAAGGGTTCTTACCAGAGTTACCATTTACATTTACCCAATTCAAAGTATACACAACAGTGCTTTCTGTTTCACTCCAATACATCTGAGATACATTTCCTTCCATCATCATTGTTCTGGAAGCATCTAGAATTGTTCTCTTCTTTCTCTCTACAACTCCATTCTGTTGAGGGGTTCGAGGAGTAGATAATTATCTCTTAATTACATGCTCTTCACAAAAAGAGTTGAACTCCCTGGAGATGAACTCTCCACCTCTGTCAGATCTCAGACACTTGATTTTTAGACCTTTCTCATTCTTTTCCATATCCTTAAAACTTTTGAACTTTTCCAATGCTTCACATTTTTCTCTTGAGAAAGAAACCATATCATTCTAGAGTAATCATGAATAATCAACATAAAGTACCTTTCTCTATGAATACTTTTGACTCTGGAGGGATCACAAAGGTTGGTATGTAGCAGCTCCAACAAATTATTTGAATGAAATTGTTTGCTCCAGAAAGAGTAGTTTGCTTACCCATATGACATTCCTTGCAGATTGTGTTAGTAGGCCTTACTAACTTAGGTAGATCTCTTACTGCTTGAGTAGAACTTATCTTGATAATGTTGTCAAAATTTACATGACACAATCTCCTATGCCACAACCAGCTTTCATCTACTTGAGTAATTAAACAACTCCCACTAGCAGTAGTCAGGTGAAAGATATTACCTTTTGTCTATTTACAAGTTGTGCTTCAAGCCTTCAACATACAAAACATCATCAGTTTTATCCTTACCACCAAGGAAAATAGATCCTCTGCCACGAATCACACCAGCATATTTATCTCCAAATCTTACAACCCCACCATCATACTTCTCCAGACTTACAAATTTGTTTTGATCTCCAGTCATATGATGTGAGCATCCACTATCAATGACCCACTCATCTTTTTCTTCAATTCGGGCTGCAAGATCCTTTTCATCTTTATCAGATTCAGTAGCCATAGGATTATCTTCAATGATAGCAATGAAAACCCATTCATCTTCATTTCCATTATCTTTATCAGACTCATCATCAGTCACTGCTTCTTCAGCAAAGTAACATCTCTTTTGGAATCTAGACTTCTTAGGCTTAGATCTAGGAACTCTTTCAGGACACCTTGATGCAAAATGACCTATTTTACTACAAGAGAAACATTTAATAGGCAATAAATCTTCATACTTACCTTTTCCTCTGCCTTCTTGTTTTGCAATCAGCGCTTCCAATTCTTCTACTTCTCTTTCTTTTTCTTAAATCTATTTTAGTTCTTCATCATACTTGGATACTTTTCTGGAACACTCTCCTAGACCATATCTTTGCCTATTACTTCTAGATATAGTAGCCTTGAATGTAGATTCAGTCTTCGGTGCAGATTCACCAAATTCACTTATTTCAAAAGCAGTAAGCTTGCCAACCAACATGTCTCTTAATATCTTTGTTACTGATTTGATCTCTTCAATAGCACGAGCTTTCACTTTGTAAGATGGAGGCAAGGATCTGAGTATCTTAGCCACAATTTCATCCTCATCCACGAAACCACTGGCACATCTAATACCCATCACTATTTTCATCTTCGCCCATCTTCAAATTCTCATACTTTCCTTTCAAGCTTTGCAGCTTAGCCATCTTCACCTATGCATCTCCTTCATACAAAGTTTCCAGCTTCGTCAAAATCTCATGAGTTGTCTGCAATCCTATCACATTAGCCATCTTAGAATTTTTCAGGGCACTCACCAAAGCTTCAATAGCCCTAACATTATTTTTAGCTTCTTTGATCTCATCAACAGTGGAGGGACCATTCTAGGGAATAACATATGAATCTCTTGTAATCTTCCAGAAGGGTTCACCAATACATCTTAGATGGAATTTCATCCTAACTTTCCACAGTGAGTAGTTAGTTATGTCAAATCTTGGACTATACTTCTTGAATGTTGCCATCTCAGATCACCTCAAGCTTTTAGACTTGTTCAGAGGAACTTGCTCTGATACCAATTGTTGGCAAAACAAAGACACACAACTAAGAGGGGGGGTGAATTAGTTGTGACATAAACTTAAACTTTTCTTACTTAACTCAAATTAATCTCAGATATGATGAATAAGCAATTAACCACAAGTGATTAACACATCAGAGAGATAGAGAACACCAAGATTTTTTTCATGGAAACCCTGTTAGGGGAAAAACCACAGTGGATGTCAGTCCACAAGATTATACTCTGTTAAAAGTATAATGAGAAATAATAAGGGGAATGCACATGCATTCAGGCACACTGCCTCGAGCTCACTACTCAAATACAAAAGAGGACTCACTGTCCAACAAAAGAAAAATATGGATTAGATCCATAGAGTATGAACTAAAAGAATAGCTTCTACACAAGCCTGATTGCAGTTCTAATTAAGCAAAGAAAACCTTCTTCACACTTCACTCTGCTATTGAATGATTAGAACACTATTCACACATTTCCACTTTCTCTAGCATACATTCACTCTTATGCACACACACACTTTGCTTAAACAATCGCTCTTATATATCCGCTACATGAGATTTCATCACAACTTAGTCAGACAAGAAATAAAACATATTTGCAATGCCGGCCCAAATTTACAAATAAATTTTTAATGTGAATCCACCAAGGTTGACCACAACATAGTGGAGACCCAAATTAACATCTCCAACACAAAAAGACTTCAATTAATTTCACCACGAAGATCTGCAACATGCTATTACCAACATGTCAACTAGGGACATGAAAAAATGAACATGCACAAGAAAATATCTTCAATCACGAGCTCTCTGAATAATGTGGACATACCACAAAGATAGATAATGATCTAGAGACATCTGAGAATTCCAAGTAACAACAGAGAAACATCCACAACAACTGAGATTAATAGAATCACACAAACTTCATTCAGGAACACTGACAAAGACCACATAAACACTGTCAAACCACAACATAATCAAAACTTCATGCGAACCTCTGAAACTTACGAAGGATGATCTAGAAAAATTCAACAATAAACCCTTTAATCCACACCAACTAATCTTCAACATAAAGAATAAAACGCCCTCTTGACCTGCACAGTTCCACTAGGAACCTGGAACACTTCCTTTTACAATTTTCTCAATATCCTTGACATATATAGCCTCTGATACACCGAATGCTAATAGTGTTGACATCAATGACAACCACATATCAGCCACCATATCCACAACATCCAACAAATTATGTATTATTTCCTCTAACATCTCCAACTCGTGTAGGTGTGACTGTCTATACTCATCATCCATCAAACCCCTCAGGGAGACTCGTAAGGAAGGAAATTCAACCTCGATGGGAAATATGGCTTCAGCTCCAAAGACCAGGGTGAATGAAGTGGCTCCTGCAGGCGTGCGAATGCTAGTGTGGTAATCCCACAGATCAGGGTTAAGCTAGATGTGCTAGTCACGGCCAGCGTCATTGACAGTCTTTTTTAGAATTTTAAGGATGGTTTTATTGGACACCTCAGCTTGACCATTTCCTTGTGGGTAATATGGGGTGGAAAAATGATGTTGGATATGGAATCTCTCACATAACTCACAAACATCTTGATTTTTGAACGTATGTCTATTGTCTGTGATAATGGACTGCAGAACACCATACTAACAAATTATGTAGTTGAGAATGAATTTGGAATTTTTTTTGTCAGTTATGTACGTAAGGGGGATGGCTTTGATCCACTTCGTAAAGTAATCAGTGGTGGTGATGATGAATTTGTGGCCATTGGATGAGGTAGGATGGATTTTGTGCACGAGGTCAAGTTCTCATTGTGCAAAGGGCCAAGGAGAAGTAATCGGACGAAGTTCCTACACTGGAGCATGAATTAAATCACTATGTATCTGACATTGGAAATAAGTCCTGACATATTCAAGTGCATCTTTCTCAATGGTCGACCATTAGTACCCAAGTCTCGTTATCTTCCTGGCCAAAGTAGGGCCACTCGAATGAGACCTGCATATACCCTCATGTACTTCACGTAAGGTTGTGCATGCTTTGTTGGTGTTGAGACATCTAAGGAGGGTGTTGTCAAAGCTACGATGGTAGAGGGTGTCACTGACGATGGAATATATAGCAACTTTTCAAATAAAGGACTTTCCTTGGTTATTGGATAGATTGGGGGGAAGGGTTTGAGACTTAAGGTAGTCATAAATATCTTGATACTAGGGAGAATCAAGACCAACAAGCTTGTAGACCATCTTTGATTCATGAATATCATAGGCGGGGACCAAAAGTTGTTCTACCAAGAACTCCAATTGAGGCATATTGCTTGGAATGTCTAGGAGAGAGCCAATCATAGCCATTGCATCTGCTGCCTTGTTTTGTGCTCTCAAAACTTGCTCAAAAGTCACCATGTGAAAATATTTCTAAAAGTTGTCAATCATTCATTTGTAGGGCATTAGTTTCTCATCCTTAGTGTCATAGTCATCATTAACTTGGTTGATGACTAATTGAGAATCTCCATAGACATGAAGTGTTGTGATTTTCCATTTTATTGTCATTCTAAGTCCTATGACAAGTGCCTCATATTCTGCCACATTATTTTTACATGGGAAAGCTATGCAGAAAGACTTAGGAATGGTATCCCCTTGTGGAGTGATAAATAATATACCTGCCCCTGAGCCATGACTAGTATGAGACCCATCAAAATATAGCCTCCAAGGTGACTTAGGTTCTGTGTGAAATATTGACTCATCTAGGAAATTTTCCACTAAGGGATGATCACTTTGTATAGGTATGTCTGCTAGTTGGTCTACTATCACTTGTCCCTCTATTTACTTTCGCTCTACATACTGGATATCATACTCACTTAGAATCATGACCCATTTTTCCAGACGACCTGTCAATGTTGCTTGAATCAATAGATATTTTAGGGGGTCAATCTTTGCTACCAATTATGTCCTATGATTCAACATGTAGTGTCTTAGCTTCTAAGTAGCAAAGACAACTGCTAGGAAAGCATGTCCAATTGATGTGTAATTCAACTCATATTTGACTAGTGTTTGACTAATATAATATATGGCCCTTTCCTTCTCTTCCTGGTCATTCTGTGCCAGTAATGCCCCCAGTGCTGAAGTAGTGATACAGATGTATAAAATTAAAGGTTTTCCTTGAATGGGAGGCATAAGGATTGGAGGTGATAGTAGGTAGTCTTTTATTTTTTGAAAGGCCCCCTAGCATTTATCTGTCCACACAAAGGGGATACCCTTGCGCAAAAGATATTGAAATGGTTGACGCTTGTCAGCCAATTATGTTATGAAATGTCAGATTGATTGTAACCTACCTTATAATGTCTTGAGTTCACTTATTCCTTTGGGAGGAGGCATGTCTAAGATGGCTTTCACTTTGGTTGGATCGACCTCAATTCCTCTTCGAGAAACTATGTATCCCAAAAGTTTTCTAGATGTCACACCAAAGATGCAATTCTTAGGATTTAGTCAGACTTTATATTCTTCCAGTCTCTTAAAAATAATGTCTGAAACATTCAAGTGGTCCTTTCATGTTAATGATTTAGCCAAAAGTTCATCCACATAATCTTCCATTATCTTATGCATCATGTCATGAAATATTGTGTTCATAGCCCTCTGATATGTGGTTCCTACATTCTTAAGACCAAAAGGCATGACATTCCAGCAGTATGTACCCCAAGGACAAGTGAATTTTGTTTTATGTTCGTCTTCAGAGGCAATATAGATCTGATTATAGCCTGAGAAATCGTCCATGAGGGACATATCATATCCTATCGTGAGATCTACTATGATGTCTATGTTGGCCAAGGGAAAGTCATCCTTTGGACATGCTTTATTCAGGTCCCAAAAACCTATGTAGATGCAGATCTAACCATTTGGCTTTGTGACAGGTACAAGATTTGATATCCATTCATCATAGTCTATGGACTGTATGAATCCCACGTCTAACAATTTTTTAAGTTCTGCTTTGACTAATAAAGCAATCTGTGAGTACATCTTTCACAACTTTTGTCTTATTGGCTTGACGTCTAGAAATAGTGGCAAATGGTACAAGACAAGTTCAGGATCTAACCCAGGCATATCAACGTAGGACCATGTAAAGTTGGCCTTATGCTCTAAGAAGAATTTATGGAACTCAGGTTTCTCTTCTTCTGTCAAAGAGGCTGCCAAGAGTACCATCTTGGGATCTTCTGCTATCGATATGTTTATTTCCATGGTGTCCTCTATGAGCATGGCTGATTTCTCTTGAGTAATGGGAAGAAATTACAGTCCTCCATCTTTGGGCGCCTTGAAGAGGTTTTCACCCGCAGATACGTCCTTTATTTTTACTATTTTTTCATCAGAAGGTGCCTTTCGGTTTTCACCTAAAGATGTTTCCTTTTTTACCTTATTTTTACTTTTAATTTTGTGACTAGAGGATGGAAGAGTCTCCCCAAAGTAAGTTGTACAATCTAGGTTAATGTCAAATCTAGCCTTGTGATCACCACTGGGTATGCCTTCACGTAATCCCATAAATTTTGTGATGGCCTCATCATTCTGAAATATGTCCATGGCTGGTGGGCCTTGTTGGTCCCAATCAATTAGTTGCAGGTAGACTAAGGAAATGCCATTATCAGCATTAGTGAATTGTGGGGAGGACACAAAAAGCATGTAGACGGATTCAGATACATTGAAAATGAAATTGTCATCATCCAATTCCACATTAGACTCTATCCAATATTCCCCTTCACTTGTTTCGTATTCCTTAGCAAAGTAGGGGACAAAGGAATTATAGTCATGGTCGTCAGTGTCATGTGTAAATTTGGATGGATCCGATTGATGGCTATTAGATTCAGATGGTTGGACAGGTATGTCATGATGAGGGTCAATGGGATTGGAAGAGGATTCTGGCATGTCATTGTTCCTTGGGAAAAATAGCCTATCCCAATTTTCTCGTTTCCTTGGGATCTTAGGATTGTCATTATCCGATGCTTAATCAATTTTGAACATTTTCCAAAAATTTTGTTCAAAGGTAAGTTCTCCAAGTTCAAGGAACAAATCATCAAGGCAACAGTCACTTAGGGATCATTCAGAGCCAAATTCCCACTCATGGGAGTTAGTTTCGGTAAGGGATTCCTTAATGGTCTTGACACCTTCTGAAGCATTCACGCTCTCACTCGAAAGTCCATTGGTACATTGATCATCATTTTCGAGTAGTCCATACCCTAACCCAAGGAGTTTTGGTCTTTTAGACGGACATCAAAGGTTCTCGCATCCCTATTTTATTCTTGCAGAGGCCACTAGTACCGTCATAGCCTTTTGCCTTCATTATGTCGCGACCTTTGCCGTATATATGGATTGGTAATGGGGGTAAGTCTTCCATTCCTTTGTAAATCCATCCCAATATATCGGTAATGTCTTCGTTGTTCATGTCTCCCCATTTTATAAAAAAAAATTTTGGTGGAACTTTAAAATTTTCTTGAGGTTCCATTCTGAAACATGGTCGACCATAGACCTTAGGAGACTGGGGTATATTTGTGATGCAATATGTCGTACTCAATTTGAATTATCCACAACCAAGGTCCTGAATCTTGACATTGGACTCAGCGTTAGGAAGTGAGGAAGATGATGGTGTGGCAGAAGATGTGGAAGGAGTGGATGTGGACGATGATGCGAGTGTGGACGGGTCAATGTATTTGGAAGGAGGACTCGAAGCTTCTCGATTGATGGGTACTTGACGTTCTGAGATACCCATTAGATTGGTACAATATTGGAAGGGATCAGGGTCTCCATATATCATGATTTCTGTGCCGTAAAATGGAAATTTCAAGCATTGGTGATATGTGGAGGGAACGACTTTGAGGGTGTGAATCCATGGTCGGCCAAGCAAGATGTTATAAGGTAATTCTAGATCTAGGACCTGGACAATTGTGTCCACAATGACTGGCCCAACTCTGATGGGAAGAGTGATCATGCCTTTGGAGGAACTTTCTTCATCATCATATGCCTTGATAACTATACTCTTTGTAGGGTCCATGCATGCATCATAAACTCCTACAACCTTAACCAGTTTTAAGGAGCATATGTTCAATCCTTCTCTGCCATCTACTAAAACTCTTTTGACTTTGTGCTTATGGATGAAAACTTTGATGTGTAATGTGTCATTATGGTTAGTCTTGGGTGATGAATAATCTTGATCAAAAAAATTTACATGGTGAGGTGTAGTGAGGTATCCCACCATGGCCTCAAATCAGTTGACATCAATGTCTTGCGGGACGAAGGACTCTTGCAAGGTTTTGTCAAGTATAGCTTTATGTGCGGGAGAAATGTGAAGCAACTCGAATATGGAAATATGTGCAAGAGTTTTTCTGAGTTGGTCTGTAAGGTTAAAGTGACTCTTAGGTTGTCATTGCTTTGCGTATGAGCCGGGTTGTGATTGCTTAACAGATGGACTAGGTATTGTGATTTTCAGCTATCTGGCAGAAGGCGAACCAGCTATGGTGACATTGCCACTTCAAGTGGTGGTGTTACATTGAGGTGCTCTTTTAACTGTGATGGTATTGACACTCATTATCAGTTCAGACATTGTTAATAATAGGTCCACTGGAATAGTTGTATGTGGCGCGGGCATAATTGGCTTGATTATTATCTATCTTAGGACCTGACGTTGAAGCTTTATTAGAACCATGATCTTGTAGTGGGTTTTTACGAATGATATGGTCAGCATTTGATGCAAATTGTGGCCCACCCAATTCGATTATTCAACTTTCAATAAGGTTACACAACATTTCTTAATTTTTGACAAGAGGATGTCTTATGCCCTTTAGCCTAGTGGTAATCACAAAAAGCATCATCATCTCACCCTGATGGTTTAAACTGCCCTGGGTCATACAGCTTAGGTTCCTCAAGTGTGATGAGACCGTTTTGGAGGAGCTTCTTAAGGACATCCTCAATTGGTTCTCCCAAAGCAGTGTATGTTCATCTTTCCGGGAATTGTCTTATCTGGCGGGGTTGTCCTTGACTTTGACTGTTTTGACCATTTTGGTTGTTTGGAGTGACATTGGTGGGGGGTGTCAGTATTGTTGTTGGTTTTTTTTGTGGTTGAACCCCTTTTAGAGTAAGTACCAGACCCATCGTGTTTATAGCTTTAGCATCGACTACACCATCATTGGTAACATGTTTATTTTTTACCCAATACTTATTTTTGTCTGTAGATGGGTTTGTGTTTGTGTTTTTAGGGCCATATTTTAGCTCTCCTTTTGCAATAAGAGCTTTCTCAACCTCGACACCCTTTTTGACTAGGTCCGTGAATCAATTGCAGCAATGAACTTGCAATCCATATTTCAATGGGCCTAGAAGTGTTTGAACAAATATGTCAACCTTCTCTTTTTTGGGTATGTCGATGTGGCAACGACTTGCTAGACTTCTCCATCTTTGGAAGAATGGGATAAAAGTTTTGCCAACATCTTCTTGTGTGAGAGTGCATAATCTAGTGATGGAGGTGTCCATGTTAATGTTATACGCATAGTTTTTAATAAATTTTTCTTTAAGTTTGTCCTATGTTTTTATCCCTTTTTGAGTGGAGAACCATTCAAGGCCAGGACCTGTAAGACTTTTAGAAAAGAGTCTCATCAAGTACGTGTGTTCTAGGAAATGTCCATACAGTTGGTCGCAAATTCTCGAACATGTTCAATAGGATTCATCTTTCCTCTGTATTTGGTAAAGTTTGGTGACACATATCTAGGAGGAAATGGCAGCATGCATAGATTTGTGTCAAAAGGATATATGCATAAGTCATATGACACTTGTGATTTCTTGTCGGACATTTGCATATGTTCTATAGTCTTCTGTAATTGAGCCACTTGAACTGTCAAGGCATCAATTGTAGGATTATTTTTTGTGCCATACATCAGAGTGATTGGTACACCATGGGTCCCCATTTGTTGTGAAGAGATGTTGGTGTTTTGTTGTGGGATGTGTTGTGAAATGTACGATGTGTTTTGGTATGCATGTTTTTGGTGTTGAAATTTGGATTGGGGACTTGTTGATGGGTGTGAATATGGGATGAATATGTCGGAACATGCCCTCCAGTTATTTGAGTCAAAATTTGGGGAATATGGTGACCATGAATATTTTGGTGTCTGAATGATGCCATACGTTGTGTGTTCTGATTGCCTTGTCCAAATTGTTGAAATTGTCCAAGGGGAATATTCGTGTTTTGTCCTTGGGAGGGATTGGTATTAAATTGTGTTGACATGTTAACATTTGGTTGTGGACCTTGAATAAAGACACGTCGTTGATTTCCTCCAAAGGGATTAAATGAGGTACCAATGAGTGGATTTGATGAGGTTGCACCCATGGTGCTAGATGTATGTAAATAGAGGATTCAAATAGCTTGATGATGCACTAATGACACTAATTGAAGCAACAAATAGAGGATTTGAATAACTTTCCCACATTGTTGAGGACCCAAAGGTGGATCCAAATGATTGTGACGATATTGTGGACATTATGGGAAATGACTATGAGATGGGTGGTGTTCCTCCAATGGATGTTGTGTTGATCATATTGGGATTGTTTTGATTATTGGAGGTAGCACTAATGGTTCTTGTGATAGTTTGCGAAGTAGCACCAACAAAAGTATTGCTTATGTTGTTTTGAGGTTGACTATTATTGGACATGTTGTTGGTATTATTGACATTAGGGTCCGGTGATGTTGGTCTCAAAGTATCAATGTCAAAGCCATGTGGTAGCTTAACCCCTTGGTCCAAAAGCATGGCTAGATACCTTTGAGGGTCATGTAAAACCAATTCTTCCACGAAATTGGCTACATCAATATTTTGTGTTGCAACTTCTAAGTCCTTTACATGTCCATGTTGATCTCTTTGTATGAATGGTTCGAGTGGGTTATGCGATGAAGATGGCATGTTCATGAAAGATTGTATGCTCATGT
The DNA here is from genome assembly GCA_007258455.2 of Sequoia sempervirens. Taxonomy (NCBI): domain Eukaryota; kingdom Viridiplantae; phylum Streptophyta; class Pinopsida; order Cupressales; family Cupressaceae; genus Sequoia; species Sequoia sempervirens. Next base: position 756,122 of record VDFB02000014.1, on the reverse strand, counting down.
TGCTAAATAGGTAAAAAAAAGTCCAGTTTTGGTTCATGTCCCAAATGTTATTGTCAATGTTGGGATTGCAATCTTGTCCAAAGTTTTCCATTTTTCTTTTCTTTCTTTGAAGCCTAGTTTCCACCATAAAAGGAAATTGCTCAAATGAGGATGATGAGAATGACAACTAAATGTAAGGATGGTGCTAGCCTATGTTTTTGTCTTTTTGTGATAAAGGATGACAATGCAAGGTGATGATGACAACTAAGTATGAGGATGATGGTTAATGCAAGGTGACAAGGTTGTCAAGGCCAAAGTGCCAAATGAGGACTAGGATGATAATGTTGACTAAGGAGACGATTAATGTAAGATGACAAGGTTGTCAAGGCCAAAGTGCCAAATGAGGATTAGGATGATAATGTTGACTAGGATTAATTCAAAGTATAGGTTCAAAATGAGGACTAGGATGGACACTATTAATGCAAAGTCTAGGTGAAAAATGATGACAAGGATGAATGATATTAATGCAAAGTCTAGGTGCAAATGAGTACTAAGATGAATGAAATTTGGAGAAAGGTTTTCCTAACCACTCTAAGCTTGACCTATGTCTCAATTTTGGTTACTAAAGGACTTGCTAAGGGGACTAAGTGACAAGGTCAAAATGACTAGTGAGCTTTCCTAACTAGATTGTTGAGTTGGAAGTTCTCACAAAAAGGTCAATGACTGAAAAGAGTATGATGACTAAGTCCCAATATAACCTACTTTTGAAAACAATGATTTTGCAAAGTATGGTGAGGTAGCCTAATCCAAAGTCTGCAAAGATGAAACCTAAGGACAATTTTATGCTAGAAATGATGATTATGAAGCCTAGGGAATGCAACTAAAATTTGGCGAATTAAACCTATGGTCAAAATGCAAGCTAGTGGATGAATGTTTGAGCAATTTCAATTCTGGTTGTATCAATGGGTATTTTTCTTAAAGGTTAGCAGATTAATTCAATAAATATTAAACCCAAAGAGCTATGAAGTACAATGAAAGCTAAACAAATTAAAATGATTATACTAGCTGATCCGCGAAGCTTCCATGATTCACCTCCATAGTACCTTCTAACTTGTTGCAAATGTATGATGATTTCCCTCATATTCGTATGTGCGAGCAAATGATTATTACTATGCCCTATGCAAGTTTTGAAGGATTTGAATGACAAATAAAGACTATGCCAATGACTATGACAAATGACTATAATGCCTATGACAAGTAATCAAATTAAATAAGCTAAGTGAAAAGTATGTGAGTAAAATCTAAGCATAAATGTGTTAGAGTAATGAAGTCGTCCCAAAAATGTGAGCAAAATTGACATTTTATAGAAAATGCAATTTTGGGTGGACGGACGAGATTGAAAGCTAACAAAGCCTAAAATCAGTGGTTGATATTGTTACCTAATTTTTCACCGTCAGGCTCAATTAGGCAAGGCATCTCCATTGCAGATGTTCATAAGGGCCAGATGGGACGTCTCTAGTGAAGGTTACTCAATGCATATGATGACATTTCACAGGGGATTCAGTTGAGAGGCCTGCTCTGTTGGAAAAATGCCTCAATATTCTACATCCAACCTCCATTAGAGCCAGGTCAGCATGACATCTTCACTATCTGTCGACTGGCTGCTTGATATTGTCCGATTTGAACAGGTCACTGTGACCCAATTTATGTCCTGCCGAACAGAGCTGCAAAGCCTATCGCTATAACATTGAGGCCTCGGCATGACCTCCTATCGCATGGATTTCTCTGGCCAATAGGCCATTCAATTGTGAACTCAGGGGGACTCATGGTGACCAAGGGCTTCGGGGTAGCTTCCGGCACTCGGTAAGGGGTCCCAGCGAATGGTTGGTGTCTCGCCGATAGGAAAGAAAGCTTGCCATAAAACAAGTCTTTCGGTATAACAAAAAAAATTCAAAGAGAGATCTCAGTGATAAGAGAATGTCCCCCCGACTTAAAGATCCTTCGGCATAACAAAGTGTTCGCCGAAATGTCCCAGCGATAAGGTGGGGTCTCGCCGACAGTGCTTTATCAAGAAGTCTCGGCGACCCGGGAGGTCTCAGCGACACGAAAAGAGGCTCGGCAAGATGGAAGGGCTCGATATAGAGTCTCGACAAACAGAGATGGTCTTGCCAATCGAAAGGAGGCCCCACCAAAAGATGAAAGGGCTCGCCAACAGTTGGAGATGTCGCCCGAAGGTCCTGCTAACAACGGGAAGTCCTAGTGACATACAAGGTGTTATCGGCAAGAGTCTCATCGAACAGTGGAGCCTCCAAAATGAAAAGGGTTTGGCCGAAGAGATAGAGTCACACCGAGACGAGATGCTCTCGACATAGGTTGAACCCTTCACCAGAATGTCACACCGATCTGTGGGAGGTCTCACCGAAGGCATACCTTCAGCGTATGTCAACAGACTTTGCTAAGAGGTCTTACCGAGGACAAAAGCTCTCCCCGACAATCATTAGTGAAGCAACGTCAACGAAAGGAAGCAAGCTTGGGGTGAGGTCTCTTCGACCACCAGATGTCTCCCCGAAGTAATGTAGCCCTCGGTATAAGGAATGAAGATCGGCGAGATGTCTCACCGACATCAAAGGTTTTGTCGATAACAAGAGGAGTTCGCCAAAAGTTTTAAGGCTCAGCATAAGGTCTTGTTGAGGTAGTAAAGTCTCCCCGAAGTGAAGCGAGCTCGCTGAAATATTTTTTCCTTCGGCAAGAGGTCTGGCCGATAGGCCAGTGTCTCACCAACAACAGAGGGGCCTTGCCAAGAGTTGAAGCCATCGCCATGAGGTCCTAGCGACTTACTAGAGTCTTGCCAAAAGGAACATGGAGCTCGCTAAAGGATGGAATGCGATTGGGGTGACATTATAGATGTCTCACCGACAGAAGACACAGGGTCTCGGAGTAACGTTTTGTCTTCGGTAAAGCATCTCACTAACACCCAGGTGCCTTGCCGAATGAGGAGGAGCTTGGGGAGATGTCATAATGAACTGGGAAAAGGATGCGAAGATCGGTGAATGTCTCACTGACCGAGGAGGAGTTCGCCAAGAGGTTTGGGTTTTCCGTGTTGTCACGGTGAAGGAGGATGTCTCAGCGAAGTGCAATGTCAATGGAGAAAAGGAAGAAGCTTCGCTGTGACACCTCGGCTTACTGGTGGATGTCTCCCTGACAGAATAGAATGTGCTTGGTAAAGCGAGGAAGTCAGCATGATGTTTCAACGAAGGATTTGTGTCTTGTCGATGGTTTAAGGGATATCGGTATGACTCTTTAGGCTTGACAGGAGCTCTCATCGACGGTTTCAAGCTATGCCGACGGTCACAGGAAGGTATAATCACATCGGGGAGACACGATTAGTGTCTCACTGACATGCGATTCATAAGAAGAAGATTTTGACCACCCAGAGATCTACGTGGAGTGTGCTCGACCAATCAATAGGAGCTGAATATGAACCTTTGACATTCAACTATTTGACTTCCCCTGTGAATAAGATCAACAGGGTAGGCACGACATGGATCGGCCATGAGCTCAGGAGTGTTCAAGGTGGCTCGGCCGAGGAAGTTTGAGAGGACACGGAGACAGAAGGATTAATGTGGCAAAAGATCTAAAGGCTTCCCCAGGGGCGACTTCGCACCGACATGAACAGCAGGGCACGCAGGGTGCTGCATTAAAATCAATAACATATCTAGGGGAAGATCTTTTTCTAATAGATATTTTGTAAGCCCTAGGGGGCCGACACACAGTCTGTATATAAGGCATTTTTTGCCTTTTTGTAAAGGAGTTCGGAAGTATGCTCTTCTGAAGTTTATGACCCTTTTGTAGTCCTCTCTCAGACTAGTAGGATTCTGTAATTCAGTTTGGAGCATGTTATATAAAGCTTACCTTGATCACTGTTGATATTCAGATTTCCATCTTGTTCTTGCAAAGTGTTGTGCATTTCAGGTTCATGATCAAGTTATTTTTGTGAATCTCATTCATTCCTTCATAACTTTATTTTGTGTTTCATGCCTTCCTTTGCAAAAGTATCATTATACAAATTACAAATTGTGTTTGCTTAGTCACACATGGATTCTGATCTGTGAAAATCTTTCTTTCCTCTCTGGAAAAAGTGTGTGAATTGAACCTATTTGTGAAATGTTAGTGCAAGGCTTGCAAAATTTGATGTGTAATCTTACGTTCACCGTGTAAATTGAGTATCTCATTGCTCCTGTCATTTCGGTGCATCACCTTAGTTCAGTTTCAATTTATGTACTCCTTATCCCTTTCCCTTCAAAAAATTCAGTAGCTTTAGGTGATACCCAAAGGAAGTCGGCCTTCTCCGGAGGTTGACCTCTATCTACAAGTGACCCACAGCTTTAGAGGTCTTCCCATGTTACACTGAGGCGTTGGACATCAGGTTCAACAGGGTGCAACTTCAGGTGATAACAGAGATTTCATGTGACAATTATCTAAAAAGATAAAGATTTTTGAAAATCAAGAAGATAAAGACTGCTTGATTTGTAAGATTCAAAAAATCAAGAGGATAGAGGTTGAACTGAAAAGCAAATTTGGAAAATCAAGAATTTGCTCAATTACTTGATTTTTGGAAGAAGATTATCTTTTTGAATTAAATTAATTCAAAATATGGATTTTGTGTGATAGTAAATAATCAATTTTTAGATTATTTACTAAAATGGATTGACAGTAATAATGTGAGATCATTTTAAATAATTTATTTATTTAAAATGAGGGAAATGTTAAATTAGGCAATTAAATAATTAAACATGATTATTTAATTTAGAGGATTATGGCCGATAATTAAATAAATTAATAAATTCATTTAATTATGAGAATTAGTGACATATTAAATAAATAAATAAAAATCATTTATTTAATAATCAAGAAGACATAAATGAATAAAAGCAATTAAATAAATTAAGATATTTATTTAATTGTAAGAAGATAATAGACCCTTAGTGACATATTGAATAAATAAATATAATTTATGTATTTAATAATCATGAAGAATACAAGGTAACATGAATTAATTAAATAATAATGAATTATTTAATTAATAGTGAAAGTGGACCAAGGACATAATTAAAATGTCATAATTATGCTAGGACAAAAGTGGTAAAAATAGAGCTTGCAGGCCTAGGTCATTTTTATGTGTCTACATTTTTTCCCTCTTTGTCATAATGTAACATGTCGCATTGTGACAAAGAAAATAAGTCAGAAACATGCCCCAGCAAAGGTACAGAGTATAGATGCCCCCTCGGGAATTTTTTTGAATTTTGGCCAAGTGACAGAAAATTTTGGAAAGTGTCCCGATAAGTCAATTTTATGACGAGAAAGATAATGGCGCAGACGGTTTCAGATTCTGACATGTTTAGAGCAGCCAAAAGGGTGGTCAAAGTTGGTCAAAAGGGCCTCCACTAATAACAGAGTTGACAATGTCATTTTGACTTTATAAATAGGTTGACAAAGGAGTAAAAGTCAATTCATTTTCACTATTTACATTAGCAATTTTTTAGAGCGCCGAGCGAAGAGGACTGTAGCAGACATGGTGATTCCAATGACCGAGCATCGTAGAGAGATCGTGCGGACCCATAGAGTCATGCCACAGTGTCATCATAGATGCATGTTACCATAGAGATGATGCCATCAGTGTCAGTTCCATTGGGTTCCCAGACAAAGGCCACTATAGTTCCACCAGTTACCTCAGTGCCAGGCACAGATTCTCAGTCACCACACTCTTTGCCATGAGGGGATGAGGAGAGTATTTCATAGGGACATGCTTACTATATTTGGCTTCATGTTTCAGACTTTATGTTATGACATGTTATGTATTTGACTATCGAGCCTGCAAGCTCTATTTTTGGGATATCCCCTGACTTTATCCTATGACATTATATTTTTTTTGAGTTGATGCTATATATATGATGTAGTTTTGATGTGGCCTACATGTATTTTATGTGATGTTATTTGATTTATGCATTATGATATATGTGATGTGATGTGATTATGATGATGTTCATGTGATTACCATGTGATGATATGTGACATTCCTTTGTTATTCTTATGATGTGATTATGCTATTTATATATTCTACCATGTATGCCCTTATGATGATGATGTAATGTTTATTTAGATGTCATGATGATGCTATGCCATGGATGATAATGATATGCATAATGTTATTTATTTGAATGGATGCAATATGTATGATTTAATGATATGGATGATGTATGTATGGACCTGATGCAATGCCTATATGATTATGTATGCACTTATGTTTTTGTATGTCACAGGATATCATCGTGAGATGGACAAGAGAAGATGACTAGACAACAGGAGATGCATGTTAGTTCCTAAACCAAATCCTTCAAAACCTTACCATAGGACTTTAATATTTATTGCTCTTAATCATCATTGGGAAAAATTATTGTAATGGTCAACAAACACCATGATATGACATAGATCAAGGTGTGCAAGGTTGACCATCACATAAGACAAGCAGTCGCAGACAAGGATGATCATGACTCATACCAAGGGTGTGGTTGCCCCAGTCTTTTTTTCATAGCCAACTGCAAGAAAAAAAATACAAGAAGGACAAGTCATGAAACATCGTTGCTTCTCTAAATCCTATTTCCAGGACATTCTTGAGAAACTAGCAACATGATTTCCAAAAGGAAAAAATAAAGCCATGACCATGATACGTCATTGTTTTTCTAAATCCTGTTGTCAGGACATCATCGAAAAACTAGCAACATGATGAAAATCAAGCCAACCATCATGATGCGTCGCTGCTTTTCTAAATCTTGTTGCCAAGACATTGTTGAAAAACTAGTAACATGACAGTCCAAAGAGACAAGACAAGACAATCATCATGATATGTCATTGATTTTCTAAATCTTGTTGCCAGGACATCATTGAAAAACTAGCAACATAATGAAAAATCAAGCCAACCATCATGATACGCCATTGCTTTTCTAAATCTTGTTGCCAGGACATCGTCGAAAAACTAGTAACATGATGAAAAATCAAAATACAAGTGCCAATTGTTTTCCAATTGTGTCTAGATGTCAAGTGTTTCGATGTCGAGATGTCAGGTTTGATGATGTCGAGATGCCAAGGTGTCAAGTTGTGACAATGTCAAGATGATAAAAGTCAAAGATTGCCAAATTCAGGAAGGACACATCCTGAATGATGTCATTGTCGAGAGGATCGATCCCTAAATTTCAAGAGGATCCCTCAAAATGCCAAATGATAGTGACGATTCCTAGGAAGGACACATCCTAAGGCATAAATGAGAGAGGTTGTTCTTCAGAAGGACACATCTGAAGAATAACCAAGAGTTGACAGTTTGACTGGTTATGATACTTTGACTTGTTTTGAACGAGTTTGACTGAAGTTGACTGAAGTTGACTGAATTGACCTTTGTTGACTACATGTCGATGTTGACATGTGGATGTGATTGTCATGTTGAATAAATGATTTTTTTTAGAAGTTTTCCTGTTTGTCAATGACTTGCTTGACTTGAAGATTTTTGACGTGTGTGCCAATGTAGTGCCATGAACCCTAATGGACTGACCTAGTGCGGTCTTGGGAGCTCATTAATAGATGGCCTTGCCTACGTCACACACTTAGAGACCTTATAGTTTGACAAATGACAAAGACTTGACTAATATGACTGATGTGACGAAATGTAACTTTGTTTTGTTGTTTTTTTTTGGGATTTTGACAGTTATTTGGATGTTTTTGTGTTTTGGCCATGTTTTAATTTTTTTGGATTTCTTCAGGATATTTTATGGTTTTTTTGGACTTTTGACAGTTTATGATTTTTTTTGGACTTTTGTCTTTTATGATTTTTTTGGATTTTTGTCGTTTTATGATTTTTTTTGTCTTTTTGAATGGTTTAAGAGGATCGCAACAAATGCATATGACTGATGCCTACACATGAGAATCCAAGGACAAACATGATTGTGCCCCTAGTCAAGCTGAATACCAATTGACAGGTGATGACAATGTTTTTTGACGTGGGAAGGACGCATCCCAAAACAACATGAGGATGATGATAATGTGACGAAAGTATCGAGGTCTGCAACCGGGCCAAGAACAAGTCAAGTAGTGTTTTGGATAATGTGCTTGTATGGATTAAACTCGTTGCATTTGGAATGACTTGGTTAGGACTAGATGGGATGATGGAGTATCCTTAGACCATTTGACAAGGGAAAGCCAAGATAGGTGATAGACATGAAAGGACGATAGGTGGCCTTGGTAAAGGATGGGAGACATGAGACTAAGGGAATTGTCATATGATTTTCAAGGACTATGTCACATGAGTTTATGTAAATAATGATGTGACATTTCATGAATAGTGTATAACCGAAGGATAGTCATGTCAAGAGTTTTCCAAAGCATGATGTATATTTTCATTTTTTTATGTCAAGACCAAGGTAGGTGGGAAAAATGGGCGGGAATGATAGGGCTTAGATAGATAGAAGTAAATATCAATAGGAAGGCATGGGAAATGAGATGACTTGCCCCCAAGTGTAAAGGTCCACATAGACGATTTTACACATGACGCATGTTTTCCAGGTTTTCATCATGGTACTTATCCAAGTCACCTATCTTCTAGGTTTTCACTATTGGATGAAAATTTTCTCTTTACTATTTTCTTGACTTTTTGAAATTTTTTTGGTGTCACCAAGACGCCTGTTTTCCTGGTTTTCATCAAGGTGACAATTTTTTTTATCATTTTTCAGTTTTTTTTTATATTTCTAGATAGCCTTGATGCTTTAGATGACCATTGACTATTCTGAATCCACTGATGATGTTGATGTAGATACTGGGGTCATGATATGCCAATAATGATCTTTCTGAAGCAATTGTCGCATCAGGATTATAGCTCTTTCATACAACTGATTGATGTCATTGTGATCCTTGTCAACACTAGAGTTGGCCTTATTAGAGTACACATATCGCGATATAGTGCCATGAGGGTCCTTGTGATAAAGAGTTGTTGCCATGATGTGATGGATTTGTGGCATGGTATCTTTGAACTTTAGACGAGATGTGGGATTATGACAAATGATGGTAGACGTGGAAATGTTGTTTGGACGTTTGGATGAATCACTTTTTATTTTCCAAACTTGGTATGGTGGATGATGGATTTTGGAGGGATGGTGTTTGGAACCAACACCTTAGATGCCTTTCTTGATGACCATTTTGAAGGAGGTGAACATGTGTTATATGTGGGAGTCCTCTTGTCTTGTGGTTCCACATTGTGATTGAATTTTTCTTTTGACATATTTTATTTGCTTGATCCACTTGTCTTTGGGATCCATTTTAATTTTATTTGTCCACTTATCTTTTTGTTTGATTCAATGGCCTTTGATATTTGATTTTTCTCTTTTAATTTGTATGATTTTTGTTTTTATTGGTTTCAAAGGGAAGGTTTATTTATGATGGAATGATGGTTTATGGTGTGGATGAAGGGAGTGTTGACAGCAATCTTATGACAAGGATCACTCATGGACTCCATTTTGACATTTGTATTTGACAAGGTTGCCCCCAGTATTGAGGAGGTGCCACTGAAATTGTTTGATTTGTTGTCTAAGGAATAGCCAAGACCTTGATGTCTCAAATTTTCATGAAGTTGTATTAGTTCTTGAATTCCTTGTTCGTGTATGCCTAGTCCTTTGCCTTGATATTGCATGCTTTGACAAATTCTATTTGCGATGGGGTATTTATTGTTTTGAAAGCAAGATACTAACCCATCATGATGTATGTGGACACTGTTACCTGGAATGTTTTCATTTGCAAGGAAACCTGCTTTGATAAAGATAGATGACCCTAGTTGATAAAGTGTCTTAGCTTAATTGTCATGTTGGACATATTTTTGACTAATATCTTTGGTATGATCTTGTGACATGTCAGGTTCATATGATTCTATTGGTGCTTCCAAGTCGACGTCGAAGCCATCGTTATGGTCAGTGTCATAGAGTCCAGTTAATTCGGCTATAGCTTGATCATTTGCAAATATGTCCATAGTGGAAGACTCTTGTTTTGGAGGAATATCTTCTATGTGTCCCATGGAGGCAAGTGTCTCATTCTAGAAAGTGTCACTAGTCGGGGCCTAAATAGGGTCATCATCAAGTGTTTGGTCATGAATGGCGTAAAGGTCAAGGAGTGGATCGTTTTGGACTTCTTGGTCGATGGTAGGGTCTTGGTCAAAGATAGGGTTGTCATGGATGATATAATTGGGATTGAAATATTTGTCAAGGGTAGGTGTATTTTGGATGTTATGGTTTTTTTGAAGGACTTCTTGAATGGACTTTAAGATAGGGTCATGAGATGGACTACCTTGATCCTGACATGAAGGTGGCATTATGATGTCATGCTTTGGACTTTAATTTTGACATGTATCCTCAAGTTTAGACAATGGGATTTGACTTTGGAAAATGATAGAATTTTCATGACTAAAAGTGGCTTGTGAGGGATTAAATTGGAAAGGATGACTAGGATAAGACACATGAACTTGGACTGGACTAGTTGGTGAAGGATGAGGATATGACATGGAGACTTGGACTGGATTGGTGTAAGGTTGACTAAAATAGGATGTGGATACTTGGATGGGATCGATATGGTATGATGTGGAGACTTGACATGAGTTGGTAGATAGTTGATAAGGCATGTAGACCTGGACGAGATTGATAGGTGAAGGACTAGAATATGACGTGGAGACTCGTAATGGACTAGTGGATAGTTGGTTTCTCTTGTCAAGGTTAGGATAAGGGTAATAACTAGACGTGTGTTGGAGATTAATGGTAGGATTTTCATTAAGTGATTCTTGATAGTGAGGGTTGATGGATGGAGGACTTGGGCTGACGGGTTGTCAGTAGGAAGGGTACATAGGTGATGTCAGTCTCAAAGTATTAAATTCAAAGCCATGTGGTAGTTTAACACCTTGGTCCAAGAGCATGGCTAGATACCTTTGAGGGTCATGTAGGAATAAGTTTTCCACAAAGGATGCTACATCAGGATTTTGCGTTGTAGCTTCTAAGTCTTCTACGTATACGTGTCCATGTCGGCTCATGGAAGATTGTGTGTTCATGTTGTGAAATGGGTTGGAAAAAGTTCAATGTTGGTTTGTGTCATAATTATTATCGATGTTGGGATTGGAATCTTTTCCAAAGTGTTCCATTTGTCCTCTCTTTCTTTGAAGCCTAGTCTCAAACATAAAAGGGAATCACTCAAATGAGGATGATGAGAATGACAACTAAATGCAAGGATGACACTAGCCTATGTTTTTGGATTTTTTGGATAAAGGATGACAATGCAAGACTATGTTTTTGGATTTTCGATAATAAGAGATGACAATGCGACAATGTTGTCTAAAGGAAATGACGAAAGTAAAATGAAGACTAGGATGACAAGTTATGACACTAAATTTTTGTATTTTGGATTAAAGGATGAAAATGCAAGGTGATGATGGCATTTACCTAAGGAAATGATGAAGGAAAGATGACAAGGTTGTCAAGGTCAAAGTTCCAAATGAGGACTAAGATGGTTAATACAAAGTCTAGGTTCAAAATGGGACTAAGTTTGGACAATATTTGGAGAAAGGTTTTGCTTAACCACTCTAAGCTTGAAAAAAGATGTTTGACAGCAGGCTAAAAATGTTTGGACTCAAATTTTGGTTTGTGATAGGATTTTTTTCTGCCATGTAAATGTGTCGTTGCGGGTAGCAAATGTGTCATAGTTTGTCAAATGCATTGTGGTTTCAACAAATGCGGCTTAGTATGTCAAATGCAGGTTTATGAATAGAAAATGCAGTGCAATATAGGTGAATGTGGCATTCAGAGCAGAAAATGTGGTTTGTCAGAGCAGATGCATGGCGTAGATTGTCAAATGCGGTGTGAAACAACGAATGTGTTTTAGCAGTTGCGGTGCATAATGCAAAAAGTCTAATTTTTCTGATGTTTTGGTCAAAAAATTGAATTGTTTGAAGTTGATTGTTTGTTTGTAGATGTGTGAATGTTGTTTTCTTTGTTTTAGTATCCAGAAAACACTTGGAAAGCATGATATTTTGAGTGTAGACAAACACAAATAATACAAGCACAATCCTATGGTTAGGCCAGAACAATATTCGCTAGATTCCACATGGGTTTCCCCAACTGCATATCCTTAGCATGTGAATCCAGAAGCTTGGTTGCACCAGCTCCCCCTTACAGTGCACTCTCTTCTTAGGCTAGCCAAGCTTCCAGCCCCCATGAAACTCCCATGGCAGATTGATCACCTCTACTAAAAACTGGGAAGATGTGGATTCCTTCACAACAACCGTTGTTGCGCTAGAAAATAGAAGGTTTTTGGCTACTACACAAGAGTATTTACTTTGGGACCCCCATTCGAGTGGCCATACATGGGGCACATGATTAAGCTCTGTTTAGGAGGCACTCTAGCCTGAAGAGGTTACGCTCAACAGGGTTTTAGCGAGTACTACTTAGTCCGTATGACACATTCGCACTCATAATCCTAGGCTTTCCCTTAGGATTCACATTTATATACCGGTTGGGGGTAGCTCAGCCAAAGAGCTCTATTGCCAGTCTAAGTCACCTCGGGGTGAGTACTTTTTCCCACCAAGGTAGGCCCAAGTTCTAGAGGCAATAACCATTTCTCTTACACCCAGGATCAAAAGGAATGCACAAGGGGAGAGGATACTTCAATTATTGCATCAAGGCTACACAAAATAAGGTGGGTCTAGTTTTTTGATCACCTAGTTTACACAAGGTGAGAGCATAATCAGCCACCACCTTCAAGCACAATCAAACATAATAAAAGACATGTTCTTTTTAGTGCACCAAATGAAATGTTTTCTAATCTATAAATCACTAACACAATATTTTCAAATTTATATTTCTTGGATAAACGAATCTATAAAACCACAAATTAGTAGTTTGAAAAAATTGTCTTGGACCCACGAAACTTAAATTCCACACGTTGCCAATAAGGATTAGTAAAAAAAGGACACCTAAACTATAGATTGCAGAAAGGAAATAACTGATTGCAAAAGAAATCTGGAAAAAAAATTGAATGCAAAAAAAATATTACCAGGAAAATGCATCATAGTAGAGCGAATGCGTCGCTCTGTGCAAAAAATGTGGCTCGGTTTTGCATTTTGGAGTTTGATAGACATATGTGTTGCAGATATTAGATGCATCATTTGGGGAAGCTAATGTGTCATGTCCTGTCAAATGTGGTGTTCTGACACACATATGCGGTGCAGCAGAGTGAATGTGTTGTTAGAACCTACGAATATGTCGCAACATAGTAGATGCGGATCAACACTAATCAAATGTGGCATTCCATACTTATACTCACAAAAAGAAAAAAAAGAAAAAAAAAACGTATGGAAATTTGCAATAAAAAAATGTCGGGTTCACCAATGTATCAATGGGAATTTTATGGTGGTTAGCAGATTAAAGCATTAATCATAAAAACCAAAGAAAGCAATGAAGTGCAAAGGAAAATAAATGAAGAACACAAAAAAAGAACGAGCTCACCAAGTGTCTTCAATTTCCATGGCTAATCTTCATTGCACCTTCTTAACTTGTTGGAAATATGATGTTGCCCTCAGATTGAGTGTGTGAGCAATTTAATGAAAAAGACAATGACAAAGTCCTAAGCAATATTTGAAGGATTTAAAATGATGGTAATGTTATCATGCAAATGATAAGCATTAAACTATGTCTAAACTATGCCAAAGGAAAGCCTATGACAAAATGACTAGAATATGAGATTGTCTAAGACTCAACAATTATGCCAAAATAAAGTATTAAGAAGTTGTAAGTTCAAAATGTGAACAAAATTGGCATTTTATAGAAAATGCAATTTTGGACGGACGAGCAAGATTAAAAGATGGAGATGCCCCAAAATCAGTGGTCAAGATTGTGTGTGACAACCCATAATTAGGGCTAGGGAAAAAAATTGAAATGAGCGGCCAAGATGCAATTTGAGAAAATCAAATCGATGATTGAAAATAAATGCGACAAGAGGATAAAGATTAGACAGAAAGATAAGATTCAAAAAAATTAAGAAGATAAAGATTGGATAGAAAGAGAAGATTTGGAAAATCAAGAGTTTTAGCAATTACTTGATTTATAGAAGAAGATTACCATTTTTGAATTAAAATTAATTCAAAAATATGGATTTATGTGACAGTAAATAATCAATTTTGGATTATTTACTAAAAGAAGTGGCAGTTAACAATGTGAGGCCATTTTAAATAAATAATTTTATATAAAATGAGGGAACTGTTAAATAAGGCAATTAAATAATAAAAAATAATTATTAATTTAGAGAAGGTGGCCAATAATTAAATAAATTAATAAATCTATTTAATTATAAGAATTAGTGACATATTAAATAAATAAATAAAACTCATTTATTTAATAATTAGGAAGACATAATGAATAAAGATAATTAAATAAATTAAGAAATTTATTTAATTATAGGAAGATTTTAGACAATTAGTGACGCATTAAATAAATAAATAAAATTTATTTATTTAAATAATCAAGAGGAATGAAAAAAGACATGAACTAATTAAATAATTATGAATTATTGAATTAGTAGTTGAAAGTGGGTCAAAGACATAATTAAAGTGTCTTAATTATGCTAGGAAGAAAAAGATGAAAAATAGAGCTTGTAGGCCTAGGTCATTTCTATGTGTCTACAGGAAGATGTCCAAAATAGAGGATGCCACATTAATTTGATACAACTAGACAATATTTTCCAAACAAAGAGGTTTCATGAAGGCCATTTGGAAGATGTAGAATAAAGAGGATGCCAAACTAGACCAGGTTTGCCAAACTAAGAGGCTACATAAGTTCAACAACGATCAATAGAGAAACTTTAGCATGGGAGAATGAAATGATTTGGTGGTGGTTGTATGGCCCTCCATGATTGATGTGCACACTTGTCATTCAACTCTTTTAATGGGTTTGTAGTTCCTTTGCTACCAAGAGGAATTAATCTAAATAAAACTTAATCCACTCTGTTAAGAGGAATAGGCTTATCTCCAAGTGAGTGGAGAATCTTGTGGATGTACAAACTACAGAGTGTCACATCTCATAAATCAAAAGATGATTGAGAATAAGAATATTACAACAACATGCTCAGATATAAAGCCTGAGAAACATATGCAAATTTATGAGATCAAGATGCACACGCAAGGTTTAGTGAGGTCTTGTTGCAAGAGTTGGGCTAGTATAGCAATTTTGATGATGAGGAGGATGCAACAAAATTTGTCTCAGATAATGAATTAGAAAAGCTATTATATTTTGTGTGAAAATTTGTACATTGTCCTTTGCATCTTGAACATGACTAATATAAATATTATTGTTACCTATTTTAGCTACTAGCTCAAATAGGTAGAGCTAAAATGATATCAAATGAAAAGATAGGTACATTTTAATTTTCTACTACCTTACATTCATCTGCATAAAATAAATAGAAGACTATTCTATCATATTGAATTTATACAAATGCAAATAACATAGAAGAAAGATTGCATGAATCTTTTCAAAAGATAGTCTTTATTGATAGTATAAATGTATAAGTTCTCACACAAGCTGCGAGATTAAATTTTTTAACACAAATGAAAGAAAGGATTATACATTTATAGATATTAATAGAAAGGAATGGACATGTAAGGAAGGGTGACTCGCCATTGCTTGAATGACAAGTCTTCAGTTGTGTTGTCCTGCATCTTTGTCAGTCTATCGCTTGTCCTGCAACCCACTTCAACCTCCTCGCTTCTCCTAGTTGCCTGCATCTAAGAAAATGAGTGTTCTTAGAGAAATGAAAATTCACTAATCCATACATACACATACCTCTATAAACATACAATATGACCCTCATTTGCATTAAACAGTTTGCATATCATGTCCAGGAAAATAAGGATTATCAAAAACACCTCTACCATATGCATATATTTTTCTAACATGTTTGCATTATGTGCAGATATAGGAAAAGTAATGTTATTTTAATTCATCAAATTACAACATGTGGGTCAAAATGTGGCTCCCACAAGGGTTGAGCCCAACATGTTGAGTTTATCAAATAATGAGCTCAATTGAGCTTATTTAAGATGGAAATGCAATGTTAAAAGTCATCATATCAACATGGTTGTGATGTGATAGTGAACAGGCATACATAAAATGCTTCATTTACATCATGTTTCACATCATTTATTGATGTCATGTTTAACATCATATTTGTTGTAAACAATTATCATGAAGAATGTACATGCATGGTGGAACAACATAGAAAAACAATGAAGAAGTTCATTTATAGGAACTCAAGCTTTGAATAGAATTGCATATAAGTAATAAGAGACATGAGTTATTCATTAGGAAAAGAAGATATGCTACAGGACTGCCATGATGGCAATGATATTGCTATCAAATGCAATTTTACAGCACTATCTCAAACAGTAAAACATAATACTCAATCATTATGAAGAGGACAGTCAATTGTTCACAAAGCATTCATGTAGATCTAACAGCTAAGGAGGGTACAACCTTGAATTATGAAATATTAAAGGCATTAAAACCAGTAATTGCATTTGTAGAAGAAGTAACCTTTTTATAATAGCAATCTACAAATATTTTGCAAGATAAAAGCCAAACACAAGTAAGAGAATTCTTTTATAGAGATAAAGGCTTTTACAGAGTTTTCCCTCATTCTTTTACACAGACAAAGTTATAACAGTATCTGAGGACTTCAAAAGCCTAGGCCATAACATCTTTCATTTATGAAATGACAACCAAAGTCAGATCCAGGAAACTAGTGTTACCAACAAGACATTCAATGGTGAGTCATCAATGCATGAGGACAAAGTTCTTTATTATACTGTTTTGTGGGTAGTTTTGTACATGGTCATATATTTTGGAGGGTTCATAAGCTAGCAATCCTAGCCTAGAGTGAAAGGTTTGCAAAACCTTTAAAAAATTTCTAAGTTTTGTTTGCCAAAAGGAAGCAGGTTCATTTTGTACCAAAAGAATGTATACCCAAAAAGGAGAGAGCCTTTAGCCTTACAACAGTGAAATGTTTCTTCTCTTTTTTACAAAGAATTGATACATTACAGTCATTCGAAGCAAACCCTCGGCCTACAACTAAATGAAGCACCCAATACTATTGGGGAGCCCACAACCTTCATATAGGGTTAGCCAAACCCTCGAAATCACAAAGTAATGAGCCCACAACCCTTCATGGCTCAATGATTTCTTTGTTCCATTCAATGAAATAAAGAACATTATTTAAATCATATACAAAAAATGAAGGAGAACCTCAAACACATTCAAAATGGGGAAGACCTAGAATGACCATTGAAAGGTCATGACTGTCAGATATGGAGGGAATGAGAAAGTATGAATAGACCAAGGTTTCTTTCTTTCTACAACTTATTAAGCTGAAATGGAGCATATATTAGACACAAAATAAAGGAGAAGATAAAATTCAAAAAAAGAAAATGAAGCATTTACCTATTGTTAGCCATGGGCAAGCTTTCTCTCAAATGTTATTTTGAACTTCAAAAAAATCTCTAGTGGCACCTTCACAGAAGAAGAGATATCAACAGAAGGTGCAAAGAAAAGAGGACATCAGAAAATACTATAGAATCTTGAAGAAGCTTTCCAAAGGAAGGAAAATGTCAAAAAATTAAGACTCAGGAGGAATTACCTTGATTTTCCAACAGCTTCCAGAGTAAAATCGACATGAAATAGAGAAAGGAAGGGATTCAAGCTCCTCCAAAACCTAGTCAATGCTGGCCAAGCGCAAAGTTTTCCTCTCCAAAGTTGCAAAGTAAGAATGAAAGGAGTGATTATTAGGGTTCGATGCTTTTACCTTGCTGCCCTAATTCGAGTCTATGGTTTTTTGACCATGTTTTTTAATAAATATTTTCATATTAGTGCCTCTTTGGTATTGACTATCAAAGTAAATAAACCTAATCATGCTTAGGGAAGTCCATGAGCTTGTGATCTATTACTTCAAAATTTATCATTGATTTTGAAATATTGGAGAAACTTAACCTTTTTTTTTGCATAATTAGAAACAAAATTCAATATTGTAACTAAATATTAATGGTAATAACCAATAACATTACCTTAATATTTAATATGTAATACACAAAGGGAAAAAAAGAATTATCACATACTAAATATTAAAATAATCATATTGATTATGTTTAATATTTGATCAAATATATCCTTTTTCCCAAAATCATGCAAAATAGACAAGTGAAATTGAACTGAAGATAGTAGGTGTTACTTGGAGTTCTATTTGTGACTTTGAGTCAAACTGAGATCTTTTTTGGAGGCCTTTTGATCACACACAACATAAGGAGGAGTTTGCAATGTAATGAGTTCGGTTTACTTCAATTTTGGGTCCTCTTTTAGAGGCTTTCCTTTTTTGTTTGTGAGAGAGATTCTGAGAGGATATTTTCACTTTCAGTTCACTTTCAAGGCCACTTCCTTGCACTCAGGATCCATTTTGAGTACACTTTAGTTACATGCAGTATGAGACAGAGTTTTGAGCTGGTTAAGCTCAATTTGCAGCATTGGTGGGCTCCTTTTCAGGCAGTTTTGATTTTGCTCGTGGAGTGCTTTGGAGTTTAGATATTTTGACTTCAATTATCTCCTCTTGGCTTTTGGAATATCTTTATTGTATATAGGGAAAATACTTAGTCTTTTTTTGGATTTCTTGCTAGTTCATCTTATGCTACTTGTAATTTTTAGAGTTCCAGAGCAGAGGTGAAGAGTTTGTAACTCATTTTTAGTGATCAATACAACATTGCAACACCTTTTTTGAGAGTAATATGAAGCAGTTTGCCTTCTCATTTTTTTGAAATTGTGTACTTAGTGATTGGTGCAATTTTATGTGATTTATTTTTCTTTATGATTGCATCTCATGGTAGTACCTTTATGAAAAATTACACATACATTTGTAGGTTATAAGTTGTGAAAATAATATAATCAATATTAATTTGTTAGAAGAACATCCTTTCTCCTACTAGGATAGTGAGTATTGAGCCTTCTTATAAATTGTTAATGCAAAGTTATGAGTTTTGAGTTGTGTAAAAATAGGTTTTTATTACTAGTTTTTTGTGTGTTGCCATTTGAGTAGAGTTCATAAATTTATTTGGTGTATCACCTTTAGGATTAGATTTCATTTTATATGTTTTTTCCTCCTTACTCTTTTCTTTGCAGATTCGTTAGTAAGACCAATTTAGGTGAGATATCAAGGGGAGCCAACCCTTTCTCTGGAGGTCCATTCTCACTACAGGTTACTCAGAGCCTGGGAATGTTCCCATGTGTCACAAACTTGCTAAGTTGATAGATTAGCAAAGGGTGCAAGTTTTCATGACAACAATTATACCATAAAAGCTTGTGTTGATAGTTGGATCGATTGATTGTCAAATTGTCAATGTAACTTCAACACTTTGTACAAATTTCAGCTTCTTTCATTCATTTTGTTTACATAAATAATAAATTTCACCTCCTTTCACTATTTTTTATTATCTTTCCAAATATTATTTTTTGTATCTACCCATTGCCTATAAGCTTTACCGTAGAGCTCAGGTATTTGTCTTGGAAAATCCTTCCCTCATTTTACAAAATGTACTTACTGAACCAGAGCCCCTGTCGCTATTGGTTTTAGCTCCTCCAAACTCTTCCTCGCTGGTATTGCCTCACTTCTCCAATTTGGTGAGTTGCAGCCTAAAAATAAGGTTTCGACAAGGGTTTTAGAGTATGCTTATTAAAATGAAAATTATGGCTAAGATTATAATAATGAGCACATTTAGGTTTTAACATTACAACATTCGTTACCTTATGTCATTGTTTCATTCTACTTTCTCCACTGCTACTAGTTTTAGCTCCTCCAAACTAGGGCAAACCTTCCTTGCTTTGCCATAGTAGCTGAGCTATTTTTCCTTCACTTTTTTTAGGTCTCAAAATAAGGCTCCTTTGTTGGCTTTTTAGTTTTTAAAATCTCTTTTGTCCACTTTATTTTCCATTTGATTTTCATTGTTATTTAAATCTTCCGCTTTCATCTTGAGTAACATTAATGATTCATTAACATAATGAGTAATAAAAGTTAAAGAATGTAAATGTTAATTTTTTTTATAAAATATGTGAAGACCTTAAGACTGCATCGAGAGGAAATACCTTCCACACAATAGGTATTTTTGGTGCACCAAGCAACCTAGGTGGCCAAATGGCCTGCTTAAGTAGGGGTCCCATGAGGGGGGCTTAAGCTCTATGGATTATGATCAAATTCAAAAGAAAAAAGAATAGAGGAGTAATAGTCATTTGTTTAGTCATTAATTTAGTCATTTATTTAGTCATTTTTATTTGTCTGATATTAGTTGTTTATTTAGTCATTTTTATTTGTTTGATATTAGTCATTTATTTAGTCATTTAGTTGTGATTTTACCCGATGACCAAATTAGTCACTTATAAATGACTAGACTTATTTTCCAAATTCTACTAGTGTCCTCCTAGTAACATTTGCAACACCAAAGAAAACCATCTATCACCAACTAATGAATCCACAGTCACTGCTAAAGCTCCCACTAAACAGTGATACCAAGCTCTCCAAGCATCATGACAACCATCTCCTTAATGAATATTCTTCATGGCTCTAACATAATAAAATACAATATCAACAACACCAAATAATAAGTAGAACCAAAATCTCCAAGCTAAGAAGATAAACAACATGCTACAAGTCCCATAACTAAATATCCAACTACTCAAAAAATATTTGTCCTCTCATCTCAAAACAAAATACCAATGCACAAATGACCATAGACAAGGCCAACTAATGAAATCTGCATCAACATTGAATCAATCTCATGGATATAGACAATCCACATTCAAGTCATCCCATTGTATCCAATGGGTAGCTAATCCACAAACTGCATAACTTGTAGATCCCATACATTGAAGCATGCAAACTCATAATCACATTAGTAACATGAAAAATTGAGATATTAAAGAAGATAACATGTAGATTTCAAGACTCAAACACTAGATCAGCAACAGACCCAATTTTCCAAACAAATACACAACTGAGTACCATAGTCAAGGAACTAATCAAGCATTCCTACAAATATGCAATTGTTTTCATCCAAAAAACTCTATGAGTTTGAACACAATATTTTCCACAAATCTACAAACCAAATATTTTTTATTAACATGTAAAACCTGTGAAAAAATCTTCGTGTAAACTTGAAATCACTTATACATCTAGAATAATAGGTCACACATATTTCATCTGAACAAATGAATACTCTAGATCTACACAAACCCACAACTTTTAGAACATAGGAAAACTATAAAACCTTCATAGGAAATAGGTTGTCCAAAAGCTTATAAAATATAAAATGTACCAACTTCACAACCACCATTAAATTGCCATTTCCTCAACGAGAAAGCTACAAACCTCCTCTAAAATATGCATGAAGCATACATGCAAACCTGCAACTATCTTACATCTAGAAATACCCCAAGGGAAACATAATCTAAAAAATAGTTCATCTATAAATCTGCAAAATCGCAAATTTTTATTAATTGTGTAAACCTGCAAACCCACCGTGTTCTATAACACACATGCAAATTCATATCCACTTAACATCTAGAAGACCCATAAGTCTGAAAACAACCATAATAGTTAAACTAGAATAATAGAATATCATGCATATGCATAACCATAGAATTTTAATGAAAATTTCATAAAACCCTCAAATCCAAAGAACCTGAATCTGAGCCATGCAAGTACAAACATCCATCAAGAAAGTAAAGGTCTAGGAAATTTTAGGCCCATTTTTAGGCCAACTCCACCACCAACATGTACATGCATCTGAGAGAGAATTAGGCTATTCCAAAAGCTTCTAGATCATCCAATGATCAACTCCATGGCCTTAAAATCAGGAGTTCCAAATCAATATCATATCAAATATAACCACATGATCAACTCCATAAAACTCTATCTTCTCCATCCTTCACAATTCCTGTTGTTTCCATAAAATAAGATCAAAAAATTCCACTCAAAAGGATTAATAATCAGCCAATTCCTTCAAAATAGATTTCCTCAAGCTTGTCAGGCTAAGAAATCACAACAAAAGAAATACCCAGAACCCCAAACATCACATGTAACATCATGAAAGCATATGCAAGTGATAAGCAAGTTCATGCAAGTACATGCAACACACATGCAAGTGCATGCAAATTACATACATACACATGCAAGCACATGCAAATTTGGAACTGAGCTCTGATACTAAATGAAAGGGAAATGGAAAAATTGGAAAGCCTTCCAAGATCCAGTATGCACCTTGAGTATCTTATGCTTCTTTAAATAAATCAAAATTCAACATCTTGATACAAGAACATACTACTATGCCTTAGAGCAGAAACAAACACAATTTAATTTCCCATGCATTAATCCTTAAAGGAAAGTTGATGTAGTTTCAAATCTAAGAAAATTTCAACAGCATAACGACATGTAAATTAACATTTCAAGAATGAGAAACACAAAGAATAGAAGCAAGATAGACAAAAGAGAAGAAGATATGATATACATGGGAAAAACCCTTTTGGGTAAAAAACACCACTCCAAAGCATCAAACCAATGCATTAATCTACAACAATAAGGTAACAATACACTTGTAGGCTCGCAACCTTAACATGGAGACTACGTCTTGCTCTTCTAGAGGAAATCCAACAACACTTTGATACCTACAATATTCAACATACAAAACCCACTCCAAGACATCCAATATATAGAGAATACAAGCATAAAGGTAGCTTCTAGAACAAGCTACAAGAGATGGATGTCCAAATCCATGTGGCACATTTTTCAAACACATATTTGACTTGTGTGACACTTGTCACATGATTCCTAACCCCCCTGTACATGCCTCCATACTTGGGCACCCCAAATTTTCCCCTAATAGGTAAGACATATGCCTTACAATGTTATAGAATCTGTCATATATGACAACTCTTACAACTATAAGAGAATCAGTCATAACTGACTAAATATAGAAGATTCCTCTTATATTCTCTTACAACCTATTATAGGTCAAACTTGGGCACCTAGATTCCTCATGCAAAGATGCCTTCCAACACTTGTCCAACCTGTCATAAAATCCAACTCATATGCATCATAGGATCGTCATAGGAATTCATTATAAGAATTTGTCATACTTTGTCATAGAATCCCTCAAAGATGTTGACACATGTTAAGCAATCTCTTCCCAAAGTGGGACGCCTACATTTCCATGTGAAGACCACAACATCCATGTCACATCCTATGTCACCTCCCAATATGCTGACAACTCACCGTTCTAAGTCATATTAGATGAAAAATTAATATGAGCAAGAAATTACAACATAAGCATTAATAAATTAATATTTTAATGATAGGAAATTGCAAAGGTTGAGACACCTTAATTCCTAACAAGAAGGTGTGGAAGGAGAAAGAACAGAGTTCCACTCAATCTATGATTGCCCAAACATCACTGCATGCTAAAAAGAAAAACTTATAGGTAATAGATAGTGGTTGTTCCAAGAATATGACTAGAGATAAAAGCAAGTTAATTAAACTTAAAAAATACAATAGTGGATCTGTGAGTTTGGGTGACAATACAATAGTTAAGATATGTGGGAAAGGCATATTGAGTCTAGATGGAAAAAATCCCACAAAAGATGTCTTGTATGTTGAGGGGTTGAAGCACAACCTGTTAAGTGTAAGTTAGATGTGTGACAATGGATACAAGGCCACATTTGATTTAGAAGGATGCAAAATAAGAAGAAATGGGAAAAAAATTGCACAAGGATTATGAAATGATAGAAATATCTACAATCTTTGTGAAGTAAAAGGCCAGAGTTCTCTAATAGGCCAAGTTGATGAAAGTTGGTTGTGGCGTAGAAGATTAGGGCATGTAAATTTTGATAACTCAGTAAAAGTAAGCTCAAGGGATCTAGTAAGACACATGCCTAAAATAACCAAGCCTGCAAATATTCTATGCAAAGAATGCCACCAGGGAAAACAAATAAAGGCCAATTTTCCAACCAAGGAATACTCAACAACCAAGTTGTTACAGTCAGTCCATACTAATTAATGTGGACCTTTAAGGATAAGAGGACTGCAAGGAGAAACATACTTCATGTTGCTAATAGATGACTATACAAGAATGACACAGGTAACCTTTCTAAAAGATAAGTCACAAGCATTTGAAAGATTCAGAATATTCGAGAAAATGGTTCAAAAGGAGATAGGTACAAGGATCAAATGTTTAAGATCAGATAGAGGAGGAGAATTCACATCGAGTGAATTTGTTGAATACTGTGAGGCACATGGGATCAAAAGACAATACTCCACACCAAGAACTCCATATTAGAATGGAATTGTAGAAAGGAGGAACAAAGTAGTGAAGGACATGGCTACAACAATATTAAATGAGGCCAAGTTAGCAAATATGTTTTGGAGGGAGACAGTTCATGCTGTAGTTTATATTTTGAATAGAGTTCAAATAAGAGCTCATAATGACAACATGCCCTATGAACTATGGTATGACATGCCAACCTTTGTTAAATATTTTAAGTTATTTGGCAGCAAATGCTATATTAAAATAGAAGATGAAAAAATAGGAAGTTTTGAGTCAAGGAGTGATGAAGGAATATTTCTAGGATATTCCACCCAAAGAAAAGCCTACAAATGCTATAACAAAAGGTTGAATAAGATGGTAGAAAGCATAAATATCAAGATTGATGAGAGCATAAGGCATATCAAATCAGATAGACAAGAAATTGAAGATGATTTAGACATTGAAGAAAATGCTGCTAATAATGAAAAAGAATTTGAAGTTGAGAAGGCACCTACAAAGTATGTGTAGAAGGATCACCCAACATATTAGATAATTGGGAATAAAAATGAAGGAGTTCAGATTAGGAGAAGACTAGCAAGGAATAATGAGCAAGTAAACTTTTCTCTCCTATCTCAGATTGAACCAAAAATATTTTCTAAACCCAACAAGGATGAGAGTTGGTTAAAATACATGGATGAAGAGTTAAATCGGATTGAGAAAAAAAATACATGGGAATTGGTTCTTAGACCCCCCAACAAGAATGTAATTGGCACAAAATGGGTGTTTAGAAACAAGCTCAATGAAGATGGAGCAGTTGTAAGGAATAAAGAAAGGTTGGTGTGCAAGGAGTATGCACAAGTTGAAGGCATTGATTTTGAAGAAACATTTGCACTAGTGGCAAGATTAGAAGCAATTAGAATTTTTCTTGCATTCTCAATATATAAAGGATTCAAAGTATATCAAATAGATGTTAAAACTGCATTTTTGAATGGAAACCTAGAAGAGGAAGTATACATAGAACAACCATAAGGATTTCAGCTATCATAGGATGATGACTATGTATGCAGATTTAGAAAAGCATTGTACGGTCTAAAGCAAGCACCAAGAGCCTGGTATTCAAAATTAGATCAATACCTACAACAACAAGGGTTCAAGAAAGGATGTGCAAATAGCAATTTGTATTTCAAATTTGAAGGTGAGCACATGACTGTTGTTGTTGTGTATGTGGATGACATCATATTTGGTGGTAGTAATGATAGAATGTGTAAATTATTTGCTACAAATTTGCAAGATGAATTTGAGATGTCAATGTTGGGAGAATTGTCATTTTTCCTTGGTTTACAAATTATATAAAAAAGATGATGGGATATTCATATCTCAAGCTAAATATGGTAAGGAAATGCTCAAGAAATTTTGCATGGAAGATAGCAGACCAGTCAGTACCCCCATGATAACTAGCTGCGAGTTGAGAAAAACTGATGAGTCACCGGTTGTAAACCAGATAGTGTACAAGTCAATTATTGGAAGCTTACTATACTTAACTACATCAAGACCAAATATTATACATGTAGTGTGTATGGTAGCAAGATTCCAAGCTGCACCAAAGGAGTCTCATGTCAACACTGTGAAGGGAATTTTTAGGTATATCAAAATCATAGTTGACTATGGACTATGGTACCCAAAGAACAAGCATTTTCCTTGACAACATATACAGATGTAGATTAGGCTGGATGTGTGGATGATAGAAAAAGAAAAAGTGGAGGAGCATTCTTCATGGGAGACAAGTTGGTTTCCTAGATAAGTAAGAAGCAAGAATCAATCACTCTTTCCACAACAGAAGTAGAATATGTAGCAGTAGTAGCATGTTGTACTCAGGTCCTATGGATGAAGCAAACACTTAAGGACATTAGCGTAGAATATAATGATCTTCTCTCTATCCTTTGTGACAACTCAAGTGTAATAAACATATCAAAGAATCTAGTGATGCACTCTAGAAAAAAAAACACATCCATAAAGTATCACTTCAATAGAGAGAAGGTTGCAGACAAAGAGGTTAGTATGGAATATGTTCCCACCAAAGAACAAGTGGATGACATCTACACCAAGCCTCTTCCAAAGGATCAATTTGAATATCTGAGGAAAAAATTGGGAGTAGTTTCTCCCACATCATATCACTAAATATTAGTGATAGGGTATGATTCCAGGCAAAGATTCATTGGTTCTTCATTCTTCACTAGAAAAGTAAAGGCAACTCAAGTCAAATAAAACTTGTTTTACAAATTTCTAACGACTTGATGGTTGCTCATTCAAGAATCCCCGCTTTCTCTTTGGATTGTTTGTTAAAGGGGGAATATGTTTTCAGGGGGAGTGTGCCCTTTTCCATTGATGTCAAAGGCAGAGAAAATTGTGAATATTTGTGATACTTAGGTAATTGAGCAAGGGGGAGAAAGAAAAGATGATTTTGGTATAGAGCATGCATTGGTATCATATTCAAATCATATAGGTTGAGTGAGCATTTAGTTTTTCCATCAATGAAAAAGGGGGATATTGTTGGCATATTGTTGTCATTGATGTCAAAAGGGGATGTTTGTGTGATATCTTGCTTGGGCGACTGGTGACGTTTGGATGGCAAGATGAATTCAAAGAAAATATTTATCTGACGGTAATGTTTTAAAAGGCTAAATGGTGAATGTTGATTGATGGATCATGGCATGAAAAGAACTAATCAATAACTCGGTTCAAATTGAGAATCCTTAACAACTATGGTAGTATGAACTAGGGTTTCAACTACAAACCGACTGAGGGAGCAAATTAGATTAGCCCAAATGCTCCAGCTACCAGTATTAATGATGATTAGATGATCAGATTAGTGACATGGACATATAGGTGGCATAAAATATGATCTAGATTCATTATAGAGAATATGAATTAAATGCTACTAAAATTCCTAGTTGTTTCATGTGCCAAAAATAGAAAAATCTCCAAATTTTGATAAGTGGTGTGGCTCAATGTTCTGATAGCTTGTAGAAGAAGATAAATATTGAACCCTAGCAGAGAAAAGATGTGTGTGAAAATTTTGAGGAAGATGTTGAAGGATGATGATGGATAAAAGGAAAACGGCGAAGGAATTAAGTGTAGAGTGTATGATGCTGCAAAAAAGAAGAGGAAATGAAGGTGTGTTGCACTTGAGTGACAATTGTCTTTTGAGATGGACATATAATGCACTAAAATAAAAAGAGGAGAGTGCAACATCAAGGTGGAAGAGCTAAACCCAAAAAAAGAATAGTAAATCTTAATTCAAATTCACCCACAAGATTAGAACAAAGGAGATACAAAGCTTAATTGAAGGTACAAAGGTCAAAATCATGTGCTGAGCAGTTGCAAATTAAGTTGGAATAGCGAAACGTGTTCTATCAAACAATATACAACTATCATTATTGTAAATCTGATTGGTGGGTGCCATCAGATATCTAAGTAGGTACTCAGAGTAGGGAGTGGGTGCTCCTAAAATAGGGGATTGTAGTCTCCTTAGGGTTGGTGCCCTTAAACATTGTAACAAATATTTTGATTGTGAGGCTAGATTAGGATAGTAGCTCCTAGTAGCACTTCTCGCCGTGGTTTTTCCCATCCTGGGTTTTCCACGTATATCTTGTGTTATGTGATGCTTGTATATGTGCATGTTCATGTATTTGGATGTTAAGTCTTAGCTCACACAAAGTGTTTAAGGGTAAAAATTTTAAGTCATCTATTGATTCACCCCCCTCTCAGTAGATCATTGTGTTCCAATAGAACTAACCAAAAACTTTGAAATTTTGTTAGCAGACCTATGATGTGGGTCCCACTAGGTGTACCAAAAATGTGTGCATAGAATTGTGTTCAAAATGAATGTAAATTATAATAAAAACCAAACAAACACAAAAATCCAAGAAACAATCGGATAAGGGAAAAAGAGAGCTCAAACCTCCATATATTTTGATGAAAACCTAGTATTTCGTAGCCCTTGATGCATAGATTTCCCTTGGATGGTCAATTTGGATGTGTTCTCAATGGAATTTCTACAGAAAAACATTACTAAATTGCTCAAAGTTGTAATATAAAGTGAGGAAGGATGGATGAAGGGCTAGGATTGATTGGGGGAAGATCAATGGCTAGGAATAGTTGAGGCATCTCAACTCATGACATGTTTCCAAGTAGCATCATGAGAGGAGATGTGAGGGAAATGATCTCTCAAGCCCTAGGATTGTGACAAGTATCACCATGTGGGGGCTAGAGAAGGAGATTGTAGCTCAAAAGGTACCATGGGGATATGGAGAGGATCAAGGTCATAAAGGCCTTACTTTTTCTACATTCTCAATGTATGACAAGGAGGGGAATAAAGGAATTTAAAATTCCTTTTAGGTAATTTTGAAAGAAAGGCCCATGTTCCTTAAGTACATGGGGTCTTTCGTAAAAGGGAAAAAATAATGAGGAAGTTGGGTGAGGGGATAGATAATAAATGGAAAGGGATTAGGCCTTTCCTAATCCTAGGATTAGAAATGTGTAAATGATTAGGGGGAGGATTAGGTGAAGATTAGGATTAAAGGTAGGTGATTAGTGGACAAGTGGGGAAAATTGGAGGATAGGACATTTGGAGAGAGAAAACAAGAATTAAATAATTTGTATTTAATTCATGTGAGGAAATGGGATGATTAAATTAAATAAATAGAGATATTTATTTAATTTATGAAAGAGGAGGGTGAATATGAGGTGAGTAATTAAATTAATTAACTACTTTAGGACTTTAGAAGAATTAGGGATAAATTAGAAAATATTAATTAAATAATAAATTATTATTTAATTAATGCAGATAAAGGAGGATTAGAAAAAATATAGGATAAAGTTGACCAAACATAAGTGGTCAATTTTACGTGTCTACAGTATCATCCAAGGAAACATCATTATCAGATGAAGATCCAAGGTCTCCATAAAACTAGTAGATGATGGTCCAAGCAATGAAAGGGAACTCAATGTGCTCTATGTGATGTATAAAATCCTCAAAAATAATAAGACATATTAGTCCATAGACCATGTCATTCTTGTTAAACTATGTATTCTTCTATTCATAGTCACTTGTCTTAGGAACATGTCCAAGAAAGGGAAATAAATCTTGCTCAAGACTATGATTCTTTACCCCTTGTTTCCAATACAAATAGATCTTTGAAGTTGGCTTGACAAAAAAATGATGGAAGTGAAAACAAAAAGACATGATGACCCCCCCCCCCCCAACAAAAAAAGGAACTTTATCTTAGCTTATTATTACAAAATACTTGTATAATCCCCCCACAATTTTGTCACCTTATAATTTTAGTGTGGAAAGTCCAATTGGATCAAAATATGACACTTTATAATTTTAGTGTAGAATCATTTCCAATGGATCGAGCATAAAAAATTAATCACTTTTAATAAAAAGACACTCAATTTTGAGTTGCCAATCAAAAGTTTATTTTTTATTTTTTCCTAATTTTCCTAAATTTGCAAATAATTGTTTTAAAACAAAGCCTTAAAAAAATATTTTCCAAAATTTGAGGGGGATATATTTGAGAGAATGAAAATGAAATTTAATCCCCCTTTTGTTGGTCAAGGGCTAAAATTCCCATGTGACCAAGGGCTTGCAACTCTAACATGCTAATCAAAGAAAGCATATTCAAAATGCATTTGCACAAATATGAGCCTAATAAAAATGTATTTGTAGACAATTTACATATTTACATAAATTTAACACGCCTTTGCACAAGTTCATTTATTTCTAGACAAATAAAACCTAATTTTGTAAATTTAAAAGGTGAATTTGTAGAGATTACTTCAAATTATATATAGATTCAAAGCAAAAGAAAATAATTCTAGCACCACAAAAATTGAGAAACACCTCACAATCTACAACAAATTTATAAAAGTTTCTTCAAAGTAAAAGCATATTCAAAGAAAAAGAAAATAATTCTAACACCACAAAGATTGAGAAGTGCCTCATAGTCAACAAATAAAAATACCTTGCAATTTAAAGTAGAAATACATGTGGATCAGGGAAAATTTTATTGTAAATGTTTGTAGATCAATGTAAAGCGGTCTCCAATGCTACTTCAACACATCAAAGTACTTTCAAATAGGGAAAATTGAACTCAAATTGTCCTCCTCTCTAGTGCTAAATCCTTCGAATGCTTCCACAATTTCAAAATAGACCTCCACAAAGCCACAAATTGAAATCTAGATTTCTACACTCAAAAAATGAAATTCTACAAATTCAAACCAGGAATCTCACTCAAGTCGCTCTAATAGCATGTGAGAATCAAGATCTGTTGGAAAAATGTAGGTACTAGTTGAGCCACAAGAGATAAAAAATAAAACACTCTCGAAGATTAAAAAATTCATAATATAAAAAATAAATGAAATACACATGAAATTGAGTAAATCCAACATGGCAAATTAAGCCAAAATGAGGTGTACATATAGCAAGGAGAGAAGCAAATAGAAGTACAATTAGTGGAGAAGACTAGGTAGTCGAATCCCACTAAAAAATAGTGGTGGTGAGTTAGCTTCCTCTAACTCGCAAGAGATGGTAAGTTAAATAGCTCTAACTAAAAAATTTAACTAGGTGTAACACTATGTGTATAACCATGCTCTATAATGCACAGATACACTAACACACCCCCCTTATGCATGGTTAGGTGGCTACAATGAAACTAGGTCCTGACAACTAGGCCTAATGAGATACCCAAATACAATGCAATCTCTAATAAAGTAGAGAAAGGGAGAAAAAATAGTGGGAAAAACTCCCCCCAAAAAGAGAGAAAATAAGAGAGCTAGAAGGCCCCCTAAAATGAACTCTTTAAATTCTAAACGATCCAGGTGATGTCTTGCTAGAAAGAATCTTTGGATTCTCTCTTTGAAGCATCTTTGGAATCTCATGTGGCAAGAGGTGTGAGAACATAACTCTATACACTATAGTTGTGCATTCTAAAGATGCTTCATAGAGAGCATCCAAAGATTCTTTATCAGATGAAGATCCAAAGTCTCCATAAAACTATTAGATGATGGTCCAAGCAATGAAAGGGAACTCAATGTGCTCTATGTGATGTATAAAATCCTCAAAAAAAAAAAGACATATTAGTCCATAGACCATGTCATTCTTGTTAAACTATGTATTCTTCTATTCATAGTCACTTGGCTTAGGAACATGTCCAAGTAGATAGGGAAATAAATCTTGCTCAAGACTGTGATTTTTTACCGCTTGTTTCCAAGACAAATAGATCTTTGAAGTTAGCTTGAAAAAAAAATGATGGAAGTGAAAACAAAAAGACATGATGACACTCCCCCCCCCACCCCACAAAAAAAAGGAACTTTATCTTAGTTTATTATTACAAAATACTTGTATAATCCCCCCACAATTTTGTCACCTTATAATTTTAGTGTGGAAAGTCCAATTGGATCAAAAAATGGCACTTTATAATTTTAGTGTAGAATCATTTCCAATGGATCGAGCATAAAAAAATAATCACTTTTAATTAAAAAAACCACTCAATTTCGAGTTCCCAATCAAGTTACTTTAATTTTAATTTTTTCCTCATTTTCCTAAATTTGCAAATAATTTTTTTATAACAAAGCCTTAAAAAAATATTTTCCAAAATTTGAGGGGGATATATTTGAGAGAATGAAAATGAAATTTAATCCCCCTTTTGTTGGTTGAGGGCTAAAAATCCCATGTGACCAAGGGCTTGCAACTCTAACATGCTAATCAAAGAAAGCATATTCAAAATGCATTTGCACAAATATGAGCCTAATAAAAATGTATTTGTAGACAATTTACATATTTACATAAATTTAACACACCTTTGCACAAATCAATTTATTTGTAGACAAATAAAACCTAATTTTTTAAATTTAAAAGGTGGATTTGCATATTTAAAAGGTGAATTTGTAGAGATTACTTCAAATTAAATATAGATTCAAAGCAAAAGAAAATAATTCTAGGACCACAAAAATTGAGAAGCACCTCACAATCTACAACAAATTTGTAAAAGTTGCTTCAAAGTAAAAGCATATTCAAAGAAAAAGAAAATAATTCTAACACCACAAAGATTGAGAAGTGCCTCATAGTCAACAAATAAAAATACCTTGCAATTTAAAGTAGAAATACATGTAGATCGGGGAAAATTTTATTGTAAATGTTTGTAGACCAATGCAAAGCGGTCTCCAATGCTACTTCAACACATCAAAGTACTTTCAAATAGGGAAAATTGATCTCATATTGACCTCCTCTTTGGTGTAAAATCCTTCAACTGCTTCCACAATTTTAAAATAGTCCTCCAAGAAGCCACAAACTGAAATCTAGATTTCTACACTCAAAAAATGAAATTCTACAAATTCAAACTAGGAAACTCACTCAAGTAACTCTAAGAGCATGTGAGAATCAAGATCTGTTGGAAAAATGTAGGCACTAGTTGAGCCACAAGAGATAAAAAGTCAAACACTCTCAAAGATTAAAAAATTCATAATATAAAAAATAAATGAAATACACATGAAATTGAGTAAATCCAACATGGTAAATTAAGCCAAAATGAGGTGTACATATAGCAAGGAGAGAAGCAACTAGAAGTACAATTAGTGGAGAAGACTAGGTAGTCGAATCCTACTAAAAAAGAGTGGTGGTGAGTTAGCTTCCTCTAACTCGCAAGAGATGGTAAGTTAAATAGCTCTAACTAAATCACCTAACTAGGTGTAACACTGTGTGTATAACCATGCTCTATAATGCATATATACACTAACACACCCCCCTTATAGGTTAAGTGGCTACAATGAAACTGAGTCCTGACAACTAGGCCTAATGAGATACCCAAATACAATGCAATCTCTAATAAAGAAAGGGAGAAAAACTAGTGGGAAAAACTCCCCCCCAAAAGAGAGAAAATAAGAGAGCTAGAAGGCCCAGCCTTGAAATGAAATCTTTAAATTCTAAACGATCCAGGTGATGTCTTGCTAGAAAGAATCTTTGGATGCTCTCTATGAAGCATCTTTGGAATCTCATGTGGCAAGAGGTGCAAGAACATAACTCTTTACACTATAGTTGTGCATTCCAAAGATGCTTCAGATGGAGCATCCATATTGAAATATAGTTGTGCACTTATCTATTTTTGACAAAAAAAAGTTTGAGGGAAAATTGGAGAGAAAATAAAAGAAAGTGTTAAGCCCCATTTGGTTGGTTGTGACCACACCATATGACCAAATGGCTAAGCCTTGTTGTAAGTTTTCACAACTTGTTGTTGGTTTCCATGCTTTTTATTAGAAAAATTTAGGCTACATCTTTGCAGCTATTCAACATACATTTACATGCAAGGAAAATAAGCCAGTTATCATAAATAAAGAAACATAAAATATTTTTGGAAGAATGTCATTGATGCTATTGTTGGCAACATGAGCACGAGGGATAATCACAAGGTATATTACTATGTGTTGCAGTGTTGTCATTGATGTCAACATTGTATTTTGACATGGAGATGATAGTGTAGATCATTGCAGCTAATTTTGGTTGGTTCTAACAAGTTTTGAAGTGTGTGTGGAAGAAATTCTTGCAAGATGGTTTGATCCAGTAAAATTGGTTGTGATGGAAATTGACTAAGTGTCAACTCTATTAATTTTTTCTAACAAATCTCCAATTTTTGGGTCTACACTAGTCTACGAATGAAGATTTCACCCTGCACTTCTAACATGATTTTGTTGGTTGTTAGAAGTATCTAATATTGGAACTATGGAGCCGCACAACATGAGCATGAATTTCAAATGATTTGTGTTGGTTGTTCCTATGTTGTCATTGATGTCAACATGGTGATAACTGTACGGAAAGATTACTTAGTTTACCAAAAAAAATTCTCTACCGGTAGTGTTCTTTTATGATGAAACAATGTGTTGGTTTTTTAGTCCAGAATTCACTATAAGAAAAGATATTACTCTAATCTCTTAACTATGTTATCATGTCTCATTCAGATAGCTATATCTTGGATCTTGAGAAGTTTTGGGTTGTGAGTAGAAAGTTATCACTGAAAAAGTTTAGCCATGTATGTTACTATTGTTCTCTGCTTAGCATATCAGTGTGAGAGACTCTGCATTTTCTTAAGTAGAACATTCTAGTTGTGGTTTTGATGGTAGTATGATGAGAAATTAATGTTATCTCAGATCTAGAAGGTGTTTTCTTTGAGGATTATACATTGTTTTGGAGTTTTCTATGAATTAATTTCTAGTCTTGGCCGACCTAACATATGCAATATACTAAGGAGACTAGTTATACTTTATGGATGTTAGCCAACTTGATATAATGCACTACATCAAAAAAAATATTTTAAATCATATATGGTGCCAACAAGAGTGTTTTGATTATTTTTCTTTCATCTAATTAGGCCAACCTAATTGATGAATGGGATATACTTGTGTATATATAAGATTCTTTGAAGGAAGAAGGTGTTCGTGGAAGAGAGGATTTGTGTAGTGGAGTGCGAAGAGGAGTAAGGGATATGTGAAGATCTGAGCCTAAATGCTTTATTAGTTCAGGATTAGAATAGAATTATTGAGTGACTGATGTGTGTGGTATTTCTTATTAAGAGCTTCATTGGAACTAAACCCTGCACATTGAAGGTGTATTATATCAATTCACACTCTTAGCAAATTAGCCACAATCTTTGTATCTTGGCAGTTAGCCATCTTTTGTATTCAGGTTGTGAGCCTTTCAAGGAAAGTGAGCCCTATAATATCTTGTATCCGGATATAATATATTGTGAGTTAATCCCTCACTATGGTTTTTCCTTCTTTGGGTTTTCCATGTAAAAATCCTAGTGTTCATGTGTGTTGTTGCATTAAATTGTTTCTATGTTCTCTCTTGCTGATTCAATCAGATTTGTGGTAATGTTTGGATGGATTTTATTTGAATGGTTTTATGGAATATTGATTCACCCCCCCCCCTCTCAGTATTTTGGATGTTCAACAATTGGTATCAGAGCTTGGTTCCTCAGAAGAAGCCTAACCTTCTTGAGGAAGGTCCCAAAATTTGAATATAAGAAAAAAATTTCCTCTGAAAGAGATCTCTATTGGATATTCAAAATAAATTGAAGATTTGAAGGACAAGTTGATGAAAGTGAATGAGTACATTGAAGAACTACAAAGTAAATTTGAAGAAGCATGTGATCTACTAGATAAGGCAAATGAAACTGTCTCCAGTCTGTTACATCAGTTGGAAGAAGTGAAAAGAGTTGAATACTGTCAGCAAGTTGAAATTCAAGAGAAATCGAATGAATGTGTTAAGCTTAAGCAAGAAGCATAAATCTTGAGAGAAGATCTAGAAAATGCAAGAATTTTTTAGGATAAATTTAAGGTAAGCTTTGCAATACTTGATGAGTTGATTACTTCTCAAAGACTGGCAATGAATAAAAGTGGTTTAGGGTTTGAAGAAGGTCAAAATTCAAAAGAGAAACAATCTTCTGACAAGAAGACTTAGTACAAAGATGAACGAATCAAGAACTTAAGAAGCAATTTTGGAAGAACTCTCATCAAACAATCTAATGCTAAGAGGTATTTTTTGATGGTGTTTTCCATTCTTGATAAGGTGAAGGACTGCAAAAGTAGAATGAATGATACTTCATCATTCTTTGGAAAATGTTTTAAGTGCAAGAAAGTTGGACATAAAGCTAATCAGTGTGAAAAGAGAAAGAATGGAAGGAATAATGTTGTTTGTTGTAAGTACAGCAATCCAAAACATCCTGCTAATAACTATAGAAGGAGAAAAGATAACTATCTAACAAAGAAGCATGAATAAATCATTGATTCGGAAGAAGTGAGAAATGAGATGAAAAAGATCTAGAAAAAGGAAGGAGAATTCAAGCAAGTTGAATCAGAATCATCAGTCTTATCTATGCCGACTTCTGGTGCAGATACACCCGTCAATATTTGAGTCTAGCAATGACCAAGGGGGAGAAATTATAAGGAAATTTAATAAACCCCCTCATCAGCACTTATGTCACATCATGGCAGAAGTAAATTTAATGTGGTAACAAATTTAAGGAATTTTTCAGTCACATGGTGAAGAATGAAGTTTGCAAAATTTATGAGAATGGAGGCACACACAATTTTCAAGGTGATCTACCTGCAATTTGAAGCATTTATTGAAAAAGCATTCAAAATGAGAAATAAATTCAGATATTTCAAAAGACATATGTATTTTTGGAGTAGTGTGAAAAGGAAGTTTAGAGAAGCAAGTGCAATTCAATGTTTCAGGGTTTGAAGGGAAAAAGAGGTCGAAGTGGATTCAAGCGTACTCCACCAGTTGGATATCTATCTATTCCTTGTTTTCAAATATAGAGGTATTCTTGCTTGCACAATCTTTCACTTTTATTTCCATGGATAATTCAATGGTTGTTGATAGTTCAGATAGATTGAAAATCAATTTGAGGAAATATTTGAAAAATCTATCAGAAGAGTCAGTTGGTGCATTTTCTTGCATTCCTCCTAGAGTGTTGCCTATAGAAGATATCTATGCATACGTCTATAGTAAGATAGAGGAAATATCACCAATTTTGTTAAGCATTCTATGGATGAATGAATTGGATGGAAACATTGATGCCTACAAAGTGTTAGTTGAGAAGAAATTGGATGTTTGGTGAAAATCCCCCTTGTTTGAGTTTGACAAGAAGTATACTCTAGTTTTGAGCAAAATTCATAATGAATCTTTTTGGATTGATGAGGCACATTTGATTACCAGAGAAGCACTCAAAGATGTAATTGGTTTGTGTTCCTCTAGACTAGTTCCAAAACAAAAGGTTGTAAATGAGAAAGAGATAATTGAGCCGATTGGTGCGACCCTCGAAGGAAAAGAGCTTACTTTGAGAAAATTTGAAGATTAGGTCATCAGGTATGTTGCAATGGTTATTGGACATATATTTTGTCTACTACTGTTGTACACACTACTATTGATATGGTTAGAAGAGGTATGGATTATGACCTATGCAAACTACTTCAAGTATATCTGTTGAAGAACTTAAAGGAAATTAAGAAGAGCAAGAAGAGTACATTCCAGTATAGAATTTTGATTGTCTGTGTTGGAATGTGATGTTGTTTGTTGTCATTAATGGT
This sequence comes from Sequoia sempervirens, assembly GCA_007258455.2. NCBI lineage: Eukaryota > Viridiplantae > Streptophyta > Pinopsida > Cupressales > Cupressaceae > Sequoia > Sequoia sempervirens. The sequence goes on along the minus strand of VDFB02000014.1, from coordinate 718,546 downwards.
TTTCATTGATGTCAACATATCTTTATTAATAAATTTTGATTCTTTGGTGATCAGGATTGATGAGCTCTGGAGGTTGTGATGTGATGATCTATCTTTTGGTCATGCTTGTCTTGGTTCCATTCACCTTGCAACATAATGAGACACATTCTTTTGGGTCCAAACCGATTTGGAAATTGGTTATTGTGCCCCAAAACATTATTTGCATTGTAACGTGTTTATTCTATTTTTGGATATCATTGTAATGTGTTGACTTGATCAAGAAGGTTATGTGTGGTCCACATTTTGTTCCTCTTCACTATGGGAATGATTTTGTGGCTACCTAATTCAAATTTTATTTGGCCAACTTAGAATACTATGAAGACATTATGTCTAGCTGACCTAGGATATTATGACAACATGGAATGGTATAAGTAAGAGTTGATTTTGTTTGATGAAAGAAAGTGTGATGAAAGTGAATCTAAAAATCTAGACATTGTGAAGTATGTGAAAGTATATGACTAGAGGCAACAAATAGTGTATTTCTATCAGGTGTCATTGTTGGTGAAATTTATTTTAGTGGTGGATTTCCTTTCATCATTCTTCCAGAAGTGAGTCATTTTCTATTGGCAGTGAGCCTTTCTCTTTTGGTAGTGAGCCTTTATATCTTTGGCTATAATAGTCAAGCAGTGAGCCCAACTGGCAGTGAGCCTTTGTAAAAATCACCTTAACCGGTGCTTTATAATTGAGAATTATTATTCTCTGTGGTTTTTCCCTTCTTGGGTTTCCATGTAAATTCTGGTGTTCATTGTGCATGGTATTGTTTTTTGCTTTCATGTATTTTTTTCCAGATTAATTAAAGTCAAGAAAATTATTTTATAATAATTGACTCAGCCCCCCTCTTAGTTATTTGGATTGTTCAACAATTGGTATCAGAGCTTTGGTTCCTCAAAGAAGAGCTTAACCACTTTGGGAAGATCTGATGTTGCACAAACTGACAATTCTTGTATTTGATGGATTTGACTATAGTTTCTGGAAAGTGCAGATGAGAGGATACCTAATCTCTCTAGGCTACAAGACTTGGAAAGATATTGAGACAAAATATGTTGAACCATCAAAAGGTGTTTCTACTGCAAATGAGATTTCAGCCTATGAAGAGAATGAAAAATCAAGGTATGCAATATTTAGTGGTTTGTCTAAGACTGAGTTAACAAAATTTATTTCATTGGGCACTACTTATGAGTTTGAGAAAAGTTGAAAGAAATCTATGAAGGAAATGATAGAGTCAAATTATCAAACAAGCTGACAACTAAGCATATATATGAAAACTTGAGAATGGAAGAAGGTGAGTATATAGCAAGCTACTTTCAGAGAGTTGACAATGCAGTAAATGAATTCAAAAATCAAGTAGGCACTCTGACAGATGAAGATGTAATGGAGAAGATTCCGATGACCTTACCAAAGAGTTATAGTGACAAGATCTCAGCTATTGAGGAAGTTTATGATTCGAATAAATTCACTAGAGAGCAACTATTTGGCACCTTGACCGCATTTGAGATGAGGAAATTTGGGAAAGAAAAGGAGAAATCTGAAACAACCTTCAAAGCCACAAAGATAGAAGAAGATATGGATGATGAAAGTTTAGAAGAGTTGGAAGCAAACTTCACAAGGAAGTTGAAGAAAGGTACCGACAAGTACAAAGGTATGTTACCTCTTAAATGTTTCAGATGTGGAAAGATTGGTCATTTATCAACTAAGTGTCCAGAAAGGGGAACAAGGAAAAAGTTTTGAAAGATCAATAAGAAGGCCTATTATGTCAATGAGAATGCCAAAATTTTAGATGATGAATTAAATCATGAGGATTGTTTGTTTTTAGTGGAAAAGGATGAACCTAGATTTGATATCTCTAATATTTGTCTGAAATCCAATGATAGCATTGAATTTGTATTGTTTGTTGAAAGGAATAGAGATGAATGGCTGATTGATAGTGGATGTTCGAATCATATGACTAGTGATAAAAGTAAGTTTGTAAAGCTTGAGAAATACGATGGAGGTTCTGTTAGATTTGGAGATGATAAAACAACACAGATTGTTGGAATTGGTTCTATTACATTTGATGGAAAGCATAACATTGACAATGCTTACTATGTGAAGGGTTTATATCATAATCTTTTGAGTGTTGGATAGATGTGTGAAAATGGCTATAATGTGGTGTTTCAGGACGATGGTTGCGAGATCCGGAAGAGATCCAAAACTGTTATTGTAGCTAGAAAAAGAACAAGTGGGAATATGTATCAACTAGAAGGAGCTACAAAGGGATTCTTATTCTTCCAGTCCAATGATAGTTGGCTTTGGTACCAGAGGATGTGTCACATCAACTTCAACAGTTTGGTAAGGATAAGTTCAACAAGAGCAATTAGAGATTTTCCAAGACCGACCAAACCAAATAGCACTATCTGCAAAGGATGTCAAGAAGGAAAGCAGGCTAGAAAAATATTCTGGAGAAAAGAAGAATCATCTACTGGTTTGTTGGACCTTGTACATAATGACCTATGTGGTCTAACCAAAACAAGAAGCCTACAAGGTGAGAGGTATTTCATGCTCTTAATAGATGATTACTCCAGATTAACCTGGGTTACATTTTTAAGAGAAAAATTAGAACCTTTAGAAAAATTCAATATTTTCAAGGCAAGAGTTGAGAATGAAGTTGACAGAAGAATCAAGTCTCTAAGAGCTGATAGACTATGAGAGTTTACTTCTGATGAATTCAAAAATTTATGTGAAAAACATGGCATTAAAAGACAACTATCTGCCCCTAGAACACCTCAACAGAATGGTGTAGTAGAAAGAATGAACTGGACAATTCAGGAAGCAACTAGAACAATGATCATGGAAGTAGGTTTACCATAGATCTACTGAAGAGAAGCAATACACACAACAATATACACTCTTAACATAGTATTGTTCCAGAGGAAATATGGAAAGACATCATATGATCTATGGCATGGAAGAGCTCCCACAACAAAGTACTTCAAAAAATTTGGAAGTAAATGCTACATCCGAAGAGATGAGGACAATCTTGGAAAGTTTGACAACAAAGTTGATGAAGGCATATTTTTGGGTTACTCTACAAGAAGCAAAGTGTATCGGTGTTACAACAAGAGACTGAACAAGGTTGTTGAAAGTGTGAATGTGAAAATAGATGAAGATGTTCAAAGAAATCCTGAAAGGCATATTGAATATGAATCAGATGACTTGGATGACAAAGGATGAAAAGATAGAGAGAAGAAGAATAAGAAGAAGAGAAAAAGGAGGCTCTGAAAAATACAACTAAAACTCCAAGGTATGTATAGAAAAACCACTCAGAAAACTAGATCATTGGAGATAAAAATAAGGGAATCACCACAAGAAGTAAAGCAGCTCAAGAGAAAGTACTATTGTGTCTACTCTTGGAAACTAAGCCAAAGAATGTGGAAGAAGCATGCAATGATCAGAATTGGGTGAAGGAAATGAAGGAAGAGCTTGATCAAATAGAGAAAAATTAGACTTGGGAACTTGTGCCCAGACTGGAAAACAAAAATGTAATTGGAGCAAAATGGGTATTCCAGAGCAAGCTAGATGAAAATGGAAAAGTAGTAAGAAACAAGGCAAGATTGGTTTGAAAAGGTTACACTTAGATCAAAGGTATTGATTTTGAAGAAACATATGCACCTGTTGCCCAGATGGAAGTGATCTGGATATTCTTGGCCTTTGCAGCTTTCAAGGATTTCAAAGTCTATCAAATGGATGTAAAGTCTACATTCTTGAATGGAGAACTAAAGGAAGGAGTCTACATTGAGAAACCAGATATATTTAAGTCTGGAAGTGACCCAGATGTTATTTGCATGTTGAAGAAAGCTTTATACAATTTGAAGTAGGCACCTAGAGCTTGGTATGGAAGATTAGACAAGTACTTGATTGGACAAGGATTTCAAAAGGGATCTGCTGATAGTAATTTGTATTACAGAATTCACTCAGATCAAATGTTGATTGTTGTGGTTTGTGTTGATGACATAATCTTTGGAGGAAATGATGATATGTGTAGAAAATTTATAGATGAAATGCAAAAGGACTTTGAAATCTCTATGATTAGTGAGTTAAATTTCTTCCGTGGACTACAAGTAAATCACGCCAGCAAAGGAATTTTCATTTCTCAGTCTGAGTATACCAAATAATTATTGAAGAAGTTTGGATTGGAGAATTCTAAATCGGTTTGTACACCTATTGTTACCAGATGCAAGCTGACAAAAGAAGATGATATACCTAAAGCTGATGCAAGTATGTACAAGTCAATGATTAGAGGATTGTTATATTTTATTGCAACTAGACCAGACATTATGTATGTTGTTTTTTTAGTAGCCATATTTCAACAAGAACCAAAGGAATCACATGTTGTTGTAGTAAAAAGGATCTTTAGATATTTGAAGGGTACAAAAGACATGGGGTTATGGTATCCAAAGGACTCAAATTTCACTTTCACAACTTACACTGATGTTGATTGGGCCGGATGTGTTGATAACATGCAGAGTACAAGTGGTGGAGCTTATTTCCTTGGCTCTCGGTTGGTTTCTTGGTCAAGTAAGAAATAAGATTCGATATCTTTATCTACTATTGAAGTTGAATACATTGCAACACCCTCATGTTGCACTCAGATACTGTGGATGAAACAAACGTTGAAGGACATTGGTATATCATTTGATGAACTAATATCAATTATGTGTGATAATACTAGTGCAATAAATATTTCAAAGAATCTGGTACACCACTCTAGAATGAAACATATATCCATCAAATATCATTTCTTGAGGGAGAAGGTATTGGAGAATGAGTTCAAAATTGAATATGTACCTACAAAAGAGCAGATTGCAGATATTTTTACAAAACCGTTGAGCAAAGATACCTTTGAGTATCTTCGATAGAAGTTAGGGGTTCTTCCCCCTCCTAATCTACAATAATATGCACCAAGGTTTGCATTGGTCCAAAATATCACCTCTTCACTCTTATCTGGATCAATGTTGGGAGGCTTCCTCATAGGGAGAGAAAAGTAAGTTTTTTAGGGGGAGTTTTTTCCCTTTGTCCTTGATGTCAAAGTGGGGGAAGAAAAGAAGACAAGAACATGCTGATATTTGAGTTGTTTAGTTTGTTGTTGATGGATGTGTCCATCAATGACAAAGGGGGAGATTTTTGGAATGTGATGTTGTTTGTTGTCATTAATGGTTGTCATTGATGTCAACATATCTTGATTGATTAATTTTGATGCTTTAGTGATCGAAATTGATGAGCTCTAGATGTTGTGTTCTGATGATCTATATTTTGGTCATGCTTGTCCTAGTCCCATTCACCTTGCAACATAATGAGACACATTATTTTGGGTTCAGACTAATCTAGAAATTGGTTATTGTGCCCTAAAACATTATTTGTAGTGTAACGTGTTTATTCTATTTTTGGATATCATTGTAACATATTGACTTGAGCAAGAAGGTTTTGTGTGGTCCATGTTTCATTCCTCTTCACCGCGGGAATGATTTTGTGGCTACCTAATTCAAATTGTATTTGGCCAACTTAGAAGACTATGAAGACATTGTGTTTAGACAACCTAGGAGATTGTGATGGCATGGAATGGTATAAGTAAGAGTTGATTTTGTTCGATGAAAACAAGTGTGATGAATGTGAATCTGAAAATCTAGACATTGTGAAGTGTGTGAAAGTATATGACCTAAGGTAGCAAATAGTGTATTTCTATCGAGTGTCATTGTTGGTGACAGTTATTTTAGTGGTGGATTTCCTTTCATCATTCTTCTGACAATGAGTTGTTTTCTATTGGAAATGAGCTTTTCTCTTTTGGTAGTGAGCCTTTATATCTTTGGTTATAATAGCCAGGTAGTGAGCCCAACTGGCAGTGAGCCTTACCTGCAGTGAGCAACTTGGCAGTGAGCCTTTGTAAAAATCACCTTAACTGGTGCTTTATAATTGAGAATTATTAGTCTTCGTGGTTTTTCCCTTCTTAGGTTTCCACTTAAATTCTGGTGCTCATTGTGCATGGTGTTGTTTTGTGCTTTCATGTTCATTAATATCTGATTGGTTTAATTTTTTTCTAGATTAATTCAAGTCAAGAAATTTTTTTATAATAACTAATTCACCCCCCCTCTTAGTTATTCAGACTGTTCAACTATCTACTTACTCTTTTACTTCTTGAAAGAATTATCGATAATAGGAAGGATAGAATGAAAAAATACATAACCTATTTCCCATTAGATTAGAAGCTTCATGATAAATCTTGACAATTTGAATGCTCAATAGACTTCCCTTGTTGTATTCTTTGGAACATTTCAAATGAGGATGAGCAAAAGATCAAGTATTCCCAGAAGTGTTACTGAAAGGTACTCTGGAAATATCAATTTCCTAGTTTCTATAGATTTTTGTCATATTGAAGCAATTGAATCAAAGATGGTATGGATATTTGAGTTAGATTGGGAAGTGTTAGAGGTTGAGATTGATCACTATGCAAGAATTCTGTTGGAAATCCCTCAGAATCCCATTGTAGAAGGTACCTCTAGCAGTGCAACCAGAATATGGAAAAAGAGAAAAAGTGTTCTCAAACAAGAAGTTGCAGAAGGAAGTGAATCTGATAGATCTCAACATGAGCATGAAAGCATAAGAATTCAAGGAGCCTTGGAAGATTTGCAGAAGGTTATTCCCAGTGTAAAATTTGACTCATCTATTTCAATTGTGGAAAATCTCATAAACATTATTGATTCCTTGAAAGTCTATATCTCCAGACTTGAAGTGCATGCTGGAATCAGGTCTATTGAAGAAAATCTAGAAGATATAGAAAGGAAATGTATAAATACACATCATCGAGTAATGAAGGAATTAGAGAGTGTACAATTTTGTGAGGAAGATGCTCAGGAACTACTTTCCTTTTTCCCAAATTGGTCTGGTAGTACACCAGACATAAGAGATGAGATAAAGAATAATGAACCTAGGATAAGCACTCAAGCAAATACATACAAATTGGAAAAAGATAGAGATAATCAGAGGTGGTCCTACATTGTGCAGCTTAAGGAAAAATTCTTTTTTCTGCAAGACCAAAGAACAAAATTGATTAAGAAGTTTGTGGCACTTAGAGACATGGTTAAACTCAAGCACATTTTGATATCTAGTTCTCTTGACAGTAATGGTAGCTTATCAAAGATTAATCTTAGTCCCAATACTTTAGCAAATGGTATAGAGTCCTTGACTAAGCTTGAGCTAATATATATGCATTAAGACTTAACCAAAAAAGATATGAACACAAAATAGTTGGATTAACCTGAAGAAGAGGAACCTTTGAGAATCTCCAGGGTGCCTTTCCATAAGGATTTTCCTTCTTCCCATGTACCGTTTGCACTTACAAGAGTCTTTTGTATTATATACAAGACCCCATCCTTTTCCATTGATGTCAAAGGGGGAGAGATAGAGATAGGCAAAGGAAAAACATTTTTGAGAAGAATAATTTTGATAGGGGGAGTGTTTAGTTGCCTTATATTGAAAAATGTGTTTGGCATGCATGTTGCCATCAATGCCAAAGGGGCATATTGTTGGAATTATGGAGTTGTGCAACATGAGCATGAAGTTCAGATGATTTGTGTTAGTTGTTCCTATGTTGTCATTGATGTCAACATGGTGACAACTGTATGAAAAGATTACTTAGTTTACTGGAAGTTGTTCTCTACTGGTAGTGATCTTTTGTGATGAACCAATGTGTTTGTTTTTAATCCAAAATTCACTGTAAGAAAAGATACAACTCTAATCTCTTAACCATGTTATCATGTCTCATTCAAAAAACTATATCTTAGATCTTGAGAAGTTTTGGGTTGTAAGCAGAAAGTTATCACTGACAAAGTTTAGCCTTGTATTTTACTGTTGTTCTCTGCTCAGCATATTAGTGTGGGAGACTACACATTTTCCTAAGTAGAACATTCTAGTTGCAGTTATGATGGTAGTCTCTATGATGGTAGTATGATGATAAACTAATGTTACCTCATATCCAAAAGGTGTTTGATTTGAGGATTGTATGTTGGTTTGGAGTTTTCTGTGAATTAAGTTCTAGTCTTGGCCGACCTAACATATGCAATATACTAAGGAGACCAGTTATACTTTATGGATGTTAGCTGACTTGATATAATGCACTACATGGAAAAAAATATTTTAAATCATATATGGTGCTGACAAGAGTGTTTTGATTATTTTTCTTTCATCTAATTAGGCCGACCTAATTGATGAATGGGATATACTTGTATATATATAATATTCTTTGAAGGAAGAAGGTGTGCATGGAATAGAGGAGTTGTGGTGTAGTGGAGTGTGAAGAGGAGTGAGGGATATGTGAAGATCTGAGCCTAAATGCTTTATCAGTTGAGGATCAAAACAAAATTGTTGAGTGACTATTGTGTGTGGCAATTCTTATTCAAAGCTTCATTGGAATTGAACCCTACACATTGAAGGTGCATTCTATCAGTTCACACTCTTGGTAGTGAGCCACAATCTTTGTATCTTGGCGGTTATCCATATTTTGTATTCAAGTTGTGAGCCTTTCAAGGACAATGAGTCCTAGCAGTGAACCTTGTAATATCTTATATCTGGATATAATATATTGTGAGTTAACCCTCACCATGGTTTTTCCCTCTTTGGTTTTTCCACATAAAAATCCTAGTGTTCATGTGTGTTGTTGCATTAAATTGTTTCTATGTTCTCTCTTGCTAATTCAGTCAAATTTGTGGTAATGTTTGATGGATTTTATTTGAATGGTTTTATGGAATACTGATTCACTGCACCTCTAAGTATTCCAGATGTTCAATATATAATTCCATAATGTCATCATGTTTTGGATTTTAGTTTGAGGGATATAAGTAATAGAAGTTCGGCCTGAAAAGTTACAGTTATTTCCTGTACAGAGTATATAAGTGGGGGAGTCTGCACTTCCCCATGGATAAGTTTTTAGATTTGCAGTCTTAATGAGATATTGATAGAAGTCAATAGAGTATGAATTCCAGTTGGCATGATGTTTTGAGATACATGAGTCTGAATATGGATACACAGTTGAAGAATTTTTGTATTATGCCTTCTATAGTTCCAACCTAATAAGTCTGAAGGTATACAAAGGTTAAATATATATTGTGGTGTTATATGGGAGCTATTATAGGTTCATGTTGAACTATTTCAAAGTTTTTGATATTTGAATCTTAACGTGAGGTGTATGTGAAAGGATTTGATCCAACAAGTTACACTTTCTATATTTTGTACGATACATCTAATTAGGTTGACCTAATTGATGTTATGCTTGAAGTGGATATATATGTTAGATCATTTTTGATATTTTGATGAATGTAAGGAATGAGAGACATGTAAGTGATGTGAATTATGTGAGTATTATTAGAGCAGTGGAAATTTAAGTTGTGAATGTTGAGTAGAAGATTATAGTGATGTGAATGTAGAGGAAAGCAAAGTATTAGATCAGAACTAGATGAAGTGTGTTAATTCATTTTATTCAGCTTCATTGGAACTATAATTTATGCATATGATAGATACAATTGTAATAGTTCAATCTAAGTTGTGAGCCAAAATATCTCTTCTATCTTTTTCTCAATGAGTAGTGAGTCCACTTGGATAGTGAGTCCACCTATAGTGAGCACATCTATAAATATACTATAACCGGTTAAATTTATTATGAGATAATCATCACCGTAGTTTTTCCCATTTTGGATTTTCCACATAAAAATTATGGTGTTCATGTGTTATATGATGTTGTTGATGTTTCATGCTTTATTTCATTTACTACAATTGAATTTGATAAGTGGATTGGATGTTTAAATGTTTGAATGGTTTATAATAATACTGATTCACCCCCCTCAGTATTCTTGGTGTTCAACAATTGGTATCAGATCTTGGTTCCTTGGAAGGAGCTTAATTGCTTGGGAAAGATCTTGGAGGTTAAACACGTGGCTATTAGAAGACTACCTACTCCTCTAGAAGAGATTCCTGTTGTTGGATTCATAGAAGAAGATTGCATGCTTGAAAAATATGGATATATCAAAGTTTCCCTTGAAGATCTTGAAAGGATTGAAGGTGAAAACAAAAATATGAAAGAAAATGTCAAAGAAGCAAATGAATGTATTAGAAAATTGAGAGAGAAAATCAAGAAGTTAAGAGAAAGGAATAAGGAAGTCAGTGAACAATTGAAGAAAGCAAATGAAACTATCACCATTTTGAAGGTGCAAGTTGAAGAAAAGAAAAGAGTTGATGAATGTATGGATGCAATGGTGAAAATAAAATCTGAGGAATGCACAAGGCTTGAAGCAGAAATGGTAAATCTGAGATTAGATCTAGAGAAAGAAAGGATTTTGAAGACAAACTCAAGATGAACTCTACAAATCTTGAAAAAATGATTGTAAATCAAAAAGGCTCTAAAGATAAAGAAGGTTTAGGATTTGAAAAGGGTGAAATTTCAAAATCAGATTAGACATCAAAAACTGAAGATAAGAAGAACAATGGAAAACAAATTTGGAATCAAAGGAATGAAGCTAGAAGACCACTGGTTAGACAACCAAATGCACAAAGGTACCCATATTTTAATGGTTTTTGTTATTCTTTCAATAAGTTTGGACATAAGACAATGGAATGTAGAAGCAGAATGAGTCAAAATGTTCCACCTTTTTCTGATCAATGTTTTACAAGCAATAAATTTGGTCATAGAGCTAGTGAGTGCAGAAGTCAAATGATGAATGGCTATAACAATGGTAGAATGGATCAATCTTTTAAAGGCTATTGTTATACATGCTATGGATTTGGACATAAATCTAATCAATGAATATCTAGAATGAATAGAAGGTATACTGGTCAGAAGACTATCACTTGTTACAATTTCCATAAGCTTGGACACATTTCTAAGTTTTAAAAAAGTAGAAATATGAGGAAGAATAATATGATAAAGAGGAAGAACCAGTGAAAAAGATTGATTTGATAGAAAAGATTTGGAGAAAGAAGGAAGAGACATAGGTTAAGGATGAGTCTGTACTAGCATCTGATGTAGATGTTTCCTCTAGAAACTAAGTTGAGAGCTTTGGCTAAAGGGGAGATTTAATGAAAATATTCATCCCTCGCCAAAGAAAATGGTGTTGATGCCTCTACACAAAGATATGTGATGTAGATCAACATTCTTGATCTATTGGTGAAGATTGTGGAAGAAAAATTTATAATTTAAAAGTTTGTGGAGCATCAGAAGGTGACTATGCATATAGATAAAGGATTTCCAGCTTTATTGTTTGAAGAATTCAATATGAAATTAGGTTAGATTCAAAGGGTTATAAAGTCATTTCACTTAGGAAAATTCATTTACAAAAATCATTTAAGATAAGCAGAGTAGCAAATGAGTGATCAAGGTGATTTGAGAATTGGTGTTTGAAACCCTAGTTCGGCAAGAGAAAGAAAAGGTATTTACAATCTCCATTTTACCCTAGTTTCACATAAAGTTTATTTGAAAGAAATTTGAATTAATTTTCAATGGCTACACCGAGGGTTATTGAGATTACTAAGAAGCCACAACCCAAATTTAAGAAATACCTTGAAAAATCAATAGAATATGACCCATTAGGTACATTTTCACATGTTCCATATGGGGATTTTCCAATAGAGGATATAAGGATTTAAATTCATGGAAATATGGATGAATATGATCACACCAAGCTAGGAGATATGTGAATGAAATAACTTACTGAGATATTTTTTCCCTAACACCAAAATACCAAAACCTTTTTCATGAAGAAGCTTGATGTATGACAATGGCTTTTTATTTTTTTCTTTGATTACAAATGGGTTCAAATTACACTAAGTATAATTCATGATAAGTTTGTTTGGATTGTCATTCCTGGAATGATAACAAAGGAGGTAATTAGAGAGGTTACAGGTCTATGCTCCACCAAACATGTCCCTGTGTTGAAATCTATTAAGGATGAAGTTGTAATGGAATTCACAGGTGCAACAAATGATAAGAGAGATCTAGTAGTAAATCCCATTAGAAATCTAGCTGTAAGATGTGCAACAATGTTATTGGTTATAAAATATATTCAAAAATAGGGAAAACTATATATTTTCCACCACAACCAATGTGGCATATAAAATAGTTGAAAAAGGTGTTGACTATGATATTTGTGAGTTGCTAAGGAAATAATTGATGGAGAAATTGAAGCAAACCAAGGAGAAGAAACATGCATTTAGGTATGGGAATTTGGTTGTGTGTTTGTTTTTCTACTTCTTGAAGAAGCTTGTCAGAATAAACATTGTGACCTGGCTACAAGGAAGACCAATAACTGATCAGATTGCAACTTTATGAGAATTATTGGTGAAGAAAAGGCATAAGATGATTCTCATACTACTTTCTTTGTAGTTTTCTAAAACAGGATGCATGAAAGATACATAATTCCAAGAAAAATGGTAGAGAGATATCAAAATGATATCACATTTTTGGTAAGCAATAATGAATGTACCATGGAGGTAATGGAACCAAGGACAGTGTGGATCCCTGCATTGGGATATGAGGTCACTGAAAAAGAAATTATTGTCTTAGCTAATATTTTGTTGAGAGTCCAAAAGATACCACCAAAGCAAGATATGACATCTATGAAGAGAAATCCATGAAGGTGCACATGGAGCGGAAGAAAATATAGATACAAAATAAGGTTAAAAGTATGGTTGATTAGTTTGTAGAAGAAATTGGAATTTCAAAGGAACAAGTGTAATAGGAAAGAGAAAAGGCTAAGGAAGAATCAAGTGCTACAGAAGGATTCAAAAGCACAAAAGATCTAGTAGGACAACTACCAATCCTATTTAGAAGTCCTTCAGGACTAGGTAGCGTATTGGAGAGAAAATAAAATCAATAGATAGTCCTCTAGTGAAGGAGAAATCCCCTCTGGTTGTGCACATGACAAGACCATAGAAGAAGAAGGCTACTCTGGTAGCACCACCTGCCGCCCCTGCCAAGAAAAGATAAAATTTAAAATATTTTAGAAAAAGAGTATAAGTGTGAATGTAGAAGAATAAGAGGAGGAGGAGGAAGAAGAACCCCAACTGGTCTGAAAGAGGAAGAGGCTTCACAGAGTGAAGCAAGACCAAAGAAGCAGAAGGTAGATATAGTTGATACTTTTGAAGAAGAAGAAATTGAGAAAGAAAAAGAAGCATCTGTAATGGACATGTGACAGAAGATGGGAGAAGCCACCAAGAAGGCATCTTCAAAAAAGAAGAAATCAGAAGTAAAGTGGAAAAATACTCTAGATGTAAGCAAAAAGTAGAAGAAAACATCTTCGAAAAGAGCTCGCAGTCCTATGAAGGTAGAGGCATTTGTAAATGGAATGATTCAGCATGATATGCTTAGAGAGACTACATATTTGTATATAATAAGATTGATGACACAATTAAGGCCACAACAGTTGAGGCTATTGTAAAATACACCATAATGCTTGAAGTGTACATGAGGAACATACAAGAGAAGTTACCTGCAGAGCTTTGGAATTTTTTGGTAGAGAGAAGACAAAAGGCTATTGATGAAGAGGCCAAGATAAAGGCCTATAATCTTGAATTCATTAGTGCTCCCATGTCTTTAGAGAATAAGGCCACATTGTCCCAACTGTACACAAGAGAACTAAGAACAAAACAAAGGGTAACCACATTGATGAGCAGAGACAAGGATGGTCATGAGAGACTCTGAAAGGAGACTATTGATAAGATTGTAGACCTATCACAAAGGCTAGGAATGATCCCAGAATGCAAGGATCCTTCTCTAGAACTTCTCTAGAAGTTGTTGTAAAAGAAGCTACTTAGGACATTGATGCTTAACATGGGCATGTGATAGATGAAGAGCATATTCAAGATAATGTCCCTCCAGAAGTGGAAGAGGTGACAAAAAAAGATGAAGAATCAAAAAAGAATGTTGAAGGGACAATCATCGGAGAAGAAGCAAATGAAGATACTTCTCTTCCTCTAGTACTTTAGGAAAACATTGAAATTACACAAGAAAAACATGAGACTCCTCCTTCGAGAAACCTAGATCTATCTACAAATGTGAATAAATATTTTGAAGAGGAAATTGGTGATGTAGAGAAGAAAGATGAATAAGAGAATGATGAGAAGGGAGATGAAGATAAGGAAGAGGCTACCTCTTGAAATGCAAGAATATAAGAAGAAACACGTGTAGACTTCAGAAAGGACAAGAAAAGGGGAGTGGAAAAGAAACTTGTGGATATTTCAAAGACTTTTAGTGAATCCTCTAGCTCCTTTGGAGATTTCTTGAAGAGCCTACTAAGCATGCAACTCAATTTCTAACCTGACGTTTCTTCACAATTGCTACAACTGCTAATGCAATAGGGAAATGTAGATCTAGACAAGATTTCCCCACTCCACAAGCTACAATTGGGATATGTAGTCCATGCATCTACCCAGAAGGGGATCATCAAACTACATCAAAAGAATGGAGAGTTGATGGAGGAAATAGTGAAGGCATTGCAAGAGGTCGTACCTGATGTAAACATTGACACATCACTCTCTGGTATGGAAAATCTAAAGCTTTTAATTGATTCTTCTAAGGAATACACCTTCAGCCTTAGAGGTGAATTGGAGAAAGAAATTGAAAAGAAAATGAATGATAAAAAATTGTTAGAAATCACTAAGAAGTGTGCCCTTGCACACAAAACGTTTTCAGAGAACTTGAGGGATGCATAGATTTTTGTAGATGAGGCAAAGGATCTTTTTCAATATTGCATGAAGTGGCCTAGTGCCACACAAGGCATCAAAAATGAGATGGACTTCATTAAGTCCTAGATCAATAAAGCCTCTAGTTCCTATGATCCATCACTTGATCTAGCTAGTAATACATGAAATGTAATTGAGGATTTACATAAGAAGTTCTTCTAGCTACAAGCACAAAGGGGGAATTTCATTTTGCAATTTGGAGAAATAAGGGACTTGGTGA
The DNA here is from genome assembly GCA_007258455.2 of Sequoia sempervirens. NCBI lineage: Eukaryota > Viridiplantae > Streptophyta > Pinopsida > Cupressales > Cupressaceae > Sequoia > Sequoia sempervirens. The sequence goes on along the minus strand of VDFB02000014.1, from coordinate 703,530 downwards.
ATGATAAATTTATATCTATCTACAAAGCCCTTTTGTGTGCTACTAAAGCTACATAGATGAATCCTACACCTAGCACTCTAGAAGAAAGAGAAGAGATCTTGATGGAATTTGAAACATAGTGTGGATTGCTTGGCCCAACAACAAAGACATGGAAGGAAGGAAAACAAGCATGGAAAACCCATTTGCAAAAGCTTCAAGAGTCAACCTCCTCTGGTTGACAACTTTTCTTACTCTTTATGCTTTTTTAGTTCTCAGTTTCAAATTCTTTGTACAGGTGTAGAGTATATAGAGTAGTTTCCACTAAATTTTTTTTGGTTTTTCTCTAGTATATGACTCAAGGGGAATCAATTCTATCTTTTAGTTTGTACATATGCATATATTTCTCAAAGGGAGATCTGGTATATGTTAGAAAAGTTGTTGTAGGTGCCCTTTTCCCTTGATTTCAAAGAGGGAGAATGTTTTGGAGATGTTTTGGCATGTTTCCATTAATGAAAAAGGGGGAGATTTTTGGAAGAATTTCATTGATTCTATTGTTGAAAACATGAGCACAAGGTATATTACTATGTGTTGTAGTGTTTTCATTGATGTCAACACTGTATATTGACGTGGAGATCATAGTGCAAATCATTGTAGATCATTTTGGTTGGTTTTAATAGGTTTTGGAGTGTGTGTGAAAAAAATTCTTGCAAGTTGGTTTGATTTGATAAAATTGGCTATGGTGGAAAATTGACTAAGTGTCAACTCTGATAATTTTGTGTAACAAAGCTCTAGTTTTTGGGTCCACGCTGGTCCATGAATGAAGATTTCACCTTGATCTTCTAACATGATTTTGTTGGTTGATAGAAGTATTTGATTCCAAAATTTCATCATGTTTTGGCTCTTGGTTTGAGAGATATAAGTAACAAAAGTTTGGTCTAGTAAGTTACAATTATTTCCTATATAGTGTATATAAGTGGGTTTACACTTCCCCACAGATAAGTTTTTGGCTTTGCAGTCTTAATGAGATATTGACAGATGTCAATAGAGTATGAATTGTAGTTGGCATGATGTTTTGAGGTACACATGTCCAAATATGGATACACAGTTGAAGAGTTTTTGTATTAGGTCTTCTACGGTGCCGGCCTAATAAGTTTGAAGGTGTGTGAATGTTAAATATATATTGTGGTGTTATATGGGAGCAATTATAGGTTCATGTTGACCTATTTCAAAGTGTTTTGAGATTGAATCTTGGCATGAGGTGTATGTGAAAGGATTTGAGCCAAAAAGTTACACTTTCTATATTTTGTATAATACATCTAATTAGGTCGACCTAATTAGATGTTATGCTTGAAGTGGATATATATGTTAGATCATTTTCAGTATTTTGATGAATGTAAGGAATGAGAGACATGTAAGTGATACGAATGATGTGAGTATTATTAGAACAGTGGAAATTGAAGTTGTGAATTTTGAGTAGAAGATTAGAGTGATGTGAATGCAGAGGAAAGCAAAGTATTATATCAAAACCAGATGAAGTGTGTTAAGTCAGTTTATTGAGCTTCATTGGAATTGTAATTCATATATATGACAGATGCAATTGTAATGGTTCAATCTAGGTTGTTAGCCACAATCTCTCTTCTATATTTTCTTAGTGGGTAGTGAGTCCACTTGGACAGTGAGTCCACTTGCAGTGAGCACTTTCGTAAATATAATAACCAGTTATAATATATTTTGAGCTAATCCTTACTATGGTTTTTCACATTTTTGGTTTTCCATGTAAAAATCCTAGTGTTCATGTGTTATGTGATCTTGTTGATATTCTTTCTTTCATTTTCTGCAATTGAATCTGCTAAGTGGATTGAATGTTTAAATGTTTGAATGGTTTAAAAGAATACTAATTCACCCCTATCAATATTTTGAGTGTTCAAAAAAAGATCACAAAACAACCAAAAGAGATATACACACTAGGATTAAAACACCACAACCTATATGCATTCGACAAAAAAATATTGCGCCAACCAAACAATGATCAATATGCCTATAACATAGATATTATGCTTGCATGTTGTATAGAGATTATGACTGCATAAAATGTTGCTAATTCATTATATATGCTAACAAAAACATTTTAATAAACCATGAAATTTACCAAACCATCATTTGAACTAGAACCCGCTTTGATACAATGTGAAAATGTATCCATGTTATCTTTTTACAACACCTAAACTATATGGTTTTTCACATTTTGGGTTTTCCACATAAAAATCCTGGTGTTCATGTGTTATGTGATGTTGTTGATGTTTCATGCTTTCTTTCATTTACTATAATTGAATCTTCTAAGTGGATTGGATTTTTAAATGTTAGAATGGTTTAAAAGAATACAGATTCACCCTCTATCAATATTTTGGGTGTTCAAAAAAATATCACAAAATAGCCAAAAGAGATCTACACGGTAGGATTAAAACACCACAACTTGTATGTATTCGACAAAAAACATATTGTGTCAACCCAACAATGATCAAGATGCCTATAACATAGATATTATGCATTCATGTTGCATAAAGATTATGTCTGCATAAAATGTTGCTAGTTCATTGTATATGCTAAAAAAAACATTTTAATAAACCATGAAATTTACCAAACCATCATTTGAACTAGAACCCACTCTGATACCATGTGGAAATGAATCCAAGAAACTAAGAAGAAAACTAGCTTATGAATCAACCAAATACTCAAGAGTGCAAGTCATATTTGATGTCTATCATTGATCAAGTGATGAGTATATAAAGGAATGAGAAATAACTACCTCTCTAACGAACTCGCCACCTAAGCAAGTGATTAACCTACAAGGGTAAAATAAAAGTTGTAAATGAAGGTAATTTTACACTAATACAAATTAAAATAAAGAATAGGTAAAGGTCACTAATTCCTCCTAAGAGTGGGCCCTCTTCTCATTTTACGTGGTGAAATAGTATTTTTCTATGAGCTTCTTTGGAGAAAAATGGATTGTCTATTATGAGGTTTTTGAAGAATAATGCATGTTATCTTTTTAATGTATGGAAGCTAAGGTAGTGGAACAACTTCCCACATTAATCTTGAGGGGAGAATAATGCAAAAATTTTACAAATCTCTAATAGTTACAGAAACTTAAACATAAATAAACATAAATATCATGCATACCACGACACAGTGATTTATGTGGGGAAAACCCTTTCGAGAGAAAAACCTCACACTCCAAAATTTTCCCAATATATTATTCAATAAACCACAAAGATTACAATATACTTGCAGAGCAAGCTTCTCACACAAGTATCGCCACTTAGAGATCAAGAGACAACATGATTGCTATCGGACTCTCAGAATACATCACTGTCTCTTTCTATCGCAGTTGTAATACAATGCCCTCATAAAATAGGGTTACATTCTAGGGCAAGACAGGCCAACAAAATATCCATTAGATCTAAAACCTAATAATTAACATTCTAGATTTACAATGTATCATTTATCTAATGTATGTCATCCATTCTAGAAGTTTCCTGAAAAAGTTAACATGCTCACATTTCGCTCTGTGCTACCATTGTATACACCTATCGGTGTAACTAGGAAACATATATAAAAATACATATACATCCTGTCAACAATAAACCACATATAATTGCAAGGTTGAGACAAATTTTCCCAACAAATCTCCCACTTTCCAAATACCTTGCAAGAGAAATGTGAGGGTGTAAACATCATCTCTTTAATTGTTAGGGGACGAAAGGTCGATAGTCTCTGAACACCATCTAAACTTCTTTGTGATCACAAACTTAGTTAAAGAATCAACAAAATTCATGAAATTATCTACCTTAACCAACTTCACCCTTCCATCTTTGACCATATCTCTAACAAAATGATACTATACATCAATGTGCTTGGTCCTAGCATGAAATGTTGGGTTCTTGGCTAGACATATTGCACTCTGACCATCGCAATAAATTGTCACTGTACCTTGTTTTATTCCAATATATGAACACAACCTCTTAAGCCAAATGGATTCTTTACAAGCATGAGTAGCTACCATATACTCTGCTTCAGTAGTGGAAAAAGCAACCAAAACCTGTCGCTTACTCATCCAACTAATTACATCACCAAATACAGTAAACACATAAGCATTGGTGGATTTTTTTCTATCAACATCACCTGCCCAGTCTGAATCCACATAACCATGAATATCAAGGGAAATATCATCTTCAGTCATATTACTATGATAACATAAGGAGTAATCTAAGGTACCACGTAAATATATGAAGACTCTTTTAACTACATCCCAATGAACTCTACCAAGATTAGACATATATCTAGAAAGAACTCCCATTGCTTGGGCAATGTATGGTCTAGTACAAACCATAGCATACATTAAACTTCCAATTGCACTCTAGTAAGGCACTCTGTTCATGTCTTCCATCTCTGATGGAGATGTTGGAAAATCTGAAATAGGTAACTTTGTTCCAACAGAAAGGGGAACACACAATGGTCTACAATCCTACATGTTAAATCCTTGTAAAATTGAATTGTCATACTTACTTTGGCCAAGCCATAGCTTTTTTTTTCACTCTATCTCTTTTAATTTCCATCCCAAGAATGTGTCTAACTACACCAATATCTTTCATTTCAAATTTAGCAACAAGTTGAGATTTCAATTCTAAAATCATACCTTTCCCTTTGCCAATAAATAACATATCATCAACATATAATGCAATAAACAGGAAATGATCACCATCAGTTTTATAATAAACACAATGATCTGATTTAGAACACTCAAATCCCAAACTTAGCACATATCTATCAAATTTTTGGTACCACATCTTAGGACTCTTCTTTAATCCATACAAAGATTTCTTTGATTTGCAAACCAACTTACTTTTACCTTTCACCACATAGTGCTCTAGTTGTGTCATATAAATATCCTCCTCCAAGTCACCATGAAGGGAAGCATTTTTCACATCCATTTAATCAACCTCTAAATCATAAGCAACAAAAATAGCAAGAAAAAATCTAATGGATGTCATTTTTTCAATAGGAGAGAATATCTCACCATAATCAACACCCTCAACTTGAGAGTAACCTTTCACAACCAACCTTGCTTTGTACTTCTTAATACCTCCATCTGAACCAATCTTTTTCTTGAACACCCATTTGCAACCAACAGGTTTTCGTCCTTCAGGAAATGGTACAAGATCCCATGTATCATTCTTTTTCAAATATACCATTTCTTCATCCATAGCAATCTTCTAGGATTTTGCATCATTCATACCTAATGCCTCTTCTACCGATCTAGGTTCATCCATGTTAGTATTCAAAGCAAAAATACATATGCAATCATTAGGTGTATACCTTTCAGGTGGATGTATATTCCTTGTATACCTACAAACAAGTTGAGTTGGAGGTTCTTCCTCCTCTTCTGAAGATCTAGAGCTAGATGAGATCTCCTCAACTTCTTGTCTATCCTTGGGCGTTGATTCAACTTTCTCAGGTGTAGAAGGGAATTGAATCACATCTTCTTGTTTACTTTGTTTTGGCTGCAATGTAACAAAAGAAGGCTTAGTTTCTCTAAAAATAACAATTCTACTATATATTACCTTTTTTGTAACAGGTTCCCAAAGCTTGTATCCTTTCACACTATAACTGTATATGATGAAGATACATTTCAAAAATTTGTTCACTTCTCCTTTGGCACATGTGCATATATCTCGCAACCAAAAACTCTAAGATATCTTAATGAAGGCTTGCGACCCAACCATGCCTCTATAGGTGTCTTATCAATAAGAGTTGATGTAGAAGACCTGTTAATCAAGTGAGAAGTAGTGGCAATAGCTTCAACCCAAAACCTTTTTTCTAGACCACCACCACTCAACATACTCCTAGCCTTCTCCATCAGTGTCATGTTCATTCTTTATACAACTCCATTCTGTTGTGGAGAATACAGAGTTGTCTTCTTTCCATGAATAACACAATATTTACAGAATCTATCAAAATCATTAGAGAAAAATTCGTCACCATTATCAGTCCTCAAACATTTTATTTTCTTTCCAGTCTACAACTCAACCATTGCTTTAAATTCTTTAAATCAATTGAAAACTTCAAATTTACTATTTAGAAAATATACCCATGTCTTTCTACTATAATCATCAATAAATGAAACATAATATGTGGATTTACCAATCGAAGGAACATCTACAGGACCAAACACATCAGAATGAATAAGATCCAATACACCATAAGATTTATGAGAACTTGAGTAAAATTGAACGTGGTTTTGTTTTCCATAAATGTAATGATCACAAAAATCGAATTCAAGATTACAATCAAACAAACCTTCAACAAGCTTTTTATTTTTCAAGGTCCTTAGACCTTTTTCTCCAATGTGGCCAAGTCTCTGATGCCATAACATAGTTTTCTCTATGAGTAACTTTGTCTCAAAAGAAAGAGCACCCTTAGGTACCCAAAATCCATTACCATCTGCTAAAGGTGAAACCCTTACGTCTTCCATAGACTTGCTTTTCACAAAACTACTATTGCACTCAATAGTGCATGCATCTAGCTTATACAATGTGCCATATATGACACCTCTAGCAATCACCATAACACCTCTAACACCAACTAATGCCAACTGAGCCACCAACATATTTAATGCTTCCAGGTGGTCTATGATTCGTCCACCCTCTTCCATTCTCAAGGAATACAACTTCTTACTCAAGAAAATATTGTTCACTAAAGATTTGGCCTGATACATCTCACCAAGTCTGCCAAGCACAATCTGATTAGACCCTTGGATTTACGACCCATAACATCATATTGAGTAGCCTGATTAGGATCTATATGCCTTGAAACATTCTCATCAATAGCATCCCACATATCTTGATCTATTAACAGATCCTTCATCTTCACCTTCCACATTTCAAAATTATTTCCAAAAAAATTATCCACCTCTATTCTCCTTGATGAACTTGGGATCTAAAAATTCCTGCAACAAGATCACAAAGTATCTTCTGCACAAGCTCCCACTCAAACCTAGATTAGTCCAAAAAACCAAAAAACTCACAATTGAAACCAAAGGTGATCAAGCTTTGATACCACTTGTAAGGAAGCTAAGGTAGCAGAACAACTTCCTACAGTAATCAAGAGAGCAGAATAATGCAAAAAATTTATAGATCTTTAACAGTTACAAAAACTTAAACAGAAATAAACATAAATATCATGCATACCACGACACAGTGATTTACATGGGGAAAACCCTTTCAGAAGAAAAAACCCACACTCCAAGAGTTGCCCAATATATTATTCAATAAATCACAAAGATTACAATAGGTTAAAAGCACAAACCTATGTCACACTTTATAAAGGAATCGACCAACAGCAAAAAAAATTATGAACTTCGACCACATAAAAGTGGTCTTTATGTTTTGAATTTTAAAATGGTGTAAACTAATGAAATGTAGAACTTTTGATGAATTTTATTCTTGTAATTTTTAAAATTTAAAAAAAAATTGTTCATTATGTTTTTTATCAATTTAAGGATGGATTTTGGAATGCTGAAAATTTTAGAAAAGAGTGACTTCATGGGATGTCAAAAAACAAATTGAAAAAAACTTCATTTCTCCCTAATTTTTTTTCTCCAAATAGGTAGCTTCAATATCTTGTGCATGTAAAAAAAATCAAATTTTGATGTATATTTTTCTCGTAATAATGTTTTAAAGTCAAAACTGTCAAAATTTGACAGTTTTCATGGGACGTCAACTATTGTCAATTTTTTTAATCATTTTCAAATATATATATATATATATATATACCCTTTTGAAGAAGACTCTCTCCTCTTGTGCCCCATATAAGTTTTAAATTTTTTTAATATGTTTTACTATTTTTTTTAATTTCTAATCAGCCTCTTTTTTAAATTTAACAACCTACTTGCTTTATTTTAAAATTAAAATATATTAAAACTAATCAAAATATTTTTAAAATTATATATTTGGATTCAGCACTCCGAGCTCTACAAAAGGGTTTTTTTTTTTTGTAGAAAAATTATTCTGACTGGAGAAATACTCTACCAAAGTTGAATGTTTTAGAAAATTCTGAAAAAAGGTGAGTTGGCTGCCAAGTAGGATGCCCACTAGACATGTCAGCCAAGCACTTTTCAGCCGAGCAGGTTTCGGCCGAAACCTGCTCAGCCAAGACATAACTAGTCAATAGGTGCTCGGTTGAAAATGGTTGATATAAAAAAATAATATTTTTTCTTTTAATTTTCCAACTCAAGAAAAATCGATAAAATACAAATTTCAACCAAGGCTTATTTTGACAAAATAAGGTTTATTTCGACAATTTAGAAGATTTATTTTGACAAAAAACGGTTTATTTCGACATTTAAGAAGGTTTATTTCGATAATTTAGAAGACTTATTTCAACAAAAGAAAACGTATTTGGATAATAGGAGAGCTATTTTTGAAGGTACATTGATCTTCAACTTATTTAATTGATTATGTCTTTATTTTCATGAATGCATTGGAAGTTTGTTTTCACTATTTTAATTCTTAGATTTCATTATTATTGATCACCAATTCTATGTTCTTTCATTCTTGTTCTCACATCTCCTTATGCCTATGTTTTATTAAATTTACCTTTTCCTTTACTTTTATTTCCAACTTGAACTTATCTTTTATATGTATATATATTATTTTTCTATTTGTTTTGCATGCTTATGTAAATATTAGACTTTTGTTTAAAGTACTCAAAATTTTATGATCTTTTCCTTTTAATTTTGGTTTCTCATGTTGCCTCATTAATTCTTAAATTTTTATGCATGTATTGTGATACTTTTTGAGCATGTAACTTTTCCACAAATTATTCTTTGACTATTGATTATTTTCTTTGATGCTATATATATGTTCATGGACCACACTTTTAGATCTAGTCACCACATAGACTAGAGGGAATCATGTGCATTCCATTACATCTTAAACCTTGAGTCATCATGTTGCATCTTCATATTATGGGAATCATGTCTCTATCCCTTTACATTTTATGCTTATATGGTTATATCCTTACATTTTAGGCCAATATTCTTTCCTCCTTTTAACATAGTGTGATTTTATTCGTCACATCCTTGCATTTAAGGAATCATGCCTTGAACCCCTAAGCAATATTATCCTTTCATTGCTAAATACCTTTTCATAGGAGATATATATATCATGTTTTCTCTCTTTCACATCAAATATAAGGGGTGATCTACACATTTAGGTATATATCGAGCTCATGATGTTTCTCTTTCTATGTTTTATAGTACTCATTTTATTAAAAGATCCACATATATTTCAATGCACATTTAGTGGTGATGATTGTAAGTGATGTCATGATCTAGCACGTGCATCTAGTTACATGCTTTGAATATTTTCAAGTGATATATATTCCAAATATGCTCATGAGATATGTTTGTAATTTATGTATTTAAAGAAATTTGAATTGATGAACCTTTTTCAAGTGATATATATATATACCAAATATGAGCTCATGATACCAAATTTTCTCATGTGATATGTTTGTAATTTATTTGAATGATTTTTTTTACTAAATGGATTTAAAACAAATGAACAATTTAAAATTTAATGTTATATATTTAAATTCAATATTAACTATACATGTTTCATTGAAAGCTCATGTGTGTACAAATTTGTATGCAGGTGAATTCAAATTCAAGTGCAATTTGTGATGGTGAATAAAAGGATTAGATTGAGGAAGTATTATTTAACATGAATAAGAAAGAGGAAGAGGAAGAGAAGAGAAGGTGAAGGAACATATATTGAACAACAACCCATGGAAAATATTGATGACCAAGGTGACATACAAGTACAAGAACAAACTGAACCTAGTAAAAGAAATTTTTTGGACTATGGTATAGAAAATCTGATGGAGATGGATGAGGATTCTCTTTTCAATAATATTTCATATGAAGATATGTTATCTGAAAGCACATTAAAATTACACTCTAAAAGAATATGGAATGAATTTTTTGAAGAAAAATCTCTAAAGTTAGAAGAGCACAGTTAGTTGCAAAGTTATTTAGATGAAGAGAAATAACCCCTATTTTGGAGTTGTTAGGGGTTGATAATAGGAAAAGGTCGTATATTTAAAAAAAACAATTGTTGAAAACTTGCAAGAAGCATTGGAATGTATTGAAAAGAAGAGTCGAACTAGTGATCTAAGTGTTGCATGTAGAGTGTTGATGATAGTAATTTCTAGTAAGAAATTATCACAGAGAAGACAAGTTCAAGCAATTTTTGAATTACTAAATATTTCTAGGAAAATTGTTCTAAGGTATATTGAAAAGAGAAATGAAATAGATGGAAAAATTGAGAAAAATTAGGTAAATATTTGTAGGGTTGAACCCCGAAAAGATAGAATTTCATAAGAGTAAAGAAACGGGTGGTTGAATATTGGATGACCCACTCTCGTGTTTCTTTCAATAGAAGAGATACTATACAAATAATAGGTGAAGATGGTACAAAAATTTCTCATCCAAAATATTTTATAGATACAACACAAAGTGAACTTTTTGAAGCATTCAAGCAAGAATTTTCAAATGTGAAGATTTGGCAAAGGATGTTTGAGACACTATGACCATCATTTCTACGTATAAATAAAGTGTGTGAAACTTGTTGAAATCATGTTGAATTTGATCTACACCTACAATCATATAAAAAAACTATGGAAGCAACTGATCAAAATTTAGCCATCCTTGGAAGTACAACACAATTTTTGAAGTCTCTTGTATGCAAAAAATTAGAAGATTCAGATGAATTCAATGTTCAGTGTATAAAAAATGTATGTAATGATTGTGGAGATTTGAAGAATCTTTTACATGTTGACAATAATGAAATGCAAGTTATGTGGAAGGTATTTGAATATGAGACATACTTAATGAAGTCAGGAGTTGAGGCAAAAAAAATTGTTTTCAAAGAGAGTGGATTGCCTTACAATGAATTCATGAGTAAATTTTGCAATATCATATATCCACATATCCAACATTGTCATGGTGCAAGATGGAAAGATAAGAAATTTCGTGATTCAAAGAATTGCTTTCCACCAAGTTGTATTCTCTCTATTGTAGATTTATTTGAGAACTATACGTTTAGTCCTCAAACTAAGATTCAAAGTCAATATTATCATTCAAAGCAAGTTGCAATCTTTGTGCAAGTTTACTATAGGCATGCCGAGTTAGAGGTCAATGGAATACAAAGTAGCAAAGATGATCGAATTATCATCAAAGAGGTTCACTTTTATATTAGTGATCGTACGAATCATGATAGAAGCTATGTAGCCATTGTTTCAAAAATAAAATTGAAGACCTAAGATGATGTGGCATAAATCAAGAACAACACTGGATATGGTTTGATGGATGTGCTGGTAAGTACATTGTTTTTTTAAGATTTTATTTATTTATATTTACTTTTAACTTTGAGAATTAAATTGTTTAATTGATTATATATAATTACTTTTTGAAGCTAATTTGGTTTGAGTGTAATTATTTGTAACTTCATAGGACAATTTAAGTCTGCAAAAGCTTTTGTTTGGTTAAGCCATCAACATGCTAGACGCAACACCAAATTTTTGTGGAATTTTTATGAAAGTGGACATGGAAAATGAGAGCACGATGGAGCAGGAGCATGTATGAAGCGTGCACTTCATCAACATTAACTTGCTGGTAACTTTCACCATATATATGGAATCTAGAGATATTTTTAAAAAAATAAGATATATATTTTTAAAACTAAATTAAATTCTTTTAAGTTCCTTGAAAGTAATAGGTGAAAAATTGTGCCAACATGTGTATTTGTAGGTAATGCCATACAAAATGCAAAAGAAATTGTTGAATGGTGCAAAAGTCATTTTTCCACTCATGACTCAACATACAACACATGGTATTTTTGGGAAGTTACAGGTACATCTAGTCAAAATTTGTTAAAAATTTGAATTTCAAAGTTTGTGTACATGATTTAATTGAATTTTCAAATTTGAATTTATAGATATTGATCGATCAATTCCTTATAATTGTCAAGCAATTAATGGTATTAGAAGTCAGCATCAAATCATGACAATAAGAAGTAGTAGGCCTTATGTAATTAATGTGAGAGAAAAATCATGTTTTTGTGTTGATTGCATTGAGGACAATGCAAATATTGTTCATTGTGAGAATATTAGAGATGGGTATGTTTCACAATGGGAATGAAACAATTAATATCCATGCCTCATTTTTTTGAAGATGACAATGTCGATGTCTACGATCCTCTATATTCAGCTAATTATGAATGGGTATCTAATTTAGTTGTTATAGGTATGGAAATTGATTAATTTAGCTAAAATTGATTTATATATATTCTACGTTTAAGTAAGTTTCAAGCATGTTTATATAAATACAACTTTTGTAAAATTTACATGGTGTGTACAAGAGACATTTTCATTGTTGTTGCAGATCCTAAAAATGCGGAAGGTGTAGATTACTATCTACTAAGATGTACACAACCAAAAAGAAAATTGGTGGAATCGATGACAGATGGTGATGGAAAAGAGTATCCCATTGGATCAATCATTATTGAAGGCACATATTATCAACAAATAAAGATAGATAAAAATGGTATTATATTTGTTAATTATATGCCAAGACAAAAGATTCTACATTATAGTCACTTAGTTATAGAAATAAAAATAAATTTAGAAACTTTACCTAAAAGAGGACGTGCCAAACAAAAGTGGAGGTTTCCTATTGAAGATCATGAAAAGATTTTAGAGATAATTAAAGATAGAGAGGATCCAAATTTCATGTACCAGGAGCTTTAAGTTGTTTTTTGGATATATGTACATGTATGACTGGATATATATATATATATATATATATGCACTCAAACTTTTTATAGATCTAGATCTACATATTTATATTGATTGGACATGTGACATGATTTAGAATGGTTTTTTTTCAAAGGCTTGGTCATTTATTTTTGGTTCAATGTATAAATAAATATGTTCCATGTGGAATTCTTAATTTAGTGGAATATATGTATGCAATTTACAAAACCTAGTGACTAAATTAAAAAGTTCACATTTTTCCTAAATTCCTTTAAATCATCTATTCCTTGATTGTATTTTTATGTTTGACATGGAATTTTTAAGTTCACTTTCAAATCTTAAATGTGAAAAGTGTTGGTATATGCTCTTTATTAGTGTAATTTTTTTATAGTTTCTCTTATTGGGTTCCTAAACAAATATGATTACTTTATTTACATAATTTTGTGACAAATCAAGGATCTAATTGATTTGGTGTTTGAGTGGTGAAGAATCTACATGTGTTGTCTCTAGTTTTCTTTATATTTTATGTTACTAATGTGACATTCAATATTTTTAAATGATCATCCATTTTCATATCCTAATCATCACATCCTAATTATTATTTTCATCCTAAGCATCTCCCTTCATCCTAATCATCTTTAATCACCTTATCCTAATAACCCATAACCATGTAATCGTCCTAATCATTGATTATCATTCTAATAATCACCATTCTAATCCTAATCATTCATAACCATTCTAATCCTAGAATCACCCCATCTTAATCATTCATAATCATCCATATTTTCACCCTAATCTTAATTATCTTCCATAATCATTCTAATTGTATCCACCTTATCTTAATCATACCCAATAATTTAGTCCATATCAACTCTAATCCATCCTATCGCATTCTAATCATCACATCTAATTCATCCATAATCACTATCATTATCATCCATAATCACCCTAAATATCCCCCTAATCACCCCATTTATCCTAATTATTCCATCTTAATCATCCATCATCATCCTTAATTCCCATCCTTCACCATCATCTTAATCTAATCACATTATCAACCTAATCCCATCCTAATCAAATGGACTAATCTATCATTTATTATCCATCTATCCATCTCAACCATACATCCAATCTCCATCCTTATTAAAATATCATCACTTGAACATCAAAATTTGTTTAAGGTCTCAATCTCATTCATACATCATATCCTTTCATCATCAATGCCCAAAGCTTTCATCTAGGGACCTTATCCTTAATCCACTATCATCCATTTCAAATCCAATCTCCTAATAAAAAATCAAGACCTTAATTTTATTTCATCTTTAATCCAAAATTGCTTAAGAACATTAGCATATCTTAAGTATAGTTATCAAATCCAATCAACTCTTGCTTAGGAACATTAGCCTATCCCAAGTATAGAAAATCAACCTTAATAAAATCAAATCATTTTGAGGTCTTGAGAATTGATCCCAATCCTAATCCCATCCTCCATATTCATCCTCATAATTTATTCTTCTAGTCACCCACCTTTTCCTAATCATTGGGTATATTATCCTTGAGATCTATAGGCCCATTGTAAAATGTATTTTCTTTCATTTAGAGTAGAAATTATGATTTTCTATAACCTTTGGTATATGTAACTTACATGTGTATCATTTTTTGAATGTTAGATTGTATGGGTTATCTTGGATTGGTCTTTCTTGTTCACCTTGGTGCATTGGAATATTCATTGTAGTGAATCATAGTGATTGTGTTTGGGGTGCTTGACATAGCTAGATATTTTGGCATCAATAGTTGTTTACCATGTATAGCTTGAGTCCACATGTAATAGGATCTTTGGTAATTATACATGGATTGATCACTTTTTAATATATAGTTGTCATGGGAAGATCTAGATAGTTATATTATGTACAAAGTGAGATTTTATCAATTTCCAATTGCATAACATGTTCCATGGAATTCTTAAGTTCGAGAATAGATTTGATTTCATTTACATTCAACTCCATTTATAGTTCATTATCTAGATCACTTTCTTTGCATGCACAATCAAATTCACATGTGTATTAGATTGTATGTAATTCTTAAGCTCACTTGAATTTATATTTGATTTCATTTGCATTCAACTGGACACAAGTATAGCTCATCATCTAGTTTGAATGCTTTGCATGCACATTAAAATTCATGTGTATTAGATTATATGGAGTTTTTATTAAGTTCATACAGCATGATAAATGCACAATTTACATTTAACCTAGAGTGACTTTAAAAATGAACATTTAGAGCTAAGAATTCAGGTTATCATCTATTAATTGCATTTTTATGTTCCACTTAAATATAGCATTAATCTCTTAGTCCAATTGACCTTGAACTTACATATTTGCATTCAAATTTTTTTATTTCTTGACCTATTTATTTAGACAAATTCATTTCTATTTAAAATTAATTGTGCATCCATCTTTTTAAATTTACAAATAGCAACCATTAAATAGTCCAACATTTTGATTTCACAATGTAAATAGATGTATAACAAGTGTGAAAAAACCATAATTAATTTAAATAAAGGTACAAACTTGATAAATAAATAAAACCATAATAATGCATGATGTAAATAGATGTAACAAGTGTTCAAAACATAATAATGTGTATAACAAACCTATTCAAATCATAAAACATAAATGTATGAATGTGATGTAAATCATAACAAGTGTATACCATAAAACATAAATGTATGTAACTGATACATAAATCATAAAAAGTGTCTCCAGCATAATAATCTGATCTCAAACCATAATACTGTAAAACATCTCAAAGAGAGGGATATCTAGTATGAACATAATCATCAGATCTCTAGCCCGATCTGTCCCTCGATCCATGGCCTGATATCTCCCTCGATCCATGGACCGATCCCTCTTCTAATCCAAGATGTGTGGATCCATGTCCCAATCCAATCTCTCTTGTGATGTAGAGGAAAGGGTTCCAAAACTTTCAAACAATCACAACTTGACTAAACTCAACCAATTCTTGCTTGTTCATACACTTGGACTCATCCTTCCTTCATAAAGCAGTTGTTTCAAAACACCCAAAACAAAGATCGGGGCATAAAACCTCTTGTTGAATCCTAAAACAACCTTAAACAACATCAAAATGACTGACTCAAACCAAATCAAGTTCCCTCAAACACTGAACACACACTTCTCCAAATACTCACTCATAAGAGGTCTATTTGCTAGTAGTAGTCCAAACTAGAAAAATCAAGCATATATCTCACAATACTCATCAAATCCACTAACTATCTATCATTCTAGATACCCATTATTATCTACTTTAACATATCTCAAAACCACATACCTTTGTTTTGGAGCATATCATCCAAATGATTGTTGTTACACTGTCCTCCATGGCCAATTAGGCCTATTTTGCAAAGCACCATCAAGTACTATGCACTCTCAACCTCAAATCTTTATTCCAATATTTAATAAAAACCTCAAATGGTCCAAATCCACCACCTTTGTCAAAGGGAAACTCCACAAGATCCCTAAACCACAAAACCATTGTTAATGCCCTTTCCATGCTTGTATCAAGGAGGGTTTAATGGAAGTCAATATTCCCAAGCCTATTTTACTTTTCCAGCACCTCCAACATGTTCAAATATGTCTTCCTATGTTGTACAATCCTTAACCCATATTTTCCCATACATTTTATGCAAATTCCCTCTCTAAAACATTATTTTCCAAGCCAAAACTCACAAATTTGTGACTAAGGCAGCATTGAAACTTTTCCTAAACACCTTCCCTGACCCCAAATCCTTCTTTAACATTGAAAGCTACCTAAGGACCTCCATTTCAACAAGTTTCAGATAGACCCATTGGAGGAAATGGCAACAAATGCACTTTCTTGTGCTTCAAACCCCAAAACAAGGTTACAGACCCGCTTCCAGCAAAATCACCATAAAAATCTCAAATCTTCATAAAATTCAATTAAACTAATGAAAAATGATGATACTTCATTCCTTTATCAATTTCAATGACTTTTAGTTCATAAACCACTTGTACGGAGCCTTACAGTGGTCTAAAACATAGAATTACTAGTAAAAACACAAAATTTCACATATAAAACAGGGGTTTCATTATTGATTTCCTTCATTTACAACCCTCCAACCTCTTCCTCGAGGTTTGAAATCCTTTTTATATGTTTCCACCCCAAACAAAATGACTACAACTAACTCTTTAACTAACTAACCCTTCAACTTCCTTACCCTTGCAATTCTGCATCTTTTACAACTTTTATGACAACTTTTACATCACTTTGCAATTTTAACCCTATGGAATCTAAATGACTCCAATTACATCAAAATGGTCTATTAGACCTTATTACAATGTAGAAACATCAAAATTGAATCAAAATCAAAAGTTTCCTCTTGGAAGCATGAAGTTGTCATGGTGCTCCTACACCAAACTCTCAGCCAAAAGAAATCCCAAGCCCTCTTGGATTGAGGGTAGTATAGATCTTCAACCTTTATATGCTCCTCCTTGATGTCCTCTATGTACTGCCTCTTGTCTACTTTGAAACAACTCCCATTGGTCTTCATTTTCACCTTTAGTTTCAACTTGTCAAAGAAACCTAACCTCCTACATGTCTTGTCACCTGGAATCAGATCCTCCATGCTTTCATGTATCCCAATTTCTACCTCAGCACCTTATCCTCCTTTCATTTTGAACTTTGGTTTGTTTCCCATCATAATTGCTACCACAACAAGGAAGTGGTAGATTATTTCCTTATATTTTTTCCCTTGCAATGTAACAATGATCTTTGCATCTTTTTTTTCTCTCCCATCTGATATTCTTCCCCTCTATATGTTATTTTCTCAAGGCTTCCAATCTCTGATATGAAAGAAATAGAAAAACTACTATCCTCCTTTGCAAACAATGAAGAAAACATTACATCACCATACCTTTGCAATATCATTTCATCCTTGACATTATCTTCAATAATAGGTCTTGACACCAACTCGTCCTTTCCCTCCAAAATCAATTCATCCTTCACCTTTGTTGTCTTCATGACTTCAAACTCTGATGGCTGCAATCTCTAAGTGCTCTTCTTCTTCTATTTTGGTTTGTTCTTCTTCTTTCTCTATTATCTTCACTTGTATTCTCCTTTTAACTATCTTCTTAATGGGCCATACAACTTTCTTCTTCATTGGCAAGTTCCAACTAAGTGCTCTTTTGATCAATTTCTCCATCTCATCTTCATGCCTTATTTTCATCTCTTCCATAGCTTTCCTTATTTCTCTTATCTCTTTCTCAACCTCTATTTGCCTCATCTTTTCCTCTTTCCTCTTCCTCTCTTTTTCTTCTTGCTTCTTCTTTTGTGAAGCCTCTGACTACAAGTTCCTTCTCAAAAAATCCATCTTCTCTTCAAGAAAGTCCCTTTAACCTTGCTTCCTCTTGTCTTTCCTCACCTAGGTCTCTTCTCTTTTCATCTACCTAGTCTTTTGGCAACCAGGTTCTCTCTTCAACCTGCACAAACACAAAACTCTCTTGCCCAGACCTTCTAAGCTCTAATACCAATTGATGCAGAGGTAGGGGTTCCAAAACTTTCAAACAATCACAACTTGACTAAACTCAACCAATTCTTTCTTGTTCATACACTTGGACTCATCCTTCCTTCATAAAGCACTTGATTCAAAACACCCAAAATTGAGATCAAGGCATAAAACCTCTTGTTGAATCCTTAAACAACATTAAAATGACTGACTCAAACCAAATCAAGTTCCCTCAAACACTGAATACACACTTCTCCAAATACCCACTCATAAGAGGTCTATTTGCTAGTAATAGTCCAAACTGGAAAAATCAAGCATATCTCTCACAATACTCATCAAACCCACTAACTGTCTATCATTCCAGATACCCATTATTGTCTACTTTAACATATCTCAAAACCAAATACCTTTTTTTTGGAGCATATCATCCAAATGATTGTTGCTACACTGTCCTCCATGGCCAATTAGGCCTATTTTGTAAAGCATCATCAATTACTATTCACTCTCAACCTCAAATCTCTAGTCCAATGTTTAATATAGACCTAAAATGGTCCAAATCCACCACCTTTGTCAAAGGGAAACTCAACAAGATCCCTAAACTACAAAACCATTGTTAATGCCCTTTCCATGCTTGTATCAAGGAGGGTTTAATGGAAGTCAATATTCCCAAGCCTATTTTACTTTTCCAGTGCCTACAAAATGTTCAAATATGTCTTTCTATGCTGTAAAAATCTTCACCCATCCTTTTCCCATACATTTTATGCAAATTCCCTCTCTAAACTATCATTCTCCAAGCCAAAACTCATAGATTTGTGAATAGGGAAGCATTGAAACTTTTCCTAAACACCTTCCCTGACCCCAAATCCTTCTTTAACATTGAAATCTACCTAAGGACCTTCATTTCAAAAAGTTTCAAATAGACCCACCAGAGGAAATGGCAACAAATGCACTTTCTTGTGCTTCAAACCTCAAACAGGGTTACAAACCCGCTTCCAGCAAAATCCTCATAAAAATCTCAAATATTCATAAAATTAAATCAAACTAAGTGTAAAATGATGATACTTCATTCCTTTATCAATTTCAACAACCTTTAGTTCATAAACCACTTGTGTGGTGTCGTACAGTGGTCTAAAACACATAATTACTAGTAAAAACATAGAATTTCACATATGAAACATGGGTTTCATTATTGATTTCCTTCATTTACAACCCTCCAACCTCTTCCTCGAGGTTTTCCATCCTTTTTAAATGTTTTCCACCCCAAACAAAATGACTACAACTAACTCTTTAACTAACTAACTCTTCAACTTCCTTACCCTTGCAATTTTGCATCTTTTGCAACTTTTATGACAACATTTTGACAACTTTTACATCACTTTGCAATTTTAACCCTATGGATTCTAAATGAATCCAATTGCATAAAAATGGTCTATTAGACCTTATTATAATGTAGAAACATCAAAATTGAATCAAAATCAAAAGTTGCCTCATGGAGGCATGAAGTTGTCATGGTGCCCATGCACCATCCTGATTTGTGTCCTGAACCTCATCCCAAGCCCTACACAAGTTCAAGTACACACATGTTTAAATTTAATTTTTAATACATGTATATATACCTCAGCTGTATATTGCATAGGATCGCCATCATGCACCAAATTTACAAAGTCTGAAAAATCACCATATTGCTTAAAATTTTCAAGTACGCAATTTCAATCAGGAGTTAAACAACTAGACTTTAAAATACATTACATGTATACATACATAATTTTTTAGAACGCAATTTTATATAATATAAATTATTCAAGTACCTGTCATGCCTGATCGATGGCTCTACCAATGTCACTAAGAGCATGAGAATGCAAAGACACCGCAAGGGGATTTGTAGCATGTACAATATCAGCACTTTCCAAAAAGAAGCTGACTATATGTGCCATGGACAAGATCAGGTGTCGTAGTAACCTCATCATGATCTATAACATCCTAACGAAAAGGATTGATAGAAACATGATGCGCATGGAATACTATAGGATGTTGTGGAATATCCTTTGAAGTTTCCACCCTATGGCTCGTATGTGTACCAGGATATCATTGTTTAAAAAAGCCCTCTACATGGTCAAGAGGGATCCCATGGTCCTCACTGATGACCTTCTATGCTACTAGTAAATCCAAAACTAAGACTCTACACATATTATGCAGAGTCGTGTAGGTCATATGCTCAACATCTAAAGGAGTAGGTAGATCAGCACGAATAAATGGATCATAAGATGTAGATGTAGCCTTAGTGGGAGGAAGGATGATCCGTAGGTGTAATAAGTATCTACCAACTCAATCAAATGGCATCTGATCAATCTATGTCATGATAGAGGCAATGCTATCAAAATTTTGGGATCGAGTGGAGCATGTTGTTGACTCCCCTCCTGCTGCCAACTCTAAACATTTTGGTAAAACCAAAAGGTTTGGGCCAACTAATGCCCTCTTGTTCACATGCGGTGGAAAATCTGGACATCTAAACTATTGTTTGTTAGAAAAATGGCCTTTACCTTGGCCAACATGCTCAAGATAAGATGTGTAGTCCACATCTATCTATAAATGAAATTATGTATATAATTGTTTGACTAAATACTGTGGCAGCTCATCATTGTGAGGCCATCTATGATACGCTTCCAACCATCTAGGGTATATGAATGGTGCAACAAGAGGATCTACACACCTCGTAACCACAATTCTATTTTTTCCTCTATAATGAGGGAACATGGTTAACACCATTTTTCCTGAAACTAATTTGCCAACTTCTCTCCATTTCATTGTGCTAGTAACACTCATGGCAAGAGACAAATAAAACTGCTCAATGCTAATATCATCATAAGGATTGAATGATCGAATTGTTTCAATCATTCGATAAATCTCGTCTCTAATAGTGACTAATCTATCTCGATTAGCCAAATTGGGGGAGTTGTGAATTTTTTGCTCTAAACATCTTAGAGCATTGTCTAATCTAGCAATACTATCCTGATATAAATTTATTCTAGCTTGAGCATCTTGCTCAAAACGAGGGGAATGGTGAGATCCCTCACTGGCCATGATATATATATGTGTATATGTAAATCTAGAGATCTGAATATAATTAAAATAAAGTATACATGATGTTAAACAAATTAAGTCAAATTTCAAAACTAAAACATATATATATTTAAATTACAAAATTTTCAAGTTTCAAAACTAAAACATTTTTAATTTTATATATCTAATGAGATAGTTCAAGTTATATCTATCTCTATTTTCAATAGTTCACCTTCTACAACTTAGATAACATAAGAAATTTGACAAAGTTCCAAAGAGACTTGATACATATATATATATACATGTGTGTGTGTGTGCATGTGCATGTGTACATGTGTATGTATATATACATGTATGTGTACATATGTACATACATTTGGGTGTGTATGTGTATGTATGGACATATATGTGTATGTGTGTACATATATGTATATATGTGTATGTATGTATATGTGTGTATGTACATGTACATACATACATATGTATGTATGTATGTATGTATATATACATACATGTACACATGTACATGAAATATGTATATATGTATATATATGTATATACATTTATGTATGCATAAATATATATATATATGTACATGCACGTACATATACATACATACTCAAGTACATACATACATAAATACACACATGCACATATATGCATATACAAACATACACACATACACATATACATGTATATATGCATACATACATGCATACACACATACACATGTATATACATACATGTACACACACACACATACACATATATGTACACACATGTATGTGCATATATGTACATACATACATACATACATACATACACACATACACATATATGTACACACATGTACATACACATATGTATACATACATGTACATATGGTGAACTGGAAATTTGGGGTTATCAATTTTGGGTTTATAGAAATGTAAATTTAGGAAAAATGTGTGTATGTACATACATGTACATACACATGTACACATGCATTTACATATATGTACATGCATACATGTATACACTCGAGTACATATGTATGTATACACATACATATACATATATGTACATGTATGTACACACATACACACATGTAAGCTTTTCAGTAGATCAATATAGGGGACTGTGAAAAGTGATTGTGACACTTAGTATATTATGCCAAATGAATGTACAGTCTTGAGAGGCAACATGCAAGAGAAGATAGGCTTTTTTGATAAAGGATGAATTGTGCATGACAATGTAATATTGAGGGGCAGATTTTAGTTTTTAAATGTTGTCGTGAAATGCATATTGTGCATGATAATGTTAATATTGAAGAGCATATTTTAGTTTTTAAATGTTGTAGTGAAATGCATGACATATGGAGAAGACAAACATGCATTTTGAAAGCATGAGTTAGCAGGCAAAAATCTCTAGCATTAGGATTCTTTTCATAATCACCTACATTAAGTTTAAAAGTGATAGGCTCCTTTTTCTAAACACAATTATAGTCCCAAGAGGATAATGAACAATGTTGTGCAAATAATGCATTTAAAACCCTAGTATGTTTCACTTACATGTATGATGTTGTTGAACCCTTTAGTAGTTACATTAGATCATGGAAAGTTCTAGAGTAACTAACTTGGAACACATCTAGAAAAAAATTTCCACATTTATTTAATCCAAATCCATTGTCCACTAGTAGCATTATGACATTATCTCTATTATGACATTATCTTTCGAAGTATTGGTTGCAATAGTGAAGCTTTAAAGGTCTTAGGAGTAAGAGTATATGAAATAATTGTGCACTTTAAATTCTCATTTAAGGAGTTGTAATTTTTTGAGGAACATACCAAATACATAGGTGTATTTTGGTGGGGATATTATGAGAGAAATAATGTTTGTACCATACATCATATTTGTATGAATAGAGGCACATAATGAACCAATTGTATAAATAAGACATGAAAAGTGTGAATAAAACTAGGCTTGGTATTCAATATGTTTAAAGTATGGAGAATTATAAGCCATTTGGAATGTATAAAGAGTATCACACATTTGAAACATGTCATGAGATGCAACTTCACCTAATGACATGTGTCATCTATAGTAAATTTCTAGTCTTGAACTTAAGAATTCCATGGAATATTTATGCAATTGGAAATGAAACCCACTGATTAAACATTGAGACATGAAGCCCAAAATTGAAACCCCAAAATTTTCAACAAACCCAAAAGATATTAGTTGTATCAATGTTGAAAATACAACTGATATCTTTTGGGTTTGTTGAAAACTCTTAGCAATTCCTGAGGATAGCCAGAACCTCTTCCTGTTTGTTAAGAGATACAATTTTGGCCTTCAGGATATCTTTAATAACCCACAAGTTGCTCAAAAGTAGGTTGAATAGATGAGAGGTATAAGCTTGTTGAGCAGTCTTGAGTTCAATATCTTTCAGTAAGGCACTTAGGTAGTCATTGATGTTGACTAAAGCTATGTGGATGGTGGAGTCCATGGTTATAAAATTCCTATTGGAATGAATTGTATTGTCATTAGTAAGATTGGGAATGGGATTGCTATTATCATCATCATTATTTGTTGGTTTATCAGTGAGCAATAGTTGGACTCCAATCCAAAGGGGTGTTGGATGGTATAGGGTAGACTTGTTGTCTAGAGACAATGAAATAGGGTGTTGGGGGAAGTTTTGGAAGGAGAAGGGATAGAAGAAACATCTTTGAAGATCAATAAAATGCTCATTATCAATGTACGATATCAATTTTTCCAACATCAAGTAGGAAATTGCAACAATTTCTGCCCCAAGGTAATTGTCATCCCTGATGAGTTTGAGGCTTTCCTTAGTTTTCATTTTAAAATTTTGTAGAGCCATCTTTTGTTTTATTTTCATTGTGCCTTTATATTAAGTTGTATTAATATAATCTAGAGGGAAATTTGCAATCCCATAACGATCAATTTTACAATGAGGATATGCATTTTGGTAGTAGTTTTTCTTTGTAAGTTTTCCTATTTGGGTATTGTAAGAGGGGTTTGTTGGGATATTTTGTCTATCTAATTATATTGAATATTAAAACTATCATAATTGTGATATGTTTTTGTTAAGGTGGTCATATAAGAATGTGGAATAAATGGTTGTTGAGAAACTTACATGGGAAAAATTGTGCTTAACTTTACTGTGTATGAAGATCGACCTAATTTGTCTTGACTCAGTAACTATTGTTGAGTGTTTTGCTATAATTTCTCCAATAGATGATATGTGTATGCTTATCACTCTGTCATTTAACAATTCTCAAGCTTTTTCCTAGTAGTTGTATGAAATGATTATTCCACTAATTTAATTTTCCATCAATGTGTAGTATTCTTTTTGTTTGAGGTAATTTAGTTTATACTTGAATATGTTATTGGAGGGGGATGCCATGAAACATTTGTTTCACATTAATATATTTTTTATATCCATTTTTTTTTATATTGTTTCTCTAAAATTAACTAGGAAGATCGATCAAAAGATTTAAAGGCAGATAATATCATAGCCTCTTTGTTGGAAATGGGCTATTCTAAAAAAGAAGTCTCTTCAGCAATTGAAATAAATGGTATGCTCTTTTCTAGGTGACGATGAAATTTTTTAGTGCTTTAGTTAAATTTGTATTGAAGTTTGAACATGAACTTTGTCCCTTCTAACTTTATCCTATAGATTCTTGAATATTATGTTTCTTGACCTTTATTTGTATCAAAAAATTTTACAAGGTTGGTTTTCAATTTGCAGTTGAATTTTTTTTCTATAAACCCAAAAATTGAAACCCTAATATTTAAAACCCCAAATTTCCATTTTTATAAACCGAAAACTGAAAACCTGTATTTCTAGTTCACCATTGACAGGTTTTTTACACAATTTAACACATTTAAAATATTAAAGCCAAAAAAAATTTCCATTGTAACTTCATGGCAACAATATTTTTAATCACCTACACCATTCACCTACTCCACCAAGAAACAAAATAAACAACGAAATTTTCTATCTATTATTCCATAAAATAAATCACACAATACTATTCATTTCTTTCATGGAAATCACAGAAACCCATATAGCTACACCATTCAACCAATTAAACACCAACAACGTGGTTACCATTCAGAAATCACAGAAACCTTCACACAAGCACCAATGTGGTTACCCACCAACAAAGATAAAAAACTCAGCAAAAGGAGAAAAGAATTTATAACCTGGGTATTTATCGACTCTTGGTGATCTCCTCTTCAATTGACGACCTCTCATTTAGAAACCATTTTTCCCGAGCATGCAAAATATTCGGGCCCTGTCTTTTTTTTTTACTCTGCGCATTTTTGACCGATACCTTTTCAATCAAGTGGCTTTCAACTGAAACCATTTCGGTCAAAAAGGTACTGCCATGTGGCTTCGGTCGAAACCCACTTGGCTGAAAAGGTACCGGTCAAAAATAATTCGCTCATAATTATTTTTTTAGCTGAAAGTGTGACACACTATTGTGCTTTTACCCAATATACTTGCAGAGCAAGCTTCTCACAGGAGTATCACCACTCAGAGATCAAGAGACAACACGACTGCATCAGACTCTCAGAATACATCACCATCTCTCTCTACCACAGTCATAATACAACGCCCTCATAAAATAGGGTTACATTCTAGGGCAAGACATGCCAACAAAATATCCACCATTAGATCTAAAACCTAATAATTAACGGTCTATATTTACAATGTATCATTTATCTAATGTATGTCAGCCATTCTAGAAGTTTCCTAAAAAATTTAACATGCTCACATTTTGCTCCTTGTTGCCATTGTATACACCTATCGATGTAACTAGGAAACATATATATAAATATATATACATCCTATCAACAATAAACCACTTATAATTTCAAGGTTGAGACACATTTTCCTAAAATTTACAACACATAAACTATATTTTATAGACATATTTAGCTTATAAAAAATAATTTAATGATCTGAAATTAGTGCTTAGAATTTTCTAATTACACCTTCAATCAGATTTATAACAAGATCCTTTACTGACGTGTTTTTAAGTGAATTAGTAAACCCAATGAACAAATAAAACACATGAACATCACAGAAGCTAATAAAACCATTTAGCAAGAGAGAGAGAGATTAATAATGGAGTTCATTAGACTCTGGCTATGTCTCCATATCCGTTTGAACATGAATCATTTTATTCCTTCTTATGCACGATGTTGGGACCTTCTCACAAGTGTTTACATAAAGAACTACCTTCTCCTTAAACAAGGATTCAAGAAGTCATTTCACACTAATGACCTTACTCCAGACATGAGAAGGATGAACTCCTTACAATGTAAGCTTTACATAGCTCTCTCAAAACTCCTACAAAGCTTCAAGACTTGAACTAAGCCTATGATTATTCTCCCAAGTCTTCAAGTAAAAATCTTGTGTCTTGAAAGGACAAACTCTCCCCTATTTTATACAAGAAAGTTTGCTATATGGGGGTAAAATAATAAAATCCCCATAATCTAAAAAATCTTTGATTTACATCCAAAATATTTCAAAGTATCCCATTTTACAATATAAAAATTATCACATATCCCTTATTAAATTTTTAATTATCCCCTAATATCTTATTTTAGCCCTTTAAGAGGTATATATTCGAGCTAAGATAATCATAATCCTAAAGGGATTGTTTAAAAAGAGGGATAATGTTAAAAATGGGAGATTTGGGCTTCACTATGGATTATTACAAACCCATGCAACATGTATTTCAAACCGCATTGGCGATGAATAGGTGGCTTTCCCTTTTAATAAGCTGGCGGTCGGGGGTTCAACCCCCACCACTGGCTTTTAAAAGCCAAATTTCAACAACATTAAAACAAAACCGATGGCCATCCTTTATGAATAATGGGTGTGACGGGGTCAACCTTGTGACCTCATCGGCACTGTCAAAGTACCCGAGCTTGCCTGTGCAACTCGAACTCAGAGTCACTCTACAGACTACACCTTTCTTCCTTAGAGCCAACAATTATATTTATGCAACAGAATTATAAACACAACAATGCAAAATAATACACAAGAGAATGTAATTCAGATTTGGGACAACGGTTCATAGATTTTATTATGCACCACAATAGATCAACTCAGACCAACATCCTTATCCAACAAGGAACTCATGGCTTAGTTGTGCCGACAATGACCAAGTTTTGACTCGCAACATCCTTATCACACAATATCTCGTCCCTTAGCCTCGCTAACTAAATACAATGCAAATACAATTCCCAGCTTATCCAGCTCACAATCCAACTCCTACATCTTTCTACCCAGTAGAACACAATGAGTTATAATAGAACTCAAATAAATGTATCTGTTACAATTTGTAATCGAGATCAAGGTATCTGCTACAATCAATGGACACATCACAGGGTCAATTCCAACACTTGGCATTCATATCTTTAGTGAACTCAGATGAACTCACCATCCTAGATCGATGGTATGAGAACTAGCATCTCACACTCCATGGAAACTCTCTTTGAGTCAGACTCTATCACATAAAGCCAACACATTGAATCCATGATTCAGACGCAACTCAATCTTCTAGTTTCACATGCAACTTAGCATTGATCACAAGTGCCAACACTTGAATCCTTTGCATCACGCAACTCGGTGACATCCCACGTAACTCAGACCGACCACATCCCATGCAGCTTGAGTTGGTGACTTAGGAACATCGTGCTTCCTAGCCGACCACGACCCACATATTCTGGGTTCAATCTCAATAGGAAATTCCCCCTTACAATCTCCCCCACTTCAATTAAGTGATGACCTCATCACTTGCGCCATGCTCTAAGTTTTGGAGTACTTCTACACTTTTCACTATGCAGTTGAGTCCTTCTGCAAGAACTCGAGAACCTTATCCTCGGATAGCCTTGGATGCGCACTGCAATAACCTCCTGCATGCCATGCTTAGGCTTGACTACATTAGCTGGCCCCCAAGTCAGAACATTTCACTTAGGATCTTCCTCATCAACATGATGAGGTTTTAACTAGCTAACATGAAAAATTGGGTGAACCTTCATGTACAGAGGCAACACCAATCTGTACGCAACTTTCCCAACTTTGGTAGTGATTTGAAAAGACCTATCATACCTCATCACCATCTCAGAGCTCAGCCCCTTCGGTGGCTTGAATTGGTTCAAGTCCATCTGAAGCATGATTCGAATTCCAACTTGGAAGTCTTATGGCTTCCTCACTACATCAGCAAATCTTTTCATCCTATCCCTTTCCTTGGTCAAATGGTACTGAGCTAGGTCTACTCACTCAGTCCATGCTCTTAGATAATTTGTGGCTCCAGTGCCTTCACCCATGTATCCTCTCAAAACTGAGTGTGGAGTGAGGGGCTACTGCCCCATAGCAAGTTAGAAGGGTGAGTACTGACTCGACCCCAAATTCTATAGATTGTAGTTGAACTATGCCACATCCAGCAAATGGGGCCAATTTGCTTAAATAGACCAATTGAAGCACCTCAAGTAATCTTCCATCACCACATTGATCCGCTCAGTCTGGCCATCTGTTTGAGGATGATGACTAGTGGACTTCAAAATCTTGGTGCCAACCAACTTGAACAACTTTTCCCAAAATTTTCTTGTGAATCAGGGATCCTGATATGAGATTATACTCAATGGAACACCTCAATACTTTACTACAAATCAAAAAAAATAATTTGCAGCATCTTCAGCTCTACATGGCGACTTGCATGCAACAAAGGTTGCATACTTGGAGAATCAATCCACAACCACCATTATGCTCTCAAACCCATCCACACTTGGCAATGCAATCACAAAATCAATGCTAATAGAGGCCCATGGCCTAACTGGAACTGGAAGGGGTTCCAACAACCTGCCCAACAAGTTCGTACTTGCCTTGTCTTGCTGAAAAATTAGGAAAGTCTTCACATACTATTCAACTTCTTCCTGTATCTTGGGCCAATACATCCCTCTTTCCATTAGCACCATTATTCTTCTCTGCCTTGGGTGCCCCGTCCAGGTCGAATCATGGAATTCCTATAGCAGTGTCTTACGCAGATCCTTCCACTTAGGAATATACAATCAGTCACCAACAAAGAACAACAACCCATCCTTGATGGAAAATCTTCACGTCCTTCCGGCCTTGACCTGAAGCATGATCTGATATGCCTGGGAATCAACATCCAATCCTTCTGTATAGATTCAACATTGAATCTAAGAGTCAAACCTGACTCTCCCAAGAACTTGTCATAGTCTCCTGTAAAGTAGCGAGATGAGTTTTATGACTTAGTGCATCTGCCACCACATTGGCTTTTCTGGGGTTCAATTTGAACTCCATGTCGAACTCGGCCAAGTACTCTTGCCATCTCACCTACTTCGACATCACCTTGGCCTGTGTCTTCAAGTAAGTGGATGAAATGTTATCCGTCCACACCACAAATGGTACACCCAATAAGTAGTGATGCCAAATTCTCAAACAATGAACTATCCCCATCATTTCCTTGTCATGGGTCGGATAATTCCTTTCTCTATCATTATTTTTTCTTGATTCAAATGCAACAGGGTGCCCATGCTACATCAACACTCCTCCAATTGCATAATCTGACACATCAGTTTGCACTTCAAATGCCTTAGTGAACTTAGGCAATGCCAACACAGGTTCACTTGTCATCCTTTACTTCAACTCATCAAAAGATCCCTGATGCTTTTCCTTCCAAGACCATACCCAATCCTTCTTAAGGATGTCAGTGAGGGGTGATGCAATCTTTGCAAATCCTCCAAAAAAAATTATGTAATAGTTCGCCAGTCCAAGAAACTGACACAACTCATGTACAAATCTCAGCTTCACCCAATCCTGAATAGCTTTCAACTTGTCCTGCTCAGGCTTGATTTGGCCATTCCCAATGACATGACCAAGAAAGTGCACCTCTCTCTGAGCAAAGGAGCACTTCTCCTTCTTCAGGTACAATTGATTGTCTCTTAGCAACTCAAAAGCTTGTGCCAGGTGAGCCTTGTCTTCATCCAGGGTCTAGCTGTCACATTTGTCCAACATAAGGCAGAAGACATCATTCATCAGTGTGCAGAATGATGCAAGTGCATTGCATAATTCGAATGGCATCACAAGGTACTCGTAGCTCACGTACCAAGCACAGATGGTTGTCTTCTCCTCATCACCAGATGCAATTATCAATAACCTTGCTTCAAATCTTGCTTCGTGAAGTAGCATTCCTTAGCTAACCTATCAAAATAATCAGCAATGAGAGGAAAGGGATACTTATTCTTTACCGTGATTTTTTTGAGTGCATGGTAGTCCATGCAGAGCCTCAAGGAACCATCCTTCTTCTTTTGGAATAACACTGGTGAAGCATAAGGCGACCTCGAATATTTGAGATATCCAGCATCAAGCAACTCCCCGAGTTGCTTTCTTAGCTCCATCATCTCGGGTCCAGACAAACAGTATGGACTCTTTGTAGGAGGTCGCGCTCCTGGCTCCAACTCAACTCAATGGTCCATAGCTCTTCTCAGTGGAAATGTTGAGGGTAGCTTCTCGGGAATAATATCTTTGTATTCCTCCAGCACTTCCTCAATGAACTCAAGATTAGACGAGTCTAAGGGATCGCTCTCATCCCAATCTCCTATCAGAGTCGCTAGGAATAGGTCATCAACATTCTTTCTCGCAACCTTTCCCAGACTCAATGCAGATAGAGTACCAACAGCTCTCCTTCCTTTTGCAACCTTCGCCATGCCTAGCTGGCTCGAGTCCAGAAAGATCATCATGTCCAGATGCAGAATCAAACTCACTTGGCCTCTTCTTAGGAACTCCTGCCCCAAAATGAGCTTGAAGTCCTCCATTTCTATCACCATGATATTGACTTAGCCCTTCCAGGCTCCAACTCGGATCAAAAATTCACTTGCGTTCCCAATCACCTTCTGAGCAGCCAAGTTCACTGCCTTAAATGAACTCAAAACACCCTACATTCTCAATCCAATCATCTTAGTGCATTGCACCTTTATGTAGTTATGTGTGGCCCCAGTGTCCACCATGCCTCACACCTTCAACTTCCCAAAGTATACCTCAACAAAACACGTCATACTGGGGTGTCTCACTTTAAGAAGAGCTTGCTGCCATAATAGAATTGGCTCCACACTTCCACTTGTGTTGCAAATGTCCAAGAGCTACAAAGCTCCCATCTCAAGAACCGTATCCTGATCTGACTTGGACGTTGCATTGAACTTAGGTCGATCGGGGAAATCTCTAGCCCAATGATCAGGTTTTCCACAAACAAAGCAAGCCTTGGCCTTCTAATGAGCCACTATGGACTCCATGTCCTTACTAGAATTAAACCTATATTTTTTCCCATTCGAGCTCCTTAAACCCTAAGCACTCTCTTTGGGATGTTCTGACTTAGATCTTTGAGGCCTCAACACAAAAGTCTTCTTCTTTGAGGGTCCACCTTGCCTAGCAATGTTCCTACCTGCGTCTCTCTGAAAGTATAGAAGTCGATCTGCAGCTGCAATAGCCGCTGAGAGGGTTTGCACATTTTGGCGCCTCAGGTCCACTTGATTCCAACCTTGTAATCCCTTCATGAATTGGAATAATTTTTCCATTTCACTCATATCATTTATCTCCAACATGCAAGTGGAGAAGGACTTTATATAGTCTTGCACTCGACCTATATGCCTCAACTCAATGAGTCACATCCTTGCTAGCCACGCCGAGTTCCCCTACCTTAACTACTCCTTCAAAGATGCTTTGAATTCTTCCTATGTATCTACTAGCGTAGCAGGGCCACTAACTCATGCTTCCTCAACTCGAGTGCGCCACCAAATCTTAGCACTCCTGGTTAGATATGTCGCAGCAAGTTTAATTTTCTTAGAATCTGACTCCCAACCATGAATTCATCAAGGTCCCAAAAGTAATTTTCTATGGCTCGGTCATCTCTTTGACCATCATAGCAATCAGGTTGCTTCCGCTTCAACGTGGGATGAGCGCCACCTTGTGACACTACAACTTTCAATATGGTAACGTCTTCTTCTAGCTTCTTCCTTTCATCAAGAAATGCCTACAATAATTGATCCACAGCCTTGAGTCTAACATCGAGCTCATGAGACTCTAATAAAGAAACTCAATGATCCAGGTCCTCGACCCATTGGCGAGTCCGAGGTTGATCATGATGCCTTCCACACCCAGTTCACACTCCATCGAACCTAGGTCGATCTTTGTTATCGCCTCCACCAAATCTTGAGTCTAACTGACTCAGATTCTAGACCAACACTCAAAGTAGTAGCAGAGAATAGCTTATAGAAAAACACCACTTTTGAAAAGCACAATTTACTTGGAATGGAGTTAGCTCTCATACCAACTATCATGGGGTCAACCTTGTGACCTCATGCGGCACTGTCAAAGTACCCAAGCTCACCTGTGCGACTCGAACTCAGAGTCACTCTATAGACTATGCCTTTCTTCCTTAGATCCAACAATTATATTTATGAAGTGGAATTATAAACACAACAATGCAAAATAATACACAAGAGAATGTAACTCAGATTTGGGACAACGGATCATAGATTTTATTATTCACCACAATAGATCAACTCAATTCAACATCCATATCCGACGAGGAACGCCTGGCTTTGTTGCACCGATAATGACCAAGGTTCGGCTCGCTACAAAGTACTTAGGTCCCAGGCAAACTATAGTTCTCGACGACTCGACTAAGCCCGTCACACAATATCTTGTCCCTTAGCCTCACTAACTAAATACAATGCAAATACAATTCCCAGCTTATCCAGCTCGCAATCCAACTCCTACGTCTTTCTACCTAGTAGAACACAATGAGTTATAATAGAACTCGGATAAATGTATCTGTTACAATTTGTAATCTGAATCAAGGTATCCATTACAATCAATGGACACATCTCAGGGTCAATGCCAACACTTGGAATTCATATCTTTAATGAACTCAAATGAACTTGCCATACCAACTCGGCGGTATGAGAACCAGCATCTCACGCTCCACAAAAACTCTCTTTGAAGTGAACTCTATCACATAAAGCTAGTGCATTGAATCCATGATTCAAACACAACTCAATCTTCTAGTTGCGCACACAACTCAGCATTGATCACAAGTGCCAGCACTTGAATCCTTTGCATCACGCAACTCGGCGACATCCCACGTAACTCAGACCGACCACATCCCATGCAACTTGGGTTGGTGACTTAGGAACATCATGCTTCCTAGCGGACCATGACCTACATAATCTAGGTTCAAGCTCAACAGACAATACCCCCTTACAATGGACACCTCTACTAGTGCAATGATGTCGGTGGCAGCTGGTAATGTGGAGGTCGTGGGTTCAACCCCCGGTCACTAAATTTTTACAAACAACGAACACTGCCAATGGAGGGAGAGGGTGCCATGTGGCACCCAACCGATGTTCCATGTGGCAGCTTATGATTCATCAATTTCATCCAGTCAGTCGGCCAATCACTAAGACACATCACCTGATCGTGCCACATCATTGCCTCATCAGCTCGCCATGTCACTATATGGATGTCATGTGTTTGTACGTGATTGGTCTGTATGGATGACATTGACTGCCAATTGTCATGCCAAGATTGGGCCACGTCATGTCCATACAGTATGGACCTGCCACGTCATCATGTTGACATCATCAACTATACCATCTAGTCAACATGGTCAACTGCAAAGTTTGACTTGTGATATCTTGGGCATATAGACTTCATCTTCGACGAAACAAGCGTCATCAGGATCATGACAACGAGCTCTTCATTTTGACATTGCTTCTAACCAATTCTGAGTTGATCAATTTTTTTTCCTTCTAACGGGCCCCTACACCTGGTTTGACCAAACTTTGACCAACCATAACTCAAACATATGAACTCTTTTTTTGCCTGTTCAAGTTGTGTTGAGTCTAATTTCTCGAGCACTTTGACATGGTGTTGATTTCGAGGACATCCAGAACAATTCAATGTTTAGGGTTCTAAAATCCACCTGGATCAGACCTCCCCACTGAAGAACTTTTGGACCTCCAAAAGTTTATTGTTCATTTGACACATGCCTCGAATCTTCTTTGCTGCCACCTCTAAATCCCCACTGCAGTACTACTACTAACTTCACCTTTGACGACTTGGCTCCAATCCTATCCCATCTGGATACTGTCACATCTGCCCTCTAAGGGTCTTACACTTTGACAATATCAAGAAGCATACATTGCTACATCTGCTTGCTAGGGTCTTACACTTCAACAATGCATCGCCAAGATGAGCTTTCTTATTACCATATCTGCCTCTAGGGGTCTTACATTTCAGCAACACTAGGACTTCAAAAATTATTAAGATGCAGTCTAAAACGAAACTTTACATACCAAAAGTAAGAAGAATATCGAGCATGATTAACCTATCTCTCGGCGCTTCTCATAGTGGTGGTTCTCGTTCTGCATCAACACCAGGAAGATTCTAGCATGACTCTGATACTCCTCCTCACTTAAAAATTACTCGAGCAATGGTAAATTGTGCCTCAACCTGATACATTCCTTCACCTTTGTTCTTTGGAATGGCTGATTAAAGGCTTCACCATTCAGCTTTGTCTTTGTTTGCTATCCCAATAAGGCCATAGAAAAAGGCCTTCAAGGGCTTCAATCATCATCTGACTAAGTCTTCAAGTTAAGAACATACAAGAAAATTTTCGATTGTTCTCTGCAACTCTGAGTCCCAACGTGGAGTGATCATCCAGATCTATCCACCTTTTATTAAATTTCATCAAGTTCTTTTCTTCCCTAAATAGGAACAAAGTACATCTTCTCACCTCGATAATTGTCATCAATTGAGCACTCTTCCATTTCAAAATCTACAATTTTGCATAAGAATTCTTCAAGCATTTTCTTTTCGATTACAAGAGATAGGCTACAATAGCCTTATAAAATCTCAATCTAAGAAAAATACAACTTCATGCAAATATGCATAATGATTTTATTACAAAAACCATGTCTATTTGTATCACCTAGCTCATTGAGCAAATAAACATAAAATAAGTTTGATACAACTATTTAGACAACAAGTTTTCCCAGCTCTTACGGAGTTGATCAAAGGCACTTTCCTTTGTCGATTGCTCCTTCTCTGGTTGAGGTTCCTCTACCTCAGGGATAGTAGCCTCAGGTTCTGCCTCCACCTCTACAACCTCCTGTTGGTTGGGTCTCTCGATGGACCTTGGTGAGCGACGAAGCTCTAGATGCAAATTTCAACATTTCTCGATCCAATGCCCACTTATCCTCCAGTGAGTGCAGTAGTTTCGGGCTTTGTTCTTCCTCTTGGATTCCTTCTTTGGAGAGGAATTGTATTCACTTACACTGCTATAGTCTAAAGTGTTTACAATGGAGTTTTTCCTTTTATAGGCTTTGGAGGATTCTCCAGTCTCTCCATATCCTAGTCCTTGATTACGAGGTCTCCTCTTAACCTCTATCGGACTCTTTGCAATGAATTATTTTGCAAATGCTGCATCCAAGCTATCATTCAGAGTGAGAGGGGAGTATGAGGAAGTATCCTTCAAATGGAGACAAAATGCACATATGCTAGCATTCTCAGATATGAGAGGGTTTCTCATTTTCTGCTCCTCCATGACCTTTTGCAACATCTCTTGCAGCCTATAATTCTCATTGTTTGCTTCTTTAAGCAACCCTCTGAGCTCAACATTCTCTGATTGAATGCGTTGGTTAGCTTCTTCAAGCTCTTGAAGCCTTTTAGAGCTTTCCCGATGGACCCGGTAGAGTTCTTCAATCTTTCTTTTCATTGAAAGAATGTCATCCACCATGGATGTAGTCAACATCATCCTTGAAGATTCTCCTTTCTTCGATGCCATCTTTGTTTTAATATGTTCACTTTTCAAGATTGCACACAGACTCAAAAAGCTAGCAAACTGATTAAATTGGAAAACTTACTAACATTCACATCTGCAAAACTTGTCAAACTGGCTCTGGTACCAAACTTGATCTGAAATCAATGCTTAAAATTTTCTAATTACACCTTGAATCAGATTTATAACAAGATCCTTACTAACATGTTTGCAAGTGAATTAGTAAACCCAATGAACAAATAAAACACATGAACATCGTAGAAGCTAATAAAACCATTTAGCAAGAGAGAGAGAGAGATTGATAATGGAGTTCACAGTCTTTGGCTACATCTCTGGATCCACTTGAACATGAATCATTTTATTCCTTCTTATGCATGATGTTCGGACCTTCTCACAAGTGTTTGCATAAAGAAATACCTTCTCCTTAAACAAGGATTCAAGAAGGCATCTCACACTAATGACCTTACTCCAGACATCAGAAGGAAAAACTCATGACAATGCAAGCTTTAATATCTTCTCCCAAAACTTCGAGACTTGAAACTAAGCCTACGATTCTTCTCCCAAGTCTTCAAGAAAAAATCTCATACCTTGAAAGGCCAAACTCTCTTCTTTTTATACAAGAAAGTTTGCTATATGGGGGTAAAACAATAAAATTGCCATAATCTACAAAATCTCCCATTTACATCCAAAATAATTCAAAATATCCCCTTTTACAATATAAAAAGTCTCACATATCGCTTATTAAATCTTTAATTATCCCCTAATATCTTATTTTAGCCCTTTAAGAGGTATATATTCGAGCTAAGATAATCATAATCCTAAAGGGATTGTTTAAAAAGAGGGTTAATGTTAAAAATGGGAGATTCGGGCTTCACTATGGGTTATTACAAATCCATGCAACATGTATTTCAAACCACATCAGTGGTGCATTAGTGCCTTCCCCTTTTAATAAGCCGGCGGTTGAGGGTTCAACCCCTTCCGCTGGCTTTTAATAGCCAAATTTCAATGGTATTAAAAAAAAATCGATGGTCATCCTTTATGAATAATGGGCACCTCCGTGGGTGCAACGACATCGATGGCAGCTGGTAATGTAGAGGTCGTGGGTTCAACCCCCAACCACTAAATTTTTACAAACAAAAAACATTGTCAGAGGAGGGAGAGGGCGATACATGGCACCTAACCGATGTGCCACATGGCAGCTTATGATTTGTCAATTTCATCCAGTCAGTCGGTCAGTCACTGAGACATGTCACCCGATCGTGCCACATTGTCACCTCGTCAACTCACCACATCACTGTATGGATGCCACGTGTCTGTCCATGATTGGTCTGTACAGATGACATCGACTGCCACATGTCATTCCTGGATTGGCCCACATCATGTCTGTACAATACGAACCTGCCTTGTTGGCATGCTATCATCAACTATACCATCTGGTCAACATGGTCAACTACGAAGTTTGACTTGTGATATCTTGGGCATACGAACTCTATTTTCAATGAAATGAGCACCACTAGGATTGTGAGAAAAAGCTCTTCATTTTGACGTCACTTTTGATCGATTATGAGTCGGTCAAATTTTTTGCCTTCTGACGGGCCCCTACACCTAGTTTGACCGAACTGTGACTAGCCATAACTCAAACGTGTGAACTCCTTTTTTTCCTGTTCAAGTTGTGTCGAGTCCAGTTTCTCAAGCACTTTGACATGGTGTTGATTCTGAGGACATCTGGAATAGTTCAATTTCTAGGGTTCTAAGATTCACCTGGATCATTTAAATATATATTGTGGTCATTGGCCATAAACATGCAATATAAAAATAGGATGATAAAGGGTTATTTTTGGCTTCCAACTACCCTTTATCAAATCAATTGAAAAAAAAAAGTTGATGAGGCAACTTTTTTGGCCTGTATCCACTACATTAAAAAATACAAATAAGAAGGAATGTCATTTAAATAAAACAATGATCTTCAAATCAACACCTCTCATAATGCAATTCAAATTATTTCTTTTGCTACAAGAGATCCATCTTTCTACTCTATTTTAGTCATACACAATCAAATGATTTAGTGCTCCAAAGATCAATTTCTAAAGTATAGTTTATCCTTTTAAACACACTAAATAATTTCATTCCATATGAACTAATAGTGGAAAAAATAAGGAATGAAGGTTGGATTGAGGTAAAAATTATTTTTGGACTTAAAGTTTTCAAAAATCAACAAATTTTCAACTCATCAACTCCAACAAAACTCAACGAAGAGAGAGAAAGGAGTTCTTTCTCATATGTTGGTCTTCTCCACTTTTGATTATTTACATTTCTCAACATTTTTCATTGTTGTTAAGCTTAAAAATCCTCAAAGTCTTCACCAATCTAAAGTAAGTTGTAAACCACTTAATGTTCTAAAATAGGAAAACAACCTAACACCAATTTTAATCTAACCCAACCTATAAGGTTTGATATGTTGAATACTTTTAATGCCTAATTTATCCACCAAATATAGTTTGAGATACTAAATAGGTTCTTGAGAGAATGAATCTAAAAAATTATTAATCTTATTACCATTTACACTTATTTTTATGTTGAACATGCTATGGATAGGTGTTTCATTCACCTTGCAAGTCCTAAGTCTTGAAATTGTAGATTCACTGTGTAATGTCTAGTCTCAAAACATCATAGAATGCAGATGAATTTGAACCCTATGGGAGGGAGGGAATTCATTTATTCTCCAACATAGTTTGGATAGTGTGTAAAAATAAATTTAATAGGGAGGTTACAAAGAATCAATCGAGATTACAAGTTGCAAGAGGACTTTTATATTTGATGTTATGATAAGGCAATCAATGCCCTCATGGAGTGTCTAGGATTGGGATTTTGGTCAATTTAATTTCTATGACAAAATCCATAGCATCTATGAAACATAATGGATGTGTAGAGGTGTTAAAGGAGTTACATAATATCATGAGATGCTTGACCATGACTAATGGGGCATTAGATTTTTCCATGGCTCGTGATTGCTTTGGATAACACTTAATGATTTCTTATTTTTGATTTTCCTATGTATAAGAGGCATGTGATGATGAGTTAAATGGATATTTGCAAGTACTCTTATGCATCCAATCTTCTATTATAAAGATGAGTGAATTTTATTATTTTTCTTTATCTTATGAGAACAAAACAAGCTTGAGTCTCTCTAAAGTGGAGTTTTTTCCCACAAGGGTTTCTCCACATATACCTAGTGTAATGGTTTTCATTTTATGAGTTTGTTGATTTTTTATATTGCTTCTCCATTATGTTATTCATACAAGTTTATTTTCTTAAACACATCAAAATCATATTAAACTTTATATTATTCATTATTTCCAGTGATTCATTTACCCTATATTTCAACATAATAATGTTTTTTTGACAACTTACCAATCTTTCTAATATTGCAAGAAAACTTAGAATCCTCCTCAAATTCACCAAACTTAGAATATTTCTTAGATTCACCATCAATCTCCTTACCCTTAATGACTACACTATCTTCATTTATAGATATTTTTTCTTACCCTTGTTACCTTGTCTGTGAGGGTTTTTTCAGGATATAATTTCTAACATGAGGACTATATATGACAATCCTTACTATAATGGTCACAATGTATAAATTCCTTATAGGTGCTTGTGGAATTTACCTTCTTATCCTTTTTATATTGGCCCTAACTTCATTATTTGGAAGAGGAAGAACTACTATTTATCTTTAAATATTAAGGAAGTGAGAATTTCTTATATATATCAACTAGTTTATAAAGAATACGAACCTATGAAGATGATTTAAAAATATATTTTATATTTCATCAATGCTTATTCCAATACATATTGACCCATTTGTATAGCCATTCTATGGAATTCACTAGCACTATCTTGTACACTTTGATCCTCTTTTTTGCTTA